>OX638368.1:46893053-47493053 GCA_951812925.1 Calliopum simillimum
TGGCTGGCTGGCTGGCTGTGTGTTGAAATACACTTTTTGGGAAAACTGAGCAAGATAATTCAATGAAATTTGGTACACTGCCTCCGTCGTCAAAGTTAGCTCGGGGGATTGAAAATGAGCAAAATCGGTCAACGAACACGCCTACCACCCATACAAAAATTATGTTCATAATGCAATTTTAGGAGTATTTTTCACGACAATGCAACCACAATACACATAAGTACTACGAATTGTAAGCGCAAGCTCTGATAAAAAACTGAGTGAATTCGGACAAGAGGGCGTGGCACCTCCCATACAAGCAAAAGCTTCAAAACGCTATACTGAAAGCGTTTTTTGAGATATTCGAACCAACTTCGACTCAAACACTAACTAGTAAGGGTGTAAATTTTGGCCTGGCCAAAAACTAAATACCCTACACTGCAGTATTTTGAAAATTTTGCTTATATGGGAGGTGCCACGCCCTCTTGTCCGAGTACACCCAGTTTTTGTTCAGAGCTTGCATTTATAGTTTTTAGTGTCAGAGTGAAATTTAGTTGGATTATCTCAAAAAACTCTTTCAGTATAGCATTTTGAATCTTTTGCTTATATGGGAGGTACCACGCCCCCTTGTCTGATTTCACCCAATTTTTGCTGAGAGCTTTCATTTATAATTCTTAGTGTCTGAGTCAAATTTGGTTCGAATATCTCAAAAAACGCTTTCAGTATAGCGTTTTGAAGCTTTTGCTTATATAGGAGGTGCCACGCCCTCTCGTCCGAATTCGCTCAAATTTTTATCAGAGCTTGCGCTTACAATTCGTAGTACTTATATGTATTGTGGTTGCATTGTCGTGAAAAATACTCCTAAAATTGCATTTTGAATATAATTTTTGTATGGGCGGTAGGCGTGTCCGTTGACCGATTTTGCTCATTTTCAATCCCCCGAGCTAACTTTGACGACGGAGGCAGTGTACCAAATTTCATTGAATTATCTTGCTCAGTTTTCCCAAAAAGTGTATTTCAACACACAGCCAGCCAGCCAGCCACCCAGCCAGCCAGCCAGCCAGCCAGCCAGCCAGCCAGCCAGACAGACGGACATGGCTATATCGACTCAGGAGGTGACGCTGATCAAGAATATATATACTTTTCTATACCTGCCACGCCTCCTTCTCTGCGTTACAAACGGAAGGACAAAGTGAATATACCCTGGGTGTAGGGTATAAAAATTATAAATGAAAGCTCTCAGCAAAAATTGGTTGAAATCTTACAAGGGGGCGTGGCACCTCTCATATAAGCAAAAGTTTCAAAATGCTATACTGAAAAAGTTTTTTGAGATAATCCAACTAAATTTCACTCTGACACTAAAAACTATAAATGCAAGGTCTGAACAAAAACTGGGTGTACTCGGACAAGAGGGCGTGGCACCTCTCATATAAGCAAAAGTTTCAAAATGCTATACTGAAAAAGTTTTTTGAGATAATCCAACTAAATTTCACTCTGACACTAAAAACTATAAATGCAAGCTCTGATAAAAAACTGAGCGAATTCGGACAAGAGGGCGTGGCACCTCTCATACAAGCAAAAGTTTCAAAATGCTATACTGAAAAAGTTTTTTGAGATAATCCAACTAAATTTCACTCTGACACTAAAAACTATAAATGCAAGCTCTGAACAAAAACTGGGTGTACTCGGACAAGAGGGCGTGGCACTTCCCATATAAGCAAAATTTTCAAAATACTGCAGTGTAGGGTATTTATTTTTTGGCCAGGCCAAAATTTACACCCTTACTAGTTGTTTTTGTGTGTGTGTTCAACAATCCGCGCCCAACATGCTTGAAAGCATTATAGCAAACAGGTCTTTCATCGTAGAAATCAGAAGCTTCTGAATCGCAGTCAGAATTGGCTCCCGGATTCTCCCTTGGTGGGACAATGAAAATACACATTTTATCTGGGGAGATTTCATCGGAGTCACTCCTTTCCAATTCTTCCAATATTTCATGGAGTTTTAACTGTTTTTTCTAAACAAACGATATTATAGCAGGGGAAATATACCTGACCTTTCCGAATTAAGTATATTTGCTCGGTGCTCTTTATAAAAGATCAATAAAAAAAGTCTTCGAATTCGAATTCTACTGCAGTCCATGCAAACAGTAAAGCAAACTAAATATACAAACAGTAACAAATAGACTATCACCAACCAATATACCATGCGCTAAAATTAAAATAATTCAACATTTACTTCCCCGTCATTTTCGCTATTTTTTTTATTTTTTTTTTCCAAAAAAATCACTTTGAAGTCCTGCACAGCTTGTAAAAGTTAAGCTTTTGTAACGTCAAAAATAAGGTAATAGCCCAGGCAAATTAACACATAAATAGAAGTTAAATAGCAATAATTAGGGGAAAACTGAAAATCGGTACAGAGTTTAGAAACACCATTACAAATAATCTGTCAAAAGTCCCCATTGATCCCATGTGAGCTAAAAAAGTTATTCAAGGTCAAAGACACAAAAAATAGTTTTTTAGAAATATCTCGCCAGCGATAACTTCTAGAGAAAAATTTTTGTCGGCAATTTTGTAGCTTATAAAATTTCCTATAAAAACGTTTCACATTTTGTTTTCATGCGATTTATAGTTTGGGAGATATCCTAATTTAAATTGAGGCAAAAATTATTAAAATGTGTGTGCCGCTTATGAGTGCGCATAGTGATTTGTTGAGCTTTAAATTTAATTATCTCATGAACGGTGAGTCAAACGTTAAAAGTAAAAATACCGTTTATAGGGAATTGCTTGTTTTATAAACTGCATGTTCGTTTTCTTTCATGCGATGCATAGTTTAGGAGATATCTTTCGACAATCCTGAAAATTAGAATAAAAACAATTTTTTCAAAATATCTCAGAAACGATGTGATAAGCTACAAAATTGCCGACAAAAATTTTTCTCTAGAAGTTACCGCTGGCGAGATATTTCCAAAAAACTATTTTTTGTGTCTTTGACCTTGAATTTCTTTTTTAGCTCACATGGGATCAATGGGGACTTTTGACAGATTATTTGTAATGGTGTTTCTAAGGTCTGTAAGGTCTGTATTTCAAATGCTAATTTGCCTGGACTATAAGTAAAAGTGTAACATATTTAAATACTCAATAGGACGAAAACGCTTTTACTAACTTTTCAAAATATCAAAAAGTACGCGTTCTTTATAAAAATCACTAAGCACTAATGGGTTAATTTATTAGATTTGATTAGTTTATTAAATTTATCAATTCAAATCAAATTCAAAACAAATTAATATGTTTAATTAATAATACATATATTAGTTTATTAAAAAGGTTTGTTGAATTCAATTATAAGTTAGATAGATAAATTATTTAATTTATTTAATTTTGTTTTATTATTTAAATAAATTCTGCTAATTTAATTGACGACTAAATTTATGATCTAGTTAATGTAATTGTTTGAACTAATTTATTAAATTATCGGATTGTTTAGTTAGTTTATTTCTTTTAATTTGATTAATTTGGTGATTTATTAATTTTAAACTATTTTTTCTCAATTATTTAATAAATTTAACCTTTTATTTATTTTAACTAATTTATTTAATTTAATATTTTAAATTAATTTAATTTTTCATATTTAATTAAATTAATTGAGATAGTTCAAATAATTTGCTTATGTCATGTATGTATATAACTTATTTAGTTATTTAAATTAGTGTTTTACTTAAATTTATTTATTTTATTTGAGTAATTTTACGGATGAAGGGTGAAAAAGCATTTAGCATCTTATGCCCGATCTTCGCCGGTTCCAGTCGTGTCGGACTCTCCTAAACGTAATACTGACTAAAAGACCTTCACTTCATCGTAGATACCTCTCCCTGGGAAACCGTTTTTGGTATTGCATTAGAGGTGTTCCCTTTGGTGTATTAATGCCAACTTTTCATTTGCCCAAGAGCTTCCGCTATATATCTTCTGTCAGAGAGAGGGGCTGAGTAGTGCTTCAGCAGCCCTTGCCGACATCTCAGTTCTCTTGTACAGTAATGTGGGGAAACCGAGAGGGGAGAAACCGCTTCAGGATTTGGGCCTCAGCCGAATACGAATGAGGTCCTAAAGACTGCGATCTCTGCCAGGACGAAAGTTGTCCTGTTCTGGAACCCTTTTGGTCGCTGCTAAGGCGAACGGGGCGTAGTGTAGATAACCGCACCAAAAAAGAAATTAAGTACGCTAGCGTCTAAATAAGATGAAGCATAGTAGCAGCTTTTTTATTGTCAAAGTATTTCTTTACTTCTGGCAGCTTAATAAGCATCAAGGTCTCTCTTCTTCAAGCGAAAAACGCTTTCTGCGTATCGGCCAATTTAAAACCAACTTACTTCGCTTATCAGCACAGCTGGTATGATGTTTCAGACTGTAAGTGGCCCAACGCGATCCTGTGACTCCCAAAATGCATAATACTATATTAATAATAGAATTGATCAAATTAATTAATTTAATAAATTTTTTTTTAATGTTTATTTGTAAATAGCAAATCAAAGAAATATAATTACTGAAGTTTTTCTATTCACTAATTATATCTCTATAAATCACATTATGTGTCCATTCATATTATGTATTAAAATTTCGCGTTTTCAATCTCTGGAATAAAATTTTGCTCTAATCAAATTCTGCTCACTTTGAGACAATATTGCCAGCCTGAACAAGGAATTCTCAAACATTCGCTTACTTCACTTCTTAAAATTGGAAAATAATATGAATACTATTAAGCTGATCATGTTGTGGCATGTTGTTTTTATGATTCAAATGGATAGCATTTAAAAGGAGAAAGACCTCTCCGACATTCAACCCTTAAGGTAGTTTTGTCTAGTTCTGGCTAAGATTTGTGTTAAATGGACTAACATATCCTGGCGAATCATTAAGATATTGGCTAGAAATATTCAACGTCGTCTTGACTAAACTAAAAATATTTAACAACAATTGTATTTTCTCCCAAATTCATTTATTTGAAAAATTCGAGCTTTTTGAGGTTTTTTATCAAAAAAATCTTACATTATAAATTTCCCAACTCAAATTAATACCATCTGATAGCCAAATAAGTAGAGAATAAACTCTAAAAAACTCAAACCACTTGCTTCGTTGTTAACGGTTTTATGAGCATGTTAATAGACCAGTTTCAAACATGCGCTCAGTTCTGCTAGCCGGTGTATATTCAAATAAAATTTTCCTGGCACGTTTTTCAATTTGTCACTCAAAAAAGGGCATATATATTCTTGAAAATCCCCAATAGAACAACAAAAGTAAACCTTAATAGGTGTAAGCCATGTCAAAACGATCAAGAAATTTGATAATGAAATCCGATTTGACTATAAAGTTGCATAAGCAATATTAACATAATGGAAAAAATTACTACCAAATATTTTTTCAAAATTTAAAAAAATGGAGATATGAGGAATTCTCAAAAATTGTGGAATTCTACAATTTTTGAGGCACATTCACCAAACTTGGTGGAGAGGTCACTTTTTATATAAGAATCAAAAATTGGAAGGGTGCACGTCAAAAAAAAAAAAGTAAAAAATGTTACGCATATATATATGAAGCAAAACACGTCAAGTGTACCAGCTGAAAATTTTTTTGTCTCCGATTTCGCTCAAATTTGGCAATATAGTAGTCCTGATATACAAAAATAATATTCCGGGAGGATTTGGTCCTAGTACCATTTATTGTTAAAATACAGGGTGTTGAAGTTGGCGTTTTTAGTCATTTTCATGAAAAGGTGTTTTTTCAAAAATTTAGAGCTTACACCAAAGTTTGTAAAGTAACTTGTCCCATTCATTTTTAAATGTTCTTTTTATAAAAAAATATTACATGGTGAAAAAAATTTTTTTTCACCGAAATATTTTAAACTTAAAAATACTTTTGAATTTTTTTTTAAAAAAACCCTCTTTAAATTTTTTTTAAAAGTACTTCAGATTAAAGCATAATTTAAAAGCTTTAAAATGATGTGTGACTCAAGATGGTATTCGGTCGTTGGATGAGAGTTTTTGGCTTTTAAACGCCCACAGCAGGCAAAACTCTTTGTTTACTCAAGAGGAAGGCATCTTACGAAAAAATCGTTTAAAAGCCAAAAACTCTCATCCAACGACCGAATACCATCTTGAGTCACACATCATTTTAAAGCTTTTAAATTATGCTTTAATCTGAAGTACTTTTAAAAAAAATTTAAAGGGGGTTTTTTTAAAAAAAAATTCAAAAGTATTTTTAAGTTTAAAATATTTCGGTGAAAAAAAATTTTTTTCACCATGTAATATTTTTTTATAAAAAGAACATTTAAAAATGAATGGGACAAGCTACTTTACAAACTTTGGTGTAAGCTCTAAATTTTTGAAAAAACACCTTTTCATGAAAATGACTAAAAACGCCAACTTCAACACCCTGTATTTTAACAATAAATGGTACTAGGACCAAATCCTCCCGGAATATTGTTTTTGTATATCAGGACTACTATATTGCCAAATTTGAGCGAAATCGGAGACAGAAAAATTTTCAGCTGGTACACTTGACGTGTTTTGCTTCATATATATATGCGTAACTTTTTTTACTTTTTTTTTTTTGACGTGCACTCTTCCAATTTTTGATTCTTATATAAAAAGTGACCTCTCCACCAAGTTTGGTGAATGTGCCTCAAAAATTGTAGAATTCCACAATTTTTGAGAATTCCTCATATGGGACTTTGAAATTTTTAGGTTAGCTTTAATTGAGAAGCTTTAACTTTATTTGCATTTATCCAAATCTCAATTTTATGATGTCAAATGATGTGTCTCGAAGCAGTCTTTAAAATAAAAATTAGCAAAAATAATTTTTTTCTGTTTTATATAGTTTGTACTGAAAAAAAATTTTAAATTGAGTTTCCCAAAATGCGTAATTTTTAATATTTTTTATTTTTCTTTTAAAAGAAGCTACAGGTGTAACTTACCAGTCCTCCAAAAATTGGAGTGGTTTTCCAGAAAAGCAATAAAATTTTGTATTTTCCACATTTTTTCAATTGAAAATTCCTATTAAATAAAATTTTCAAATTCAAACTATCGTTTAGTTAAAAAACTTCAAATTCAAAAAAGATTGTATTGAAAAATTGCGGTAGAAGCCACATTTTATTGTTTTTCTGAGGAACAACTGGTAGGCCCACTCCAATTTTTGAAGAACTAGTAAGTTCCACCTGTAGCTTTATTTGTAAGAAAAATAAAAAATATCAAAACTGACATATTTTGGGAAATTTAATTTAAATTTTTTTTTCAGTGTAAACTATATAAAAAAGAAAAACTTATTTTTGCTAATTTTTATTTTAAAGCCTGTTTCAAGACAAATCATTTGACACCATAAAATTGAGAATAGGATAAATGCAACTAAAGTTATAGCTTATCAAAGAAAGCTAACCTACAAATTTCAAAGTCCCAAGCCTTCGACATTTTTTAAAATTTTGGAAAAGTATTTCCCAGTAACTTTTTTCACTATGCTACTATTGCTTTTGCCAATTTATAGCCAAATCGGTTGCCATCAAACAAATCTTGATCGTTTTGAAATGGTTTACACCAATAGCACCCTACTCTGTCATAATATCATCGCCTACTAATATTAAGCGGATTACTAAAGTACTTTTTGGCACAATTGCTAAAGACATCAAGAAGCTTTAAGCATCCCTTGCCGATAGTATATAGTTGAGGAGTGGCCGTAGCAAAGGTGCCAAGTACCAATACGAGACAAAAGTAATGTCATAATATTAAGGCGTTAGCATTTTGTAAGAAATGACTAAAATTGTTTTCTGTTTTCACGAAAAACTTACCAGGTGTAGAATTCACAATATGTTGAAAAAATTATATCGGTTAAATAACCAACTATTATGCCACATAATATGTATAACATTGGTTTTGCCTCGTAGTGGTATTTTGTTCTCTGCAACTTCCACATTGGCTGCGATAGAAGTTTCTTCTGGCATTGCTGAATTGCATTGAACAGTGATGGGACTGGTTTTAACTGTTTTTGTTTTCATATTGAAAAATACAAATTTTATTATCTTCCTAATAACTTATGGACACAAAATTTTAACACAACATCTCTTAAGAAATTTTTTTTTTTTTTTTTTTGAGCGAAATTTTTATGTTTACGAATATTTTTAGCTTCAATTTAATGGTAACTTACTAAATTTAAATAAAACTTGTATGTTATTCTTCCAAAGACTGAAATTGTATGTAAAGTAAGTATATATAAAAATGTTGTAGAATAAAATGAATAAACATTTACTTAAGTAGAAATTAAAAAAAAAAAAAATAGCATTTAATAGTCAATATATAAAAGTTTCTTGTATTGTTTGTAACTACTATTTAGGCGTAATTTTGTAAATAAAAATATTGTCTGGCTGAAGAAAAAAAAAAAAACCTGTTTGAGATATTAAGTTTATTTATTATTATTAATATTATTTCAAGAACTCATTTTAATTGAGATTAAAAGTTTACGAACTGACAAAATATGATAGTAACATACTATACAGCAACTTAGGACTATGATCTTGAAACTAAATACCATCCGATTGCTTTTAATTGGAGTTTCTAGAGAATACAATACATGTTCTCAAAGAAAGGTGTTGTAGTTTGAATTTTGAAGAAATAACTGTAACTATTTGTTTCTGAAGAGATGCGATATCGACTCTTTGTTTTTTATAATAATCGATAACTCGCATAAAATTTGATTTATGTCAGCTGTGTCTTTTTGGCGGTTGGGGCTCGAATGAAAAATTATATGTTTCAGTAATTAAATATAAAAAGACTATTGTCAGAACGTGAAAAAACAAAAAAAAAAAAAATCAGTATCATCTCAGCTCTCAGAATAATCCAACCGACATACCTTCCTTTTGGGCAATCCACATTATTGTGTTATAGGGATTGAATAAAAACATCCAAAGTAAGTATTTTCATGAAAATAGCTCTGTGTTTATGTTCTTCATATTTTGCTAGTCCAAAACTTTTATATTCAAATTAAATGAAAAAAAATCATGCAAAAATTTTCTATTATCAAATAAGTTAGAAAAATAATATGTATTATAATAGCTTTAAATCAAATTGATAGTTAATACCTATATATATATATAGTATATGTAAAAATAAAAAAAAAAACAAAAAAAAAAACATTAATGTCACTATATAGAAATTTAGTAAATTAGTAAAACCGATTCTAATACATATATATATAATGAACGCATAAAAAAAATACCTAAAGTAGATATTTGCATTTAGCTTAAGGTTATAAAAATGTGTTGAAAATAATAAATATACATACGAATTCGATCGTAACTGAAATTGTGAACTAAATTAAGGTTAACGAAATGAGTTGCTATACAGATAAAGTAAATGCATATGAATACGAGTATATACATAAATAATGATTTCTAAAATTATAGAAAAGTTATCAAACCAAAAAAATAAAATTAAAATGAATGATATGAATTGTGGTATATGAAGAAAAAACAAAAACTGAATTATATATTATAAAAAATAAATAAAAAAAAAATTAATAAAATAAAAATTTAAAAATTAATTTTTGTTTTTATTGTATGGAAATGATGATGCACGTGAAAGTCTAACGTTTGTAATGTTAAGAAAAACAAAGAAAATACCTAAAATTGTTTTTCTGTTTTAGATTTTTGTGCAGCACTTGAGTAGCACTCTATATGGTGTAAAAGCTGGGCGAGGTCGATAGAATAGTTCCAAGATACATGCAAATATTAATTCAGACTCATATGACAAAAAACGGAAGTGATTTTATGTACATTTATAAAAGTTAAAAAATCTGCAAAATCTAAAACAGTTTCTTAATGCTACGAATTTTTTGATGACCAGGAATAATGTCATTTTAATTTGCCATTTGAATGATCTCAAAATTTTCTGTATCTTTTTTAATATAAATGATAATTTCATACGCTACATGACTGCTGCTATGTGACATATTATTCCACCATACAAATTTTAAATTGAAAATCTTTTAAAAAACCACGACTTCCCGCTGAAAGTTGCATCACTTTATCTTGTTAAGTTGACGTGGGCTCACCAATTCTTGGAAATAATTTTATTTCCACCAAATCTCACAAATGATGATGGCGTGGCCATTTTCCCAGTGATCCTGGCGCTCCTTAAACATTTATTAATCCTCATTCATGTGATTTAAATATTTTCCGAAATATGATGAAGTGATTTTTATGGGGGCGCGATATCCCCATATTTCCCAGCATACTAAAGGTGTTTTAAAAATGTATGGAGATCCTTAGTAACAACATTTTGATACTTGACACCCCTCAATTTTGTGAGGTAGGAAAAAAAAAATGAGTTTGCGAAAAAAAAACGGCAGGTGGCACTCGGGGAGTGGCCGATGATATTGGAAGCTAATGCTTATTATATATACCATGTGCGCTCGAAAATAAATAAGTGAGAAAGAGAGAGAGAGAGAGAGAGAGAGAGAACCCGCGCGAGCTGGCGCGCGGACATAAGAGATATCCATATGTGAAATGTATATATCTATATATATGAGCGCCCCTCTTACGTTCGAAAAATAAGTGAGAGAGAGAGAGAGAGAGAGAGCATGAGCTGGTGCGCGCAATGTTTATAAACATATATATATGTATACATACATACTGTCAGCGTCAAAAGAAGTTGTACACGTTGTTCCTCTATGTTAGCAGTTAAATTATACTCTTTTGCAATTCCCTTTTGTTTTACATTTTTTGTTTTTTTAATAATATATTTTCTCCTTTCTTAATGTACATAATAAAAACAACAACAATATTACAATACAAAAATTCATAGAACAAAAACAAAAACATCTTCATATTAATAGCGTCAAAAGAAATTGTACAACACGTGCACCAAATATTTTAAAGAATTTTAACGGTAAAAAATTCCCGTTATTTTTAGTGATTTGACTTTTTATCATGTTGTAGGCAATATTAACTAATTATAATAATTATTAATTGACTTGACGTCGTGAGGATCAGTTCAAATCTGAAGATTTTTGAGTAACGCAATTTATTTTCAAAATGGGTAAACAATTCTCCCTGGATGTTCGCGAACTTGTGCTAAAATATTATAAAAAAGGAAAAACATTGCGTGAAATTGGTTTGATGATTGATAGAAGCCATAATACTGTAAAACATATAATTGATAATTACAAAAAGTTCGAAAATTTACAAAATCGTCCCAAATCTGGAAGACCCCGTAAACTAAATGCGACTCAAATACGATCCATTGTGCGACGAGTGAAGCAAAATCCAACTGAAAGTGCTGTTAAAATATCCGAGAACATTTCAGAACGCTCAGGTGTTAACGTTAGCTCCAGTACTATACGTAGAGCACTACATGCAAATGGACTACGTGGACGAGTTCCAAGAAGCAAACCTTTCATATCAAAAATCAATCAACAGCGACGTCTGAATTTTGCTAAAAAGTATGAAAATAAACCAAATTCATTCTGGAATAATGTGGTCTTTACTGACGAGAGCAAATTTGAAATTTTTGGTAAGAAAACACCAACTAAAATTTGGAGATGCAAAAATTCAGCATTTGCCCAACAAAATGTAATATCTACCGTCAAGCATGGTGGTGGTTCGGTCATGGTATGGGGGTGTATGGCAGCCAGTGGTGTAGGTAACTTGGTTTTCATAGAGAGCACTATGAATAAAACAGATTACCTCACCATTTTGAAAGATAATTTGCAACCTAGTGTCGACAAATTGGGCTTGGATCAAACTTGGGTCTTTCAACAAGACAATGATCCTAAGCACACTCCTAAAATAGTAAAGGAATGGCTGCTATATCATACCCCAAAACAGCTGGATCATCCCGCCCAGTCACCCGACCTTAACGTTATCGAGCATTTGTGGGAGCATCTGGACCGTCAGATTAGAAAAAGAACGATTACCAGCAAAGACTCTCTAAAATCAGTGATAATGGAGGAATGGCAAAAAATCTCTTCCGATGTAACCCGAAACCTAGTGGAATCGATGCCCAGAAGATTGCAAGCTGTAATCAACGCAAATGGAAAGCAAACAAAATACTAACCTCTTTAAAATTCTTTGAAATAATTTTTTTTTACTTACTGTACAATTTCTTTTGACGCTGTGAATTTGAAGTATTTTAAGTTGTTGTTCTATAATTTTTTTTATTGTTAAATTTTTGTTTTTTTTTTTTTATAAAATGAAAGAATATACAATATATTTTTCAAAAAACATAATATGTTGAATAAAATGATAAAGCAAACTAGTAAAATAAAGACAAAAACATAACATATTAACGTGTACAATTTCTTTTGACGCTGACAGTATATACTGTATACTGTACTTTGTATACAGTACGTCTCTATTTTTATATGTGTGACGCATTTTCGTTGCAAACATCCGTTACACTTTTTCGTTGCATGTTTTCGCTGTTCAGACTCTGCCTCTCAAAACGTCCGATAAGGAAGCATAAGCTTCCAAAAATTTTGGGGGTGGGGTGAGGGTAAAGGTTGGCGCATCGAGGTCAAAGGTGAAAGAAAAAAAAATTTAAATACAGCCCTATAAATGCTTAGGGGTCACCTCTAGAGGGGTCTAATGTACGACCGAGCCACATTATTTTCCCCCCCCCAATATTTTTACAAAGCGAACTTACCCTCGATCTCTAACACCTAAGGGGGCTCCCATACAAAATTGACATTTTAAGTAAATCGACCCCCACCACTCCCTGGATGCCCCTAGAAGGGTCAAATGTATGACTGGTCCCTAATATTTTTTCCTCTCCAACAGTTTTTCGCAGCATACTTACCCTCTATCTCTGACTCTTTAGAGAACTCCATACAAAATAGATGTCATAGACATGAAAAATATGGAAAGGAAATCATGAAATAGGCCCATAACTACCCAGAAGTCACTCCTGGAGGAGTTAAATATACTACCGACCCCCATTAGCCCCTCTCCAAAGTTTTTTCTTAGCATATCTACGCCCTATTTCCAATCCTTAAGGGGGCTCCCATACAAAGTTACTGATTTGATATAAAACGCCCCCTGGCCCACGGGTACTCCTAGAAGGGTCAAATGTATGGCCGACCCCCATTATTTTTTCGCGACCTATATCTTTCCCCCACTGTTTTAGAACGCTTGTACTATTTTTGATGTTCAAAAATATTAATTTATATTATTTAGCTTTGTCACAGTAAGACCAATTTACTTTAGTCTTCTACTGTTTATTGTTTTTGAGAGAGAATTTTTATTTGATTTACATACGTACCTACTTGCATTTACAATCCCGTTAGTTTTTGTCTTTATGCTTAAAACTATTGTCATGTTAGAAAGAATGTAACTTCATGTAATTTTGTTAGTCGAAAAAGCAACGCGAACGTGTAGTTAACACATATGAATAAATTGTAATAATTTAACAAAATTTCGTCGTCTATTTTTTGTACAGTCCATTCGTTTCGTAACATAATTTTCTGATCCTTCAGCAACCGAATTAATTGCGAAAGTTTTGTTAAATTAGTTTGTTCAAAATTAATTTTTTTTGTGTTCGTGGGAAAGACTGCGTATCAAGTCTAACTTGCGTTCAACCGTTTTATTCATCTTTCGAACTGCTACAAGTTGGCGAATAGTGCTTCGAGTAAATTACTATTTTGCGTTTTTTATAGATTTCGTTGTTTTATAGAGTATAAAATCATTTCGGAGATCTAAGCGCAAAATATTTCAAACACGGGTAATTTGACATTGCGTATGACCTTGTAAATTGTCTTAACAACGCGTATATTTGACATTATTGTGACCTTGTGTATTTTCGTGATCTGTTTTTCGTCGGGTCCGTTATTAAAACTGTACCATGCAAACACTTATTAACACTCAAATCCACATCATGGGTAAAATTTACCCATGCGAAGTTTGTTTTCGTAATAATTCGCTAAAAAACGTACAAAAAAGCGAAGTAAGCGCATGTAAATTACCCCACTGTATTCTCCTTTTGTTGTGGGCTTTGTCGCAAGCGGTCGTCGCCGGTTGTCGGAGGTATAGCGTTTTAATTTTTTTTTCGGGTAAATTTTACCCATGTTGTGGACTTATGTAAGTTTTTTTTTTTTTCGTTTTGATTGAAAATAGAGAAAAATGGCACGAAAAAAAGTAAAACATGACGACGAAATAATTAAAATTTTGAAAAAAATTCAATTCTCATTGTTTTAACCAAAGTTAAAAAGCAGATACCAAATCACACAACTTCGAAAAAGTTTGAAGGAGCTTATAATGAAAATTTTTCGTACTTTAAGTCCACTCTGAAAACAACCAACGTTGTACTAGAAAAACCTGTCAGATGTTTCTAATGTCCGGCAAAAAAGATCGAAAAACTAAAAACCTTTGAATTTGGTGTAAAAAACTTTTTTGCTTTGAGCATAGGGCTATGATTTGCAGTACATGCACATCCTTATTTGTTTTATTTTTTTGGTACTTCTTTATGAGCTTGTATAAAAAATTTTAAAATGTTATTTAATTGAGTTGATAATAATATAAAAATACTTTATTTTATTTATATAAAAAATTTAATTTGTTACAAAAAACAATAAAAATTTTTTTTTTTTTTTGTGTTTCAAAAAATTGCCAATGAATTAATGTAAAAATTATTTATTTTCAAATTTTCTTCAAATATATGTAAAAAACACCAGATATGACTTATTTTCCATTCAATTCACCTTGGTATTAGATTGCTAAGGTAGAAATAACTAAGTTTCGTAAAAAATTTGGGATATTGACCAAAACCGAATGTTTTTAAGTCATGGGTAAAATTTACCCATGATGTGGACTTGTGTTGCTAAAAATATGTTGGGGAGATGAGGGTTAAAAAACGTGGTTGGGCTAAGGCTTATATAACCCGCACATTCGAATACGCCAAAGAACTAAATGAGCTACCTAATGTAGAGCTTTTATCAAACCGGCTTAATAAATTGGAAGAAAATTACACTACATTCGTTGAAATTAGTAACAAGTTGTATGATTTCGCGGATGCTGAAGGTTTTGTAGATCCTGCTGATGACGCTCAGGAGTATGAAAGTAAATATTTTGAGGCACACTCAATATTATCAAGTGCGTTGAATAAACGAATAAATTCTTCCGGGTTTGATAAAAATGAAAATGTCATCGATAAACTTGTGTCTCAACAAGCAACCTTCTTAGAAAATCTAAATTTCTCAAGTTCTAACTCCGGCGTTCATCTCACTAAAATCAAAGTGCCTAGCTTTTCGGGAAGCTATCAAGACTGGCCCTCGTTTCGGGACTTGTTTCACGGTGCTATCGCTAGTAAATCGGGACTATCGGGTACACAAAAATTTCATTACTTGAAGTCATATCTTGAAGGCGATGCGCCTAACTTAATAAAACACATCGCTTTGACCGATAAAAATTATGCTGAAGCTTGGGATCGCTTAGTGCAGCGATATGACCGAAAACCTTTAATCGTTCGATCTTTCGTACATTCATTTTTGTCTCTTACATCTTGTCATTCGCCAAATGTGTTTTCGCTACGTAAAATTGTCGATGGAGCGGATGAGGTAATACGCGGACTTAATGCAATTGAATGTAACGAGCGTGATCCATGGCTTATACACATATTATTAAGTAAAGTGGATGATGAAACTAAAAAGACATGGGATGAATATAGTGATTCTAAAAATGAAAATAAATTTGAAGATTTCATCAAATTTTTGTGTTCCCGGTGTGATGCCCTTAAATCGTGTCAGGCTTCATCGCGTACGCCAAATAATCGTCGGTCGGTCGTCGCCAATTTTGCTAAACCCGAAATCAAGCCTTTTAACATAAAATGTTTGCAGTGCCAAGGTCAACATACATTAGCACAATGTCCAAATTTCAAAGGTCTAGAAATTAACACTCGAAGGTCATTTGTTAAATCCCACAATCTTTGTTTTAATTGTCTTCATCGTTCACATAGCGTTAACAAATGTCCGTCTACTTTTCGATGTCGTATATGTAATCTAAAACACCATAGCTTAGTTCATTTAGATCAACAGTTGCCAACAGCAAAACCATTAGAAACGCCCTCAGCAGATCATGATTTATGCACTTTACCATCGACATCAGCACTTGCCATCAACAATCATTCCATCGCAGCGTCGTCAGTGGTGTCGCAAACTTTTTTACCAAATATTTTAGCTAAGGTTGTTGACAAGTGGGGTAGAGAAATGCATTGCAGGGTGCTGCTTGATACAGGCTCAACAGTGTCATTCGTGACAGAATCTTTTGTTCAACTTATTGGACTATCTCGTACTAATGCGCGGATTCCAGTTTTAGGATTATCGTCCTCGAATGCAGGGGTTACGCGTGGCCGTGTTCACCTTAAACTCAGTTCACGTATTTCGAATTTTCATTTTGACATTGACGCACTAGTCTTATCTCATTTAACATCATCAATTCCAACTCAATCGGTTGATCTTTCTGCCTCTACCTGGGCACAAGTCCTCAAACTGCCACTAGCAGATCCATCGTTTGGTGTCACAGGTCCGATTGACGTCATAATTGGTTCAGATCAATTATGGAGTATTTATACTGGAGAACGTATACAATTTGACAACTCCATGTCTATTGCCTTAAGTTCACATTTTGGTTGGGTGATAGCTGGTTCTTTTTCACCAAGTGCAAACCTGCATTCTTACGTCATTGCGAATCACGCATTACTTGATCTTGATTCTTTAATAAGATCTTTCATGGATTTAGAATCGGTCCAAACATCTGATAATAAAATTAATATGGCAGACCCAGCAGCGGTTCATTTTGCCAACACTCATACAAGAGATAAAACTGGGACTTATGTTGTTAAGTATCCATTTAAAGATAGCATACAACCCTTTGATTCAACGCTACCAGCAGCTATAAATCGTCTTACCTCAATAGAGAGGAGGTTTCGCAAAAGTTCATGTGTAAAGGAGCAATATGTTCTATTCATGAGGAAGTACCTAACATTGGGACACATGGAGCTAGTTCCACCGCATGAGATTGAAATTAATGATACAAACTCCTTCTATTTGGCTCATCATGCTATTTTTAAGCCAGAGAGTTCGTCTACAAAATGTCGATTTGTTTTTGATGATTCATGTGTGGATGCATCTGGAGTTTCTCTTAATGATCGATTACACATTGGTCCTCCCATCCAAAGAGATTTATTTGGAGTTTTTTTAAGATTTCGGCAACACCGTTTCGTGTTTTCTACGGATATAGCGAAGATGTTTAGAGGAATAAAGGTGTCATCCGATCATACGAATTTCCAACGGATTATTTGGAGAGAAGACGAATCTTCACCCATTGAACATTATCGATTGCTCACAGTTACATATGGACTTGCACCATCGCCTTTTTTAGCCGTACGCGTACTTAAACAACTGGCTGACGACTACCAGCACGAATTTCCAAACGCTGCACGTGTTCTGAAAAACGATGCGTATGTGACACAGTAGAAGAGCTTTTAGCGCTTAAAACTGAGCTTGTTAATTTGTTGAGCAAAGCCAATTTCAAACTACGAAAATGGAGCTCTAACTGTTGGCCTCTTTTGGAATCATTACCAAAGAAAGATTGTGATTACAACCCAATCGCAATAGAAGATCAATCGCTTCAATCGTGTGTTAAAATATTAGGGCTACAGTGGACCCCTTGTAGTGATGAACTTTTTTTAAAAATTTCTCCCATTTCTAACCATGGTGTTCTTACAAAACGTGTCGTGTTATCAGAGACTTCTAAAATATTCGATCCATTAGGAATTGTTGCACCTACAGTGATTCTGTTTAAAATTTTATTTCAAGAAACCTGGTTTCATGGACTTAATTGGGACGATAAGCTCCCTGAAAATTTGTGTAATCAGTGGTATAGGTATATTGAAGAATTACCTCAGCTTTCAAATATCAGAGTCCCAAGACATATTTCGTCAGAATCGCGAAGTATTGAATTACATGGGTTTGCAGACGCGTCGTCTATTGCGTATGCAGCTGTTGTTTATAGTCGCGTTAAAGTGAACGAAACATACATTGTTACATTAGTATCGTCAAAAACTAGGGTCGCACCCCTTAAACCTGTTTCGATACCAAGGCTGGAACTAAATGCAGCCCTTTTGCTAGCTAAACTAATAAATGTAGTCAAAGCATCTCTGACAGTGAATATTTCAAATATTTGGTGTTGGTCAGATTCTGAAATAGTCCTACACTGGCTATCGTCCCCTCCTCGTCGATGGAATACGTTTGTTTGTAATCGCACAGCTAAAATTTTGGACATTACTTCTCGAAAGTGCTGGCAGCATGTTCGGTCCGAAGACAATCCAGCGGATTGTGCGTCGCGCGGGCTCTTACCTTCCTTATTAACTAAACATAAACTATTGTGATCAGGTCCAAAGTGGTTACTCTTGCCAGAGACTGCTTGGCCCAAACAAAAACACTTTAATTTGTCAGCATCAGACATGAGCGTATTGCGTGAAGAAAGGACAGTGAAACAAATCACTTTGTGTTCAACTGAAAACGTGAACTTGCTTGATAAACTTATTCGTAAAATATCTTCGTGGTCGAGACTAACGCGGATCGTGGCATTTTGCATTCGTTTCGGTCGCAACTGTCGTCGAGCGCGTTTTCCTTGCAACGAACCATCTTCATCATTCATAAGCGCAATCGAATTGCAGCAGGCAAGAACAACCATCATTATCCGAAAGCAACAACAGTTCTTTGGAGTGGAGATACAACAACTACAGCAAAAACAGGTTATACATGCAAAGTCAAAGTTGATACGATACACACCATTCATCGACGAGAACGGCATTTTAAGGGTTGGAGGCCGTATCAGACATGCAAATATAAATTATAATATGAAATTTCCTATATTATTACCTAAAACTTCTCCTATTTCTTTACTTATAGTAAGATATATTCATGACATTCATCTTCACACAGGCGTAGAAGCTACTTTTGTTCTCGTCCGACAACAATTTTGGATTCTTGGTTGCAGAAATCTAGTCCGCAAGGTAGTTTTTGGCTGTAAAAGGTGTTTTCTGCTAAAGCGTGCAAACAGCGTTCAACTCATGGGTGATCTCCCATCACCACGCGTTCAACCTAGCCGATGTTTTCTGCACTGTGGCCTTGACTATGCAGGTCCAGTTTCCATTAAAATGTCTAAACTCAGAAATGCAAAAATTGGCAAAGCGTGGTTTGCTATCTTCGTGTGCCTATCAACCAAAGCTCTTCATATTGAGCTCGTTAGCGATCTAACAACTGAAGCTTTCCTTGCTGCATTTTGAAGGTTCATTGCTCGCAGAGGTAAGCCCACTGACATGTACTCAGATAAAGGGACTACATTTCAAGGTGCTAAAAGAGTTTTGGACGTGCTACAGAAATTCGCTACATCACAATCATTTACTGCTGAAATTGCTGCATCGTTGGCCAGTGACAGTATCACATGGCATTTCATACCCCCGTTTGCCTCACATTTTGGAGGTTTGTGGGAGGCGGGGGTGAGATCCATCAAATTACATTTACGAAGAGTAATAGGCAGCAGTATTTTAACCTTTGAAGAATACACCACAGTTTTGGCTCAAATTGAATCGATATTGAATTCGCGTCCACTGGGCTCTATTTTCGATAGTGAGTTGGATCCACTTACACCAGCCCATTTCCTCATTGGTGAGCCCTACATCTGTGTACCAGAGCCATCTTTATTGAATACAAATGTAAATCGTCTTCAGCATTGGCGCCATTTGCAAGCTATGGTCCAAGGGTTTTGGAAACGTTGGCACCTTGAGTACATTACATCTTTGCAACAACGTAACAAGTGGCAACAACAACATGCAAACCTAAAGAAGGGAACTATGGTCGTGCTTAAGGAGCCGCATCTGCCACCATCAAAATGGTTACTTGGTCGTGTTAAAGACGTTACTATGGGTGCTGATGGCATTGTTCGAGTGGCTTCTGTTACCACCAGTAAAGGAGAATATGTCCGTCCGATAACTAAAATAGCTGCGCTTCCGGATTGCTGAACAGCCGTTCAGGGGGGGCGGGATGTTTTAGAACGCTTGTACTATTTTTGATGTTTAAAAATATTAATTTATATTATTTAGCTTTGTCACAGTAAGACCAATTTACTTTAGTCTTCTACTGTTTATTGTTTTTGAGAGAGAATTTTTATTTGATTTACATACGTACCTACTTGCATTTACAATCCCGTTAGTTTTTGTCTTTATGCTTAAAACTATTGTCATGTTAGAAAGAATGTAACTTCATGTAATTTTGTTAGTCGAAAAAGCAACGCGAACGTGTAGTTAACACATATCAATAAATTGTAATAATTTAACAAAATTTCGTCGTCTATTTTTTGTACAGTCCATTCGTTTCGTAACACCCACAGTCTTACCCCCTATTTTTAACCCTGAAACGGGCTGCCATACAATTTTTTTTTATTAATTTTCCTAGAAATAATGGGGGTCGGTCATACATTTGACCCATCTAGGGGTACCTAGGTCCAGTTATTGCAGTGGGGGCAATTTTTTAAAAAACCGTTACTTCGTATGGGGGCCCCCTTAAGGATTGGAAATAGGGGGTAGGTAAGTTGTGAAACTTTGGAGGTGGGATGACGGGTGTCGGTCATATATTTGACTCCTCTAGAAGAGACTCCTGTGCAGTTATGGGCCTATTTGACGATTTCCTTTCGATATTTTTTATGTCTATGACGTCAATTTTGTGTGGGAGCTCCCTAAAGCGCTATAGATAGAGGGTAAGTATGGTGGGAAAAAATGTTGCGGAGGAAAAAATATTAAGGGCCGGTCATACATTTGACCCTTCTAGTGGCACCCTGGGAGTGGTGGGGGTCGATTTCCTAAAAATGTCAATTATGTATGGAAGCCCCCTTAGGGGTTAGAGATAGGTATGATTGGTAAAAATGTTGGGGGAGAAAAAATAATGAGGGTTGGTCATACATTTGAACCCTCTAGAGGTGGCCCCTCTTGTAGGGCTGTAAGCAAACTGTTTCTCCTTTTCTCTCATCTTTGACCTCTATGCGCCAACCCTTACCCTCACCCCACCTCCAAAATTTTTTTTGCAAACTAATTTTTTTTTTTCCAACCTCACAAAATTGAGGGGTGTCAAGTATCAAAATCCAAAATTCGTGCACTAAAACACCCCTACAGCACACATTATTTATCTTGGCGCTTTTTACATTTGTGCGTGAAATAGTTTCAGAGATATAACGATTTAATTTTTTTGACTTACGGTGTACTTTTCTGTAGAAAAATCCATATACAATATAAATATGATTTATGGATTGCTTAAAGCAGATTTATTTCAACATTTAGCGCTTGCAAAATATAAACTTCATTGAATCTAGTCTCGAAAAAACATTTGAAGCCATTTTGCTTAGATTATGAGGAAACCGAGAGAATAAAATGGTGAATTTTCCTCTAAATTGCGTTGTGTCAATAAGTAAATATCTGCTTTCTGCATTGACTGCTTTCGGAACAAACGCTAAGAAAAGTCTTCGAAAAATAGAACTGACCTAAAATCTCGTTATCTGAGATGAAAGTACTTATTTTTATCTCCAAAAGCCCGTTCTTTGTGTGTTTATGTTATTAATATTAAAATTTTCGATGAGGTTTTATTCGTTAACTTGTCTCACGATAACTTGTGGAATAGGATGAAAAAATGAATCAAAACAACTCCTTCTTGCGAATGAACCAATAACTCGCTAGAACCAAGCTCACAGTTGTTTATTTTTGGGTAAGTATGCAGAAAAACGTTCTTGGTACTTATATGTATACATAGATATAAATATTTTCATCATATATTTTAGAAAACCAATGCTTTATTGATTGATAAATAGCGCAAATGTCACGTTCTGTTAGAATAATTTTCATATTTATTATATTAAATTTATAAATTTGTTTGCCTCTGTATACATGTACAACACTTAACAATTGGATATCATTATCATCGCGATTATCAGATACTTTATAACTAGTCCATATAGATAGAAAGTCGAAATGCAGTGATCCAAAACATATTATGACATTACTTTTGTCTCTACAAGAATTTTGAAAATTTAGCATAAAAATAAATATTAAACGCAAGGTAAAATTTTCGATCGAAAATGCGCCGAACTAAAGTTGAACGCAGAGGTATGGTTCCTTGAGCAAATATTCATAGAATTGAATGAGCTTTCACATAAGGGTAGCCGAGGTCGATAAAATTTCGTAGTTGTGAGCAGACAACAATAGCCAAAGTATAACTATTTATACATTAGACCGGTTCGATTTTGTATGAAGCAAAATAAAATCATCCCGAAACCGACGCAGAAGTTAGAGGGACTCTTAAAAATGATATCTGCATAATTTTTTATTTTTTTTTTTTTTCATTTCAAGAAAAACCAATGGAGCACTTTTGATTCTACCAAAGACCTATTTTGGCTAAAAAAAAACAAGTTTTTTGGTCAGAACTTCTTTTTTCATTACAAAATGGATACTCATGGGTGCTCTAAAAATAAAGACTATGTTCATACAAAAAATTTGGAGTTTAAAAATTATAAATTTTTTTTGGGATGTAGAAAATATTCGCATCCCAAAATCGATTTTCTTACGTTTTTCAATGACGCGATCAAAAAAATGGTTTTTTAATCAAAAGCAAGGCTAAAAACGATTAGAATTATCCAAGAAAACCTGTGAATTTTTTCAGAATTTTTTGAGATATTTTATATAATTTTTCATAAAATTATCGAATTGAGTTCTCAGCTGTTCAGTTCAAGCTTGTCAAAGAAGAAGAAGAATTCAAAGAATACGTGAAAGTTTTTTCAAAATTTTTGGAATTTTTTTTTTATTTTTTCTTTTTTTGACTAAGTTTTAAAAATAATAAAATATCTCAAAAAACTCTGAAAAAACTCACACGTAGTTTTTGGATATTTCTAAGCTTTTTTTGACTATTACACTTTTTTCGTTAGATGCCTTGCTTCGGAGTAAAAAATCGTTTTTCCGGCCGCGTAATTAAAACACGTATAAAAATCGATTTTGGAATGCGAATATAAACAAAAATTTATAATTTTTAAACCCCAAAATTTTTGTAAGAATATAGTTTTATTTCTAAAGCACCCTTGGATATCGATTTTGTAATGAAAAAAAGTTATGACCAAAACACATGTTTTTTTTAGCCAAAATGAACCTTCAATTATGCAGATATCGTTTTTGAGAGTCCTTCTAACTTCTGATTCGGTTCCCAGATGAATCTTAATTTCGACCCTATCTAATATACATATATGTTTGTATTTGAAGCAAGTTTTGTAGTAGGTACGTAAACGTATTGTATACATACACCTCTAAAGAGAAGCTGTCATTCATGCCATTTATGGATATTGAAGTATGTCGAAGCATTTCCTTATGTCAATGTCCTTTCTGCCTTTAAATTTACCATGTATCTACCTTGTAACAAGTGAATTGAATTTTGTTGATGTTGATGAATTTTCATTATTAATCATTTCAGTGAACCTATTCCCTCCGCTAACGCCACTGTTGGACTCTACTGTATTGGTTGGGCTTAAACGACAAAGTTTTCTTGACACTTTACTGACCTGTATATATTTACAGTTAACCTAAAGGGATTAAACGTAGTGATACAAATTGCTGACTATCACACAAATTGGTATGCGGTTTCTAGTTATAAAAAAAATTTTCCTGCTCTGTATTTTTTTTATTTTAAGCCATTGATGTTGTACAATAGGTTGCAGCAAATTTCAGAAAAAAAATAAGTACAACAAAAATTATCTTAGAAGAAGGTCTTATTACAAAGGCTGCACATTTGAATTGAGTCAAAACTCCCAAAAAGATGGCCAGTCTTGGGCTACTCAAGGTCGTAAATTCGTAATAAGTAGTTTTCAAAATCAATACGAATTTTGACAGTTTAACGAGTTAACGATATTTTCGAGGCGTTTTAAGGAATACCCTAAATGTTTTTTGACAGTTCTTGAACTCTTTTAAAAAACCCGAAATTATTGAAAACAATTCAGCCCAAATCTTTTAAATAAGTTGAATTTAAAAATTTTTTGGTTTTTTCTCATTTCTCTACATCAGTGATAACCAAACCACGGCGTGCCTTAACCCGTTCTAAATCGGACGTCGTAGCACATCAAATTTTTTTCCAGATTCTGTTTACTTATCGTTCAAATGATGTATAAAAAAATTTTCACTCGTGACTCCTCGACTAAATTTTGAGATAATCGCTTTTCCAATTGGGGCATTTTCCCATACAAAAAGAAAAAAAAAATTTTTTAACTACATTAAACAAAAATTAAATTAATTACAATCCATGTGTTTTGCAATGTTAAACGCGAATCCAACCTCAGAATTGCTCTATCGTGTATAGTTTATGAGATATTGTAACCTAAAGACCAAAAAAAGTCGTTTTTTGGCATTTTTTGAAGCTATATAACTATGTGACATATCATTTATTCGTCAAATGTGGCTCAAATACTATAAAGCCCTAATGTTTTCCTTTAAAACTTAATTTAAATTATGTTTATATCTTCATGCTTCTAAGAGATATCGTAGACCGAAATATTGTCAAAACGGGTTTTTTGCACTTTTGTGTCTTTTTAGGTTAGGATATCTTTGAGGAAAAGAAAGATATCAACATAATTTAAATTAGGTCTTAAAGGCAAAGATTAGGACTTTAAAGTTGCTTACCAGATTTAACGAAATTAAAATTTCTTTCACATTTTAAACATGTTCAACGAACCGACTACTTCTAAATTCAGCCGTTCGACACCCCGAGTGTTGTTGCGTGTAAGGCATACGGCTGAATTTAGAAGTAGTCGGTTCGTTGAACATGTTTAAAATGTGAAAGAAATTTTAATTTCGTTAAATCTGGTAAGCAACTTTAAAGTCCTAATCTTTGCCTTTAAAACCTAATTTAAATTATGTTGATGTCTTTCTTTTCCTCAAAGATATCCTAACCTAAAAAGACACAAAAGTGCAAAAAACCCGTTTTGACAATATTTCGGTCTACGATATCTCTTAGAAGCATGAAGATATAAACATAATTTAAATTAAGTTTTAAAGGAAAACATTAGGACTTTTAAGTATATAAGCCACATTTGACGAATAAATGATATGTCACATAGTTATATAGCTTCAAAAAATGCCAAAAAACGACTTTTTTTGGTCTTTAGGTTACAATATCTCATAAACTATACACGATAGAGCACTTCTGAGGTTGGATTCGCGTTTAACATTGCAAAACACATGGATTGTAATTAATTTAATTTTTGTTTAATGTAGTTAAAAAATTTTTTTTTTTCTTTTTGTATGGGAAAATGCCCCAATTGGAAAAGCGATTATCTCAAAATTTAGTCGAGGAGTCACGAGTGAAAATTTTTTTATACATCATTTGAACGATAAGTAAACAGAATCTGGAAAAAAATTTGATGTGCTACGACGTCCGATTTAGAACGGGTTAAGACACACCGTGAAACTCTATATTTACTATTGCATTTTATCAAAAGCTCATTGAGAGCTTTTATATTTTGCATAACCTGCTAGCAAGTGACGTAGACCTGCACAACAACTGAGACAGTTTAACACTTTTTTATGAGTGAATACGTTTACGGAAAGCTTTTAAGGATAAAAGCTCAAGTGCCCGCGGGAATAGGCTTTGAACATCACTTCGCTAAATTGTGATAAACAATGAAACTTTCATGCATAAGAAATTAAAAATTTATTGATTACCAAAACTGAACTTTCGAAGGAAATTTTTTCCATCATGTCTTAGTAAAAGCCATATGTGTTTCATCTGGTTTGAAAGAATCTGGCCGGCTGAAGGTCAAGTGAATGTCACGATTAGCTAAGGGCTAAGGGTTCTGCTTAGATTTTCATACAGTACTAAATGGAGTAAGTGACAAAAGCCCGCAAATTTACATTTATATTTATACTTTCCCAGCTTCGAGTTTTTTAGCAGATTATTGATGTTTGGAACTTCCCTTTTGATACACTGGTTACAGTTTTTCCATCACTTCATAACCTTAAGACATCATTTGTATAAAGTCAATGTAGTAATACTGTTGGCTTTGAACTGGTCAAAATAAATACATTACATGAGCTCCCAAAATTTTATATCTTAGCTTTGAAGAAGATAGATTGTCGGACTACCCAAGAAATAAAATACTTATCTAGCCTCCTACCCTACACAATGAATTTTTCGAATAACTGTGTTAATAAACCGTTTTTATATCCTACACCCAGGGTATATTCACTTTGTCCTTCCGTTTGTAACGCAGAGAAGGAAGCGTGGCAGGTATGGAAAAGTATATATATTCTTGATCAGCATCACCTTCTGAGTCGATATAGCCATATCTGGTTGGCTGGCTGAGTGTCTGCCTGTGCGTGAAAACGCAAAAACTAAACAAAATAATTCGATTAAATTTAGCACAGTTACTTCGTCATGAAAGGCAGTTCATGGGATTAAAAACGAGCGAAAGCGGTCAACAGACACGCCTACCGCCCATACAAAAAACATATTCAAAATGTAACTTTTTGAACATTTTTCACGACAATGCAACCAAAATACACATTAATACTAGACACTATAGATTAAATAAACTCGGACAAGAGGGCGTGGCACCTGCTATATAAGCAAAAATTTAAAAATGCTACACTGAAAGCGTTTTTCAAGATAATCCAACAAAATTTCACTCAGACACTAAGAACAGTAAATGCAAGCTCTGATCTGAATAAACTATGTGAACTCAGACAAGAGGGCGTGGCAACTCCCATATAAGAAAAAGTTTAAAAGTGTTATAAGGAAAGCGTTTTTTTTTAGATAATCGAACCAAATTTCACTCAGACACTAAGGATGGTAAATGCAAGTTCCGAGCAATAACTAGATAAGCCAGGAGAAGAAGTTGTGGCACCTACAATATAAGTAAAAGATCCAAAATACTATACCGAAAGTATTTTTTGAGATAATGCAACCAAATTTCCTCAGACATTGAGAACAGTAAGTGCGAGATCTGAGTAAAAGCTGAGAAAATTTGAAGAATTGGTCGTGGCATCTCGCGCACAAACAAAATTTTCAAAATACTACAGTGTAGGGTATTTAATGCTTCGCCAGGCCAAAGGTAACACCCTTACTAGTTAAATACATATATGTTTGCATAGAAGTTTCCGCGTCCTCTTGATCAGATATGGCATAGCTTTATGTTGTTCTATCGCACTTAGAAAAAATAACGTAAGTTTATCTCAAAACTGCAAATTTTTATACCCTACACCCAGAGTATATTCACTTTGTCCTTCCGTTTGTAACGCAGAGAAAGAGGCGTGGCAGATATAGAAAAGTATATATATTCTTCTTCAGCGTCACCTCCTGAGTCGATATAGCCATGTCCGTCTGTCTGTCTGGCTGGCTGGCTGGCTGGCTGTGTGTAGAAATACATTTTTTGGGAAAACTAAGCAAGATAATTCATTGAAATTTAATGCACAGCCTTCGTCGTCAAAGTTAGCTCGGGGGATTGAAAATAAGTGAAATCGGTCAACGGACACGCCTAACGCGCGTACAAAAAATATATTCAAAATGCAGCTTTAAGAGTATTTTTCACGATAATGCATCCAAAATACACATAAGTACTACGAATTTGAAGCGCAAGCTCTGAACAAAAACTGGGCGAATTCAGACAAGAGGGCGTGGCACTTCTCATATAAGCAAAAGCTTCAAAACGCTATACTGAAAGCGTTTTTCGAGATAATCGAACTAAATTTTCCTCAGACACTAAAAATTATAAATACAAGCTTTAAGCAAAAACTGGATAAAATCGAACAAGAGGGCGTGGCACCTCCCATATAAGCAACATTCTCAAAATACTGCTGTGTAGGGTATTTAATTTTTGGCCAGGCCAAAAGAAACACCCTTACCAGTTAACTTTGAAATAAGGATACCTTAGAATGCTGGCGAAATAGAAAAAAAACCGAAATCTTGATTCGTAAATAGAAGGATAGTCGGCTTTAAAAATATAAAACCATTATAGCACTGTATTTATTATGCATTATATTCTATAAAACCTATTTATTGATTAGCAAAATTAGTTTTGGTCTTGGTAATTTATCGAGATCAGAAACAACACCAAAACGCTAATATAATTTCAAGATCAAGAGTGGTATGGTTTTGGTCATAACGATAATCAAGGCTGCTTTTCAGTCTTGGTTATTCATAGTTAATAGTTGTGTCATGCTCCTTTCAAGCATATAATTATTTCTCAATTCGAAATTTGGCATCTTAAGATCCCAACTGCTTTGTAAAAGGAAAGTTTGGAAATTTTAATTACTCAACAATCTTTAGAAATTTTTTCAAGACCAAGACCAAAATCGAGAGTAATACTTAATGGCCAAGATCAAGATCAAGACTTAGTATCAAAACCAAGACCAAGAATCCATGTGCAAGTTCAAGACCAAGATCAAGACTGCTTTTGTCTGGGCCTTGGTTTGCTCATTGCTATACCTATTTGTCTGCCTTTTGTTTCCAAATAAGAAGCTCCAAAAATAGTTTGTTGGTTTTTTTCGTATTCGGTTTTCAGCTCTGTCGCTCTACACGCCACTAATTCAGTTTAAGGTAAATATCCGCAATCTGCCATGCTGGGTTTCGAATGAAATTTTGATTGTTTTCAATTAATTTATTTTGTATTCATTTGTTGTTATTGTATTGTTTTGATATAAGTATATCCGCATTGGCAAGAGTTACACCGTTCGTTTGTTGTTGCTGTTGTTGCCATTGTTATTTACTAAAATGAAATTTATATTTATATTTGGCCAAAGGAATTGACACTTAAGATTTTGAGTTTGAATTTTATTGTTGTTGTTTTGGTAAGAAATTTTGCCAAAATCTCCACAGAAGAGATTGTTTATTCTTTAAGGGATTGCATTGACAAGTTGAAGACAAATATTGATTGGTTCATTTCTTTTATTCATTTCTTGTTATATGGATATTACTCGAACACAATAACAACGACAACGTCAGGAATATATAAATACTTTGGAGTGGTATCGCTTTAAATTTTCTAATTATTAAACATAATATTTCAACAAGAATTTGCATAATGTTGTTGAACACGAAATGTGATTTGAAAGCAGATCAATGCTTTTTGATATCAATAATTTGTCATCCGGATTGATTTAAATGTTGAAAATATTTAGTTTTAAGAATTTTTTAAGTGTGTTACTTAATGACATTTTATATTGAAAATTGATTTTATTTAATTGAACTTTTTAGTCATATATTTGCAAAGATCGATTTACATATAAATCTATCAATGCATTTTTCTAACACATAATTATGACAAATCAAGGAACGGATTAAAAACACGGCTATAGTGACATATGTTTCGTCTTTCGCCACAAAGACTCATCAGACTATTTTTGTTGTAATTATAATTATATTTATTTTATTAAATTAATTATAATTGAAAAATTGCAAGTTTGAAAACTTTTTGTGTTTTTGGTCTGGGCGGGAGACGAACCAAGGATCTCCAGGTTGGTAGCAGAAGTCGTTACCACTGCACCAGCCTTGCCCGGCTGCGAAGCCGACTTTTTGCCAGTTTTATTTGTGTGTTAATACGTATTGATATATCATAATTGTTGTTTTGTGTTATTTATTGATATTTGGTATAGTTGTTCCTTTGGAACAAATTCAATACCGATTGCAGGTGTTTCCACCTTATCAGGGCGTGTTCTCCCAAATAACTTTAAGAATTTTTTAAGTGTGTTACTTAATGACATTTTATATTGAAAATATTTAGTAACAAAATTCAGAATTACAAATCAGTAATACTGTTTATTTTTAATTACTGTGATTCAGGAGCATGTTATTTGAAATTGATTAGAAAATAATAAAAACTGGAAGGGGGGGTAACAATTGACCTGGCCAAAAATTAACCCTATCATGGCCAAACTAATTTGGTGGGGCTTATAATTTTTTTGAGGCCGTAAAGTTACAAGTATGAACCAAAAGAACAAATAGTGCTAATTTCAAGGTCCTGCTTATCCTAATTTTTTCTCTGGAAGATGTTGCTACATTGGGCATTACTGGTAAACTTTTTTAAAATAAAATGAATGAACGATAGAGTTTTTGTATTAAATGTGAATAGAAATTAGAATTTGATCACCATTCGCTCCAATTTATTGTCTGGTCAAGACTCAATGGGTTCGCACGTTCCATAGTGTAAAAACGTAGTAAGCATTGAAGGGCTTTCAGGTGAATCAGTTGACAAATTTGCTCTATTGTGTGTAGGTGCTTTTCTATTTGCAGTGTTGCAGTACAATGCATCGGCTATATCCAACTGAAAGTACCTGTTTTATCATATTTTTGCATTTTTGTACCATCCGAAACTCTGAATTTACCTAAAATGCAATCAGATGCCCAAATGAACGAGATCCAAGGACCAAACAGCTAAATTTACAGCACTTGAGTGGCATCCACAAGGCAACTAGATCAAAAATCACCTAGAAGTTCTCTTCCGTTTTTTTTACGAAGCGCAAATCCGCAGCCGTGCTCTTAAGAAACTTTCATATTTCAACCCGATCATTAGAAGTAAAACCATTAGCGAAAAACACTTTGAAAATTTAATTTATGGAAATGTTGGAGGTCAAATGAAGAACAATCTCTTAAGATATTCCTAATCAAAACGATGTATATGGTTCTTCTCTAACGTATGAACCCGCTTCTTCGAATTCACTTAGTTTTTTTTTTCAAAATTTCCACTAACTTTTTTCTCTCTCAGTTGATCAATCTCAGCAAACACCTCATAGATTCTGAATTAGTTGCTTACCTGTTGTGATAAATTCAGCTGCGTATGACGCTTCATTTAGATGGTCTGTACATATAACCCTCCGTCGTAAGTATGAGTCAAATTTCACATATTGCAGCCGTAGATTTCTAAAAGAGGCAAAACCAATATTGTACAGTGAAACATGGGTATTTTCTTTTTGCTTGGCGTTTTGCTAATGCCAGGATTTGAAAATAAAGAATTTTCATACGATTTGGCCACCTGGTAATGGACCACTGAAACATGAAGGGATTCCAATAAAACCAAATGGGTTCCATAGAACATAAAATAGTGTTTGAGACAATGCATTGTTTTGGCGTAGTTTGTTCTTCCGTAAACCAAAATTTTATCTTTCAAAATGAGGAATTTTTATACTAAATTTGTAATAAAGAATGGGAAAAAAGAAGGGAAAGCAGCATGCCTGTTTCTGTTTTTTCTTCTTAAAGGTGATCGTAAAAGGCCTGCTTTACTGTCTTCTTTGCAGAAGCATGAGTGTCAAGATCTTAGTGCCCAATGACATCATGTGAAAATAAGAAAAGAAGAAAGAAAGGAAAACAACAGGGCTACTGGCGTTCAAAGAAGGCCTTATATTACCTATTGGACCGCTTTTTCTCCTGTTGGGCTGTTCTGATATACCTATATAGTATGTAGGTAAACTTGTTTCAAAAATAAAGTACCCCAAGTGTTTTTCAATGCAAATGTTTTTGACAGTTGGAAATTTGACATTTTTTGAGGTAAGTGTCTTCAGACTTCAACTTTCATTCTGCGATGAAACATTGTGTTTTATTCACTTGATATACGCAAAGTACTAGAGGTCGTTTTAAAATCTAAGAATTAGGGTAGTTGTGGCGAGAGGGATCATAGTCTTCGCAAGGATGGCATTCAATGGAAACGCATAATATGTATGTATGTATGCATATTTATTCACATTTCTTCAAGTAGGTATATAAGAATTTACAAAATAATTTCTAAATAAAAATAGGAAAAAATACAAATTATAAAATACACTAAATAAAGATAACAAACTGTAATAATTATATACAAATATTGAAGAATGGTAGGTGACATTGTATGTATAAAAAATACAGTATTTAATGACACGTCAATGAAAGATATAATTTCATTAAAAGATTGACGTCATGTTCTCGTGGGAAGTTATATATGTAGGTGCAAGGATGATGTCTGACAGCATCATTTATCTGTAAAACTTTTTTAAAATAACAGTTTTTTAGTTGTTCCTTATCAGCTTGGAATTTCTCATGATTGGTCGCTCTAAAGTTGTTATATCCTTAACGGGGTAATTTCAGAAAGTTATAATTGTTAAAAATAACAAATTAGTTTAACAGCAATATTCTATCTAAATTATAATTTAAAAACCAAGAAAAAGTTTTTTGAATGAATTCTACATTGCAGTTGCAGCATTTTACCTTGAACACAGGTAGCTGCCATCTACTGCTGCCGACCGTTTAAATCGCTGAAAAGCTCGAGAAATAAATTAATTTTCACTTTTCACAGCAGCAATCACCGAGCAATTATAAGCTACGCGTTTATGCGCAAAATAATGAAACTGTTACCTTGCGTCATACAGACGGCACAGCACAGCAGCATTTTCTATCTATGCAGCAAACACGCAGCGCATCCTGCAACTGCTGCTTGTCATTGTTATACTATATACTTATTATGTAACGAGCTAATTTCATAATGAAAACTCGCGCACAAGAAAATTTCAATGTTGTTGTTATGAAAAAAAAAAGAAAAATTCTGCTGTTACAATACCAACAACAAAACAATGTGAAAACTCATAAAACTTTTTCAATTTCACTTTAAATTTTCTTATGCGCGCGAGCGAGGCGCCTGCCTTCACAGAAAAAGTTTGCAATAAAAATTCAATTATACGCGGTGTTTTATTAAAATTTTCATTATTTTTATTATTATCAGTGATAATAAAAAAAAGGACAACGGCAGCAACAGCAACATCATTGCTGCATATGAGATTAGCGTTACGCGCTGATGGCACTAAAATAAAGGACAAAAGCATTAAGGACATTAGACAATTATTAAGTTTTAATTGTGCGAAATTTCTTTTATGTATTATTTTTTTCTTTTTTTTTAGTACAATTTGAAAGAATTTTATGATTTTATGAAAGTAATTTGAAAACTTTTTAAGTAACTACAATAATTTGGTGGTGCCTTGCTACTCTTTGTAAGGAAGGGACTAGTAGTTACTTTGTTATTAAGTTTGTTTTGACTTAAATTTACTTTGGTAATTGGGATAAATACATACTTCTTATTTGATTTTTTTTATTTTTTGTTTCTCGTTTCATAAGATAACATTATTAATTCTTAGTGTATTCGGAAAATACTAAAATATAAAATTTATTATTATTATATTGTAATATTCAAATGAATATCTTAATGGCACGACGCACTATGATTTTTTTTTTTTGACAAAAAAGTGTACACAAAAATAATTCACTACAAAGACACATTTTCCCTAAAAAATTCAAACTCGAAATTAAAGGTTATCTGTGAAGATGCCCGCTTTTTCCAGCATTTGATCCACAAAATAGTGATACGGCTCGAAATCTCTCAAATTTTGAAAAAATCGATTTTTCTGTTTAAAAATGTTAGTCGCATTAAACGCAGGATCAAGTGAGATGAAAACAATTCAAAGTGAGAATGGGCAGTGCCACGCCCCAAAAACAAATTCGTCATATCTCCGAAGCTATTAGACAAAGATTGATAAGATTCGGCATGTTTGTAAAAGGTATAAAGAGGAATAACATCCATTATAAAAATGGGCAGTGCCACACCCTAAAAACATAAAACACATCACATTTCCTAAACTATTTGACCCATGTGATGCCACGCTCACAGAAAAAGCTACATCAATGAACTTGTTCTCTATAGAACAGAGTGGCAATTAATAAGGATATGTTCACCATAGGGTGTAGTACCGCCCTTTTTTTAAGCAAATCTTATTTGACTTACTACATTTTATTTATATACCGAAACTCATACCTATGATTCAAATAGTTTCGGAGTTATGATAAGTTTTATATTTGTAAGGCGGGGCACTGCCCAATTTTTCAGCGAATGTTGTTTCTCTCTGTGCCTGTCACAAACATACCAAATTTTATCTATCTGCGTCAGAAGATAAAAACATATAAATACTAGGGATAGTAAGTAATTACAAGCTCTGAGCAAAAACTAGGCGAATTCGGACAAGAGGGCGTGGCACCTCCCATACAAGCAAAAGTTTCAAAATGTTATACTGAAAGTGTTTTTTGAGATATTCCAATCAAATTTCACTCAAACACTAAGAACATTATTTGCAAACTCTGAGCAAAAAGTAGGTGAATTAGAATTAGAAAGCGTGGCACCTCCCATACAAGCGGAAGTTTTAAAATGCTATACTGAAAGATTTTTTAAAGAAAACCTAACCGAATATTACTCAAACACTCAGAATAGTAAATGCCAGCTCTGCGCAAAATCTAGATAAACTCGGAGAAGAGGGAGTGGCACTTCTCATATAAGCAATTTGTTATTATACTCTCCTAGGAGTTATGGAAAAATAAAACAATTTATTTTAATAAAAACTTGTATTTACAAGTAGTACAATCATTTGTGAGAAGAAAATTATGTTACCTGGAAAGTTTTGCGGGATTTTTGCAAATGAGTTATGTCATAGATTTTGATGTGCTCTTTCAGAATTTCAACTTTGCTACCTCGAATCGTGTTCGCTCGCGCCGCCATATTGGAAAAATGGCATACAAAATCAGTTTTTTACAAATATCTCTTTAACGGTTATATTAAGAGAATAATATTGTGACGCAATATTGTAGTTTATAAAATTTTCTATAAATATGGCCCATGAATTGTTTCCGTATGACTTATAACTCATGAGAATTTAAAATTTGAAAAAAATTAGCAAATTGTGCATGCCGCTTATGAGTAGGCACAGTGATGTATTCAGCTTAAAATGATGATAACTCGTGAACGGTGAGTCGCATGATAAAAGTAAAAATATTGGTTAATAGGGAATCACTTGCTTAACTTATAGTTTAGGAGATATTTTTCAACAAACCTAAAATTTAGAAAAAAACTGTTTTTTCAAAAAATCTCCAAAATGGTTCGTTCTAGAAAAAAACATTTTTTTGCATTTTGTAGAACGTTCAATTCCCTATAACAGTCTCTCCGATTTGTTTTTTCGGCCGACTTACTGTTGATATCGCGTCTTGAAAATCATTCAAAATTGAATATTTTTCTATGCGCCCTACTATTGTATTGGATTCTACGAAAGAGTGTTCTATTTTCTAGTTATATAAGTAGCTTTAGAAAAAGGTATTTTTGCTTGTTTAGCTTAGGATATCTCAAAAACCATATGAGATAGAGCAACTTCAAGACAGGACTCGGATTCAGTTTTTTTTATATTGTTTTGTTTTAGTTATTTTTATTTTTTTTTTTTTTATTTTTATTTTATACCCCATGTATTTTTTTTTTGCGATATTTTGCGATAAAGATTAGCTAAGACTTTGGAGTTTGCATTTTTTACATCAATTTTGTGCACATTTTCATCACACCTATAGACCTTTAAAGACCACCGTGAGTTATATTCACTTTTCTAAATTTTAGCTAATACTTACAATTTAAGATGTTTTTTAACTGGCTTTAGATCATGTATTTCAATTAAAAGATTTTGTAAATATTTTAATTTAATACTTTTTTATAACTGAAAAAAAAAAAAGATAAAATCGCCACTTGTTTGCGTTATCTCACTACAATGAATACACCAACTTTGACACATCGCTGAAAAACGTTGAATTATTTTTTTAACAAAACACATTTTTGTTTGTTTTGAAGTAGTCTCCGTTACACTTCATCAACAAAAATTCAATACCAACACTTGTAAAAATTAAGTTTTGACCAGAAAAGTGTGCTTTTGACCTATAGTGCAATAATTAATTTTTTTCATTGCTTTACGCCATAATCCAAAGTTTAAGTTGGTTACTCAAGTTATCAGCTTTTTACGGGACAGTATTTTTCAGGTTTCAACTCCAAAAAAAGCTCCCAACCCTTAATTTTTCAAACTTGAGTTACCAAAATTTGACACAAGATGGAGTGTTAGTCTGCACCTTCGATTAAACTGTCCCGCAAAAGTTGGTAGCTTGAGTCACCAAATTATACGTTGAATATATCGATATATTTCTTCAGCTCTCAGAAAATGAACTCAACCCAGAGATAAATTTTTGTTTTAAGTTTCAATTGGGTAAAAAATATTTCATATCCAATTCAGGACCGTGCTGATTATGACATTCTTCCAGGTACTTTGCCTTCCATTTTTTCTAAATCATCTCTAGAAAAATTTTTTTAAGGAGGAATAACACTGTGAAACAAAATTTTTTTTTTTTTCAAAAGTCTACTTGGATCTGACGCTGCGGAGTGAAAATATATGTCCAAACAAGAAACCATTTGGCTCAGTTTGTTCTCAATTTTCGAGAAACGGCCATTTGAGTTTTGAAGCTCGAAACTTTTTTCGATGGCAAATGATTTTTCGAAATTACGAAAAAATCCAAAATGGCGGCCATATGAAGTCCGATCCAACTTTTAGATACTCACATGTTTCAACATTCATAGCTCTTCGGATTTTGATCCGACTTCAATAAAATTTTCAGGGTTAGTGCAAAAAAAAATGAGCTTTTGAAAAAAAAAATTACACTGAAAAAATAAAATTAATTTTAAGTGGAAAAAAATATTTTATCTTTCTTAAAGCCAATTTATGGCTTGGTGCACCCTTTTTAATTTTTTTTTAAATATTTTTATTTAAAAGTAAATTTTATTATAATTATTTACCGACCTTCAAAATCGTGGTCTTTTATGGTTATCAATTTATGAATTTTTAAGTTGTTTAATGTTGTATTTATTATGAATCTTTGTTGCACGTGAGCTACCATACAGAGTTGCCACCGTCCGGATGGTATTTTTTTTTTTTCGGTGACCCTTAGTAAAATTTTTTTAGAATAATTTTGGAGAATTTTTTAATCCAATATTGAGATTGGCCCTCTGCTCAACTACATCAATAGAACAAAATGTATATAAATATTCTTTACAGTTTCCTTTAAAGGATACCTAATCCAGACCCTGACAACACCTCGTATCAGCCAGCCCGATCACTTATGTGGTATTAAAACGGCACTAACAGTGCCACTTAGGCTTAGCATCGTTTTACTAAGCCACCACTCTAATCTAATCTGATCTGAACAAACTGAGCCAAATGGTTTCTAGTTTTGGTCTGTATTTTCACCTCGCAGTGTCAGATACGAGTCGACTTTTGAAAAAAAAAATTTTCGTCCATAGTGTAACCGTAGTTTCTTCTTTTTTTTTAAGGAAGATATGTCGGAAATATTATTTTTTAGCAAAGGATATGAGAGTTACCTTTTATTTTTATTGACGCAAATATATTAACTTACTGTCGTTTAATGCACATAAATTTGAAGGCGTTAATTAAAGATTAAATTTGGCAGCAATCAGTATTTTCAAGACAACACACTCGCAAATACGTACGTACATATGTTTGCATGTATGTACATTGTACATAAGTATGTAAACGCAGAACGTATGTTTGTATGACGCATTTACATGTTCCTGTCATCATTACTTACGCGTTCATGCAAGAAAATCACACCAGTGATATATTTATAACATCACTGATGATGTTTGAGTGGATGTTAGTGTCATTGCGTTATATGCGGTCACGATAGTTGTACGATAGTGTCTAAATGTTTTGTTAACATTCCAATTACAACAAATGAAGTTAACATGATACCTATGACGATTGGTGTTAGGTGCTGTCGTTGTTATTTTACTTCAAATCATTTATTAGTGTCATCAAAGATGACTAAGTTCGGTGATTACGCGAACGTTGCCCCATCAATAGATGTCAGTTGTTAATTTATGTGTTAAGTATTCACTTATGTAAGTATGTCGCGGCATACGAGCAATGAACTTCCCAGTAGAAATTTGATTGGATATGCAGAACAACTTATGTTTGTTTTAATAGCATTTAAAAGAAAAAAACATTTTTTGTTTCAAAATTTGTATAGAAGTGGCATTAAAAATTTTTTTAAATTCTTACTATTTCGTCCTAAAAACAGGCAAATTTAATCGCTCTTTATGTTAAAAAGAACAGTATCTTAATTAAATTTAATTTACATATTTACATTGTCAGTGACTTGTGAAACTTTGCTTGTCTACTGGGCGTTTCGTTTATTTGTGCCAGTTGTAGTAATCAATTGCCTTAATTAATTACTCTTTGTGGGATAAGTGCACTGATTTTCAAAGAAAAGCTCTTTACTCTTCTAATACGAGAATTAAGAAGTGAAACTGAAAAGTAGGCGCGGTACTTACTTGAGTACGCCAGCTTCTAAAATTTAAGTTTCATTTAAATAGTTTGCGTAACATATGGCCAAGAAAAATAAGAATTTTTCTGCGAAATCACTCCAAGATAATTAGGGCATTCCTTAAAACTTGTAAATTGCCTCAAAAGCCTCGTTATATTGTCAAAATCAATACGAATTTTGACAGTTTTACGAGCTTACGAGTCTTTCGAGGCATTAACGAGTTTTAAGGAATACCCTAAATTTATTGGGGAATTATTCTCAGCCTTTCATGGCCCATGATGTGGCCCTGGAGAACAAAATTTCTTTCAATAGTCAGTTCTTCTGCTTTGAATGTATTAGTAGTCTCTCAGATAAAATTAAATCTATGTCAAACCGTTCAAGAAATTGTTTTCATGGAATACGAATTGGCTGTAAATTGGAAGCATTGTTTAGAACATTAGTATTAATTATTTTTTCAAAATTTAAAAAAAAAATCACAGAGATATGGGACTTTGAAACTTTAAGGTTAATTCCTTTAAAGAAGCTTTAACTTTAGTTGCTTTAATCCAATTTTAAATTTTAAGATGACAAATAATTTTTTTTTTTTTAAAAAAACTGCGTTAAAAAATTTTTTTATTTTTAAATCGTTTACATTTAAACAAACTTTGGAATTGAGTATCGTAAAATACATCTTCTTATTCTTTTATTTTTTGTGTAAAAAAGCTACTAATGTAGCATACAAGTCTTCCAATTTTTAGAGTGGGATCGCTAGTGGTTCTCTAGAAAAAAACAGTAAAGTGTAGCATATTCCTAATTTTTTTTGTACAATTTTTTATAAATTTTTATTTTATTTAACGATGGTGAATCCAAATCCGGTCTTGGAATTGATTTAGTGCGTATGGTTTTATTTTCTATTTTATTCTTTATTAATTATATCATTTTGAATAATTACTTAGAAAGTACTAGTCTTTTTGTTTCTCTGAAATATCGTAAACTTAAGTAAGGAAAAACTTTTTAGCTTAGTTATTTCGAGTTAAAGAAAGATATCGATATAATTTAAATAGATAACGAAAAGCGCTTTCCACAAACATATCAAGTTTTACGGTCAAAGATTAACTTGATTTGTTATATAATAAGCATAGAAAATTCTGTTTTTTACAATTCTAGAATAAATATTTCAAAAACCATAAACAATAAAGCTATTCTAAGACAGGATTTCGAATCATCATTTCCAAGTACATCAAAAATTATTATTGGTAAATTTTTCTTAGGTCTGTGAAATTAAAAAAATTAAAAAAAAAAATCGTAAAAATTCAATATCTCCTGATGCAAAACATCCAGAAATTTTGAGTTAAGGGTTTTGGTATCCACATACGTTAGGAAAACCTTCTGCATACTCAGTTTTTTATTTATTTATTTATTTATTTTTATTTATTTTTATTTTTTTTTTTTTTTTGACTTAGGAAAACTATGTCATATCACAAAATACCAAGTTTCTGATATTTTGACCATATAAGTATATGGGCATATCTTCCGAAAGTGATCAGCCGTGATTTTGGGAAACATAACGTTTTCATTGTGAAAGGTTGTAGAAAAAAGCTGCATATTGTTTTCTTCACAGTGTGTATTGTGCCTACCAATTTCATAGGTACTCAAAATAAAAAAAAAATAAATGAACTTTTTCAAAAATATTATCTGTCCTGTTCTCAATTCCACTTTCACACGGAAATGGATATAAAGTGGAATGCAAAACTTTTTGAAAAGTCAGGACAACTTATGAGTTTATAATACGACTTTTCAATGAATTTTGCTTTTTAAAGCTGTTTTGTTAATGAAATTTAAACAAAAAATACACACATATAAGCTCCAGAGATTTTTTTTATCGAGTGATTTTAAATCTTTATTGCATTATTAATATTGTAAATAAAAAAAAATATTTTTTCCGATGACAAATAAAAAGTCTTCGTTTTGACATTTTCGAACTCAGTGTCTATGTGCCGTCGTTTCTCAAATTGTAATAGTACATTCAATAAGCCCAAAAAATGCAAGGAGAATAAAAAAAATCTTTCTGAAATTCAGAAGAAAATCTTCAATAGGGCATCATGGCTAATATATCATTTCGAGAGACAAAATTGCGAGCGGTTTTAATTTCAATTGCATTGCAGAATCCATTGTTAACCTGAAACTCAATAAAAGTTACTAAGTTTAATAAAAAGTATTCATAAATCTTGTTTACTTGTGTGTATTTTTTAGCTGACATTTCTACTGTGAATAGTTAAACGTCTTGAATAGTCGTTGAATAGACTTCACTTCCACGTCGAAAATAAAAAGTAATCAACAAGTTTTCAAAATTAAACGTAGTTGAAATTACACGGATTACGGAACAGGCCGGAATATGTACATATGTCATGTGAAATATTATATATGTGATCGTCCAGTGGAAAAGCCACCTTATCTTCACAAAATATAAAACCGTTTTGCCTGCATTTTCTAAAAACACACACAATTTTGAATGAAATGGCACCTCGATTACTGGAAAATTCAAAAAATTTACTGAACAAATCATAAAATGAAACATTCAAGTTTTTTTTTTATTCTTATTTGAAGGCTCTGAATTGCACTGCGACCTAAAAGTTTTTTTGTACAGCCTCTTTCCGTATCAGAACAGACTTAGGTTGTTTTTAGAGCTGTTGTTCACTCCCTAGAAGGGTTCTGGGCCTATGAAAGTTTTAAGTATGACCTTCTTGGGAAACTGAAGTTTGTAGATATCGTAGTTCAAAGTTTGTCATATAAATTTTTACAGAGTAGAAGTTTGGTTAGACTACTTTTATTGCTATTTGTTATTTGATAATCGACCTCAAATCAGTTGTAAAATGGTTTGAACATGTTTTAGCACTGAACTCCGGTAAAATTGACCCTATCTTTTATTTTTAGCTGTACTGTTAAATTTTGTGAGTGAAGATAAAGTATCTTTTCCACTGGACGGTCACATATGTTTGCTAACGCACTTTTTGACGCTGTATTCGAATCCGAGGCCAAAATTTCTCATAACCTGAAGGATTTCAAAATATCCTTGCTTGAAGTTGCAGAAAGCTCTATTTTCAGTCTTATGATGTAATACCAGGAGATGGAGCAATATAATTTTTTTAATGGCATCGAATAGCCCTAATCTTTCTTACTAAACTATGCATTGAAACTTTTCCAATTGGATTCTTTCTTTTCGCGTCATCCCCTTTTAAAATTAGAGTTTTTCAACCCCTATATAAAAATGTACAGGGAAAAAGTAACTCCTAACCATCATAGGGATACATATGCCCTAGAAAATTCCACAAAAACCGGTAAAATTTTTTAATTTTAAAATATGATTTTTAGACGCTCAGTGACCATTCTAAATAACTTAAATGGTTCTGAAAGGACCAAAGTTCTGTAATATTATAGGAAAATTCTAGAAATAAAGTTCTGCTAAGTTAATTAATCATGCACCTTAAGATACCATTGAGTTCAAACAATAGCACCCCAAGTTTGAATAACTGAATAAAAAAACTAATGGACACCCTAGTACGCATATACTTTCAATGAACAAATTTATGAAAAAAAAAAAAGAAAGAAAAAAGGCATCCCACGAAGATGGATTTATTATGTAAATGAAGTGAATGTAGGTAAGTTTGGATTCAGAATTTTTTTCCTTTCGATTTTGGTTCAATCCCTTAAACCATTACTTCGCCTCCTTTTCGCTTGAATTTCTAAAAAAATAGTGTTTGCCACATGTAAAAAAAGACATTAAAAAAAAATTCTACAACATAGCGAAAAAAGGAAAATTGCTTAATTCGATGAAATGTGTGAGGCTAGCAAAAAACAGAGCCATATGTGGCTTTAATTTTACAAAAAAAAAATTATATAGAAAAACGTTTATAACGAAATGCTTAAAACTTTCAGTACTTAACTATGTATTCAATGTATGCAAACCATTAAATGTAACAACTTTTAATGAAATGAACAAAAAAGTTTTTTTGTGAATGAAATTAATTCCAAAAAACTTTATTTTTTTATAATAAAAAATATTTGGAATTTTTAGTTGGTTAAGCAGTTAAAATTAGCAGAGTAAAATTAAATTTGTTGCAAATTGAAACTGAATTTCAATTAAATCCAATAATATGTAACTCAAATCCAATCAACCTTAGCGCTGAGACGTGGCGTATGAATGTTGTATGTATTTGAGAGTGTACCATGTCATTGTCACGTCTAAAAAAACAATCATGTAGTCGAAATATGTGACCCGCTTTTTGACATGAGTTCCTAATACCTACATAAATACGTGTATATAAGTCTGTTTACAGTTTAGAAATATATGAATGTTCGCATAGGACGTTCCACGAACTCTTGTTCAGATAAACGACCATTTAAAGATATTGCAAGAGTTAATTCTAGTATTCACTAGGGACCTCTGCCCTTCCCGCTCCGTTCTCCAACCCCCGCGTAGATCATCCTTTTTTTAATTCTCTCTTTTCCACACTGCGCTAAAGACTTAGGTGCGAACTTGATGTTGCGCGCGACTGAAAACCATTTTATATAATAGAGAGATATGAAATTTGGTTGCATATATTTAAACCCATCTTTTGCACGGAATTTTAAAGTTTTTACAGGCATTTGAAGTGCCACACCCTCTCATCCAGTGATATCGTTTGTACTCCTATTTGAGCAAGCGTACTCCTATACTCCCCTAACTAATTTTTGTGCTCCTTTTCAATACTTGGTGCTTCTTTGCAATTTTTCAAACATAAAATATGTGCAACTAAAGCAAATTAAAATTTTCAATATTGTTTAGTTAAACTGTTCAAAAATTTTTCGGGATCGCCATTATTTTTCAAATATAATTCATTAGAAGAAGAGTGGTCGACATTTCGGTAAAAATTCAAATTTTTACAACTTACGCCGCATACTCGATGCCTCGAACTTTTGGAACATTTTTTATAAATTCTGGAGGTTTTCTTAATTTTTTTATACCTACTTATCAAGTATTTAAAAGTAGAAAAAAAAACGGATTTTTCTTAATCTGACCGAGATTATATAACCATAACTTTCTAGTATTTAAGACACTTCGTTTACCTTCTAAGTCTTCAAAACAAGAACGTCAAAATTGTCAAAAATATCGAGTTTGCCTTAAAAATATAAGTTAAACTCGGGAGCCACTCCATCGATTTCAAGATTTTACGATAGGCAGATACATATATGCACGTTCAAACAATATATACAAAGAAAATATTCAAGCCATTATAGACCGAAAACAGAAATTTTAAAATTCTTTGCAATTTTGCTTCCACAGCATCAAAATTTGATGTATCTAAGCACCATGTAAAATTTGGTCCATTTCAGAGAATAGATTATGCATTCCAAACCGTTTTAAAAACCGAAAAGTGGTCCTGAAAATGGAAAAAATTTTTGGTTTAAAATTGCAACTGTCAAGCTTTACATAAAGATTTGAATCTGCAATTAATTTTTTTGCAAGTTTTATAGTCTTGAAGATATTGTCCAATCCAGTTGGGAAATAAAGATACGAAATGGAATCGCAAATATCTCCAAAAATTACAGAACTAATGGATTGAAAAAAAGTCTCGCGGTCTTGAAATTTACACCTGCAAAGAAGTTTTACTTCAAAATACCGTCACAAAAAGCTAATTTTATTCTGTCAGCCATAGCTAGCCAGTTAGAAAACGAAGATGTTAGCATTGTACTCCCCGATAGCACAAAATACTCCCAAAAAATCTAAAAATGAGTACCGTAATTTTTTTTGAAACGACATCACTGCTCTCATCCAAGTTCACCTAGATATTGCCTAAAGCTTTAACAAAAAATTCCTAGTATTAGTATTAGTATTAGTATTAGTATTAGTATTAGTATTAGTATTAGTATTAGTATTAGTATTAGTATTAGTATTAGTATTAGTATTAGTATTAGTATTAGTATTAGTATTAGTATTAGTATTAGTATTAGTATTAGTATTAGTATTAGTATTAGTTTTAGGATTAGTATTAGTATTAGTATTAGTATTAGTTTTAGGATTAGTATTAGTATTAGTATTAGTATTAGTATTAGTATTAGTATTAGTATTAGTATTAGTATTAGTATTAGTATTAGTATTAGTATTAGTATTAGTATTAGTATTAGTATTAGTATTAGTATTAGTATTAGTATTAGTATTAGTATTAGTATTAGTATTAGTATTAGTATTAGTGTTAGTATTAGTATTAGTATTAGTATTAGTATTAGTATTAGTATTAGTATTAGTATTAGTATTAGTATTAGTATTAGTATTAGTATTAGTATTAGTATTAGTATTAGTATAAGTATTAGTATTAGTATTAGTATTAGTATTAGTATTAGTATTAGTATTAGTATTAGTATTAGTATTAGTATTAGTATTAGTATTAGTATTAGTATTAGTATTAGTATTAGTATTAGTATTAGTATTAGTATTAGTATTAGTATTAGTATTAGTATTAGTATTAGTATTAGTATTAGTATTAGTATTAGTATTAGTATTAGTATTAGTATTAGTATTGGTATTAGTATTAGTATTAGTATTAGTATTAGTATTAGTATTAGTATTAGTATTAGTATTAGTATTAGTATTAGTATTAGTATTAGTATTAGTATTAGTATTAGTATTAGTATTTGTATTTGTATTTGTATTTGTATTTGTATTTGTATTTGTATTTGTATTTGTATTTGTATTTGTATTTGTATTTGTATTTGTATTTGTATTTGTATTTGTATTTGTATTTGTATTTGTATTTGTATTTGTATTTGTATTTGTATTTGTATTTGTATTTGTATTTGTATTTGTATTTGTATTTGTATTTGTATTTGTATTTGTATTTGTATTTGTATTTGTATTTGTATTTGTATTTGTATTTGTATTTGTATTTGTATTTGTATTTGTATTTGTATTTGTATTTGTATTTGTATTTGTATTTGTATTTGTATTTGTATTAGTATTAGAATTAGTATTAGTATTAATGTTAGTATTAGTATTAGTATTAGTATTAGTGTTAGTATTAGTATTAGTGTTATCTAAATTAACGCTTGCTGTATTGCACTTTTAAGATCATGCTTGCATGGGAGATGGAACGCTCTTTTTCACATTCAAGTTTAAGTTCAGAGTTTGTTTTATAGATTCTTTGTATTGTTTTGTATTTTTGTGGCATTATCGTTAATTATTCAATTTAAATTGCTTTTAAAAATTATTATTTCAGAATAAACTTAGAAATGAAACTCAGGCACATACCAAAGAGTTTTTAATGATAATTTTTAAGTTGCACCCCATAATGTGTATATGCGATTGTGTTTTTGTTGCATTCCCGTTTTTGTTTTTCTTTTTGTTTTAGTGTTTCTAAGTCGAGCGCTAAGTTTCCTCAAAATCTTATTAAAAGAAAATCTAAACAACAAGTCACCAAGAGCAGCAGCAGTTATATAATAAAATCGTATGGCAGCCATAGCAGTGACATTAGAAAACTTTGCAACTCCTTGAGTAAAATCTTTAAAGACACTCGTCGTCTTAAGCAAATTTACCTACTTACATGCACAGCTGCTCTTGTCGTATTTTAACTTTAAAACTGAATCATGAAATACTTAGATTTCTAAGCTATTTGGCAAGTCTCTGTGTATATGTGTATGCGTATAAATGGGGAAAATTTAATAATCGAAACCCTTTAAAATAAATTTGCATGCTAAGTGCTTTCAGCGAAATGATATGATTTGGCTGAAGTTTTCTAGTACATGCAATTTCTCTTTAAAAAGTATTGAATGGTAAACTATAGACACCATGCAGGCAAACGGACTAGTTTAAGAGTAGTCCATTAACTAGTCCGCTACCAACCAGTACTAGTCTGACTTCAATTCTTTTTGCTTTCAAGCAACTGTTGTTTTTTGTGTGTTGATGTCCTACGAAATTTCAATTGGCCCCTCATGCATTACTTTTTAAATGTTCATCAACTTCGCGGTATTTTGTATTTTTAAAATTTTTTTGGAATTTTGGTTTTTTTAAATATTTTTGTATCCACTTTGTCAATATTTTTCTCAGCTATTTTGCGAATAATTCAGACTTATTTTTAATGTGTCTACTGATCCGTTTGCGGGAGAAATTCCAAAAAAAAAAAACGATTCGCATTTTTTTTTGGGAATCTCTCCCGCCAACGGATCCGTAACGGGTAAAAAACCGAAGATATGAACCGTCTGGCACACTGGGAGTGGTATAGTTTTGATTGCGACTTCTTTTTCGACATTTTTTATACGAAAATCCTAATTAACAAATGAATATGTGTATAAGATATTTAACCGGTTTAAACGGAGTACATGTAGAACCAGTGAATCCAACCTTGAGCTGAGTAAGACGTACCCTCACTCTTATTTTTAAATCACTTGTAAAATTTTGTCATAGAAAAATAATGCACCCTTTTATTTAAATTAAAATAAGTTTTCCCAATCCATTTGACACATTCAAAACGAACTTAATTATATTATCAAAAATGTGCTTCAATTACAACTCAAATAAAGTCAATCAATTGGAAAAAACCCAACTCCTTTGACACTCGCTTAGTAGAGTGAAGAAAAGGAAATAGCGCGCATACCGACAAAAGTTCAATTAAAAACTTTAAGTGGTTTTTAAATAAAATTTCAAAGTATCAAAAAAAAAAAAAAATACTGAGAAAAACTTCCCCTATCGTAGTGTTGTCAAAAGCTTTAAACTTATGTGATACATTCTATTTTTTACGCCCCCTGAAAACCGCCAGCCATGATATTGCACTAAATAAAGTACAAGTGCTCCTAGTTACGACTCTTTTTTTTCTATATATAACTATGTGTACACAAGTTTATATATAATATATATATAGTTCTTTTTTTCTGTTTTTGTAATATTGTTCATTTTATTTTTTATTTTTCTTAAGTGACCAGCTCTCAAAAAGTTTGAAGTTTTCTCATTTTTTTATTTTTTTTTATTTTAATTTATTTGATATTTGCATTTTCTTTACTTCCTCTAAGAAAACTTAACTTTGACGTTAGAATGCAATTTTGTCATCTGTTTACAGAGTGTGACCCAAGTGGAGTGGTGCAACTAGAAATAGAAATGAAAGTGTAACTTAAAAAAATACAAAAAAAAAAGGTACTTACTTAAGTGTTGAGAGGAGTGGGTTTTCGAAATAAAGTAAACTATTCATATGCTTACATGTATGTTTCGAAAGATATTCGTGGACAAAAAATACGAAAGTTTAATTTAAGTTAAACACATAGTTTTGAAATTTGCCATGACTTCTGCTAGGAATGCTAAAGTCCAAAATGAATTTACTGCATGAAATCGGATAGTTTGCAAAAGTACCTATTGATCTTTTTCAGCCACTTTCGGATTTTTGGATATTAAGCTTTTATGATCTTTTCCAGGTGACTTCCGTTCTTTCGCGTCTGAAGATCTTTATTTACTTTAGTTATTTGTTTCTGGTTTCAGTATGCGCTCTGATCGTTTGCTCATTAACTGATTAGTTTCTGCAAAAAATGTAATTTTTATACCCTACACCCAGGGTATATTCACTTTGTCCTTCCGTTTGTAACGCAGAGAAGGAGGCGTGGCTGATATAGAAAAGTATATATATTCTTGATCAGCGTCACCTCCTGAGTCGATATAGCCATGTCCGTCTGTCTGGCTGGGTGGCTGGCTGGCTGTGCGTGGAAATATTTTTTACGGGAAAACTAACCATAATAAGTCAATGAAATTTGGTTCGTTAGCTTTGTCACAAAAGTTAGCTCGTGGGATTGAAAATGAGCGAAATCGGTCAACTGACACGCCTACCGCCCATACAAAAAATATATTCAAAATGCAACTTTAGGAGTATTTTTCACAAGAATTCAACCAAAATACACTTAAATACTACGAATTATTAGCGGAAGCTCTGAGCAAAAACTGGGTGGATTCAAACAAGAGGGCGTGGCACCTTTAATATAAGCAAAAGCTTTAAAACGCTATACTAAAAGCGTTTTTTGAGATAGTAAACAAAAATTTACTCAGACACTAAGAACTATAAATGCAAGTGAAATCGGACAAGAGGGCGTGGCACCTCCCATATAAGCAAACTTTTCAAAGTACTGCAGTGTAGGGTATTTAATGTTTGGCCGGGCCAAATGTTACACCCTTTCTAGTTTGTTATTTTAAGCGAAGCCGTCAATGTTTTTAAGCCTTAAATTTAAAATTATATGTAGTAGCTGTTTCTCCCAAATTGCTTTGTATCACTTATTCCACTAGAATGAATGATAAAAATGCGTTCTTAAAGCAAGAAAGCACTACAAATGCTAAAAGTGAATACTATTTTTAAGATAATGTGCCACAAACAGATATTTAAGGGACAGTGTTGTCTTCAGAAGCAAAAGCAAGGTAAAAATGCGCTTAAGACCTCAAAATTTTCGTCTGCTCAAGATCTTTCGAAAGACCAGCGGCCATTTTTTGGTAAATTTTGAAATTCCAAATGGCGGCCACAAAATGGCGACACAAAAAATTGTTCGGATTTTTGTGGAAAAAACCAAGTTAAATTTTTTCACTAAAAAGTCTTTATTTGTAAATAAAATGCTGAACATATTCGGTGCGAGATGCGAGAGAAACCCGACCGAGATAGCACGATTTTCTCTATTTGTTAGAGTAAGATTTAAAATTAAGATTTTATTAAACGTCATTAATAAAAGCTCTCGCAATGCGGTAGAATTGATTCTATTTTTCTTACGATTTTTAAAAGAGAAAAACAAGACTTGTTTTCATTAGTTTTCAAAATTCATAAACACAATTTTCTCGCAACAAGTTGATTGTGTTTTCACGCACGAGAAAAAGCTCAAAAAATCGTTTGAGCAAAAGCTGTTTTCTCTCGCACTCGCAGCTCGCACCGAATGTGTTCAGGGCTTAAACTGTGAAAAGTCCATTGCAAAATTGTGTTAGCATAAAAAGTTATTCAAGCTGAAACTTCGCAAAAATCATTTTTTTGAAAATAACGCGCTAACTTTTTCAAAAAATTATTCTAGACAGTTTTGTAGCCCAGGGAGTTTCCTATAAAAAGACGTCAAATTATTTTTGTACGGTATTTAGTTTAGGAGATATTCTTATTAAATAGTGGCAAAGCTTGGTAACTCATGCATGCAACTTACTCGTATAAGTGTGCCTCGTAATATGTTGATTTTTAAATTAGCTAGCAAACAAAGTCGCACGAAAAAACAAAACCACCTGTGTATAGGGAATGGCTTGTTCTATATATTCTAAGCAATGTATGTACACGTATAATTTACCGTTTAGGAAATACAAGAATGGTTTAAATATGTTGAGTATTTTAGGCGTGATATTAAAGAGTACATTAGCACAAACGATTGAATTAATAAGTTTTCAAATGCTGCACAGACGAATTACGAGAGTGCTTTTTAATCCAAGCATCCAAGAGCCCAAATCCGTTTACAGAATTGCTCCATCACGTCCGAATTTGAGAAAATTTAAAATAACAGTGAAAAACGTACGAATTAAAGGCTAATTATAGGCTTATTTTGGACCCAAACGCCGAATTTTAGGCTCCTTATTTAAAAAAAAAAAAATAGCTCTGCCAGCTTAAGTTTAAGCCAGCAGAGAGAGAAAACACATACGGGACGTATATTGAACTAAAGTAAGTAGTCAATAATTATAGGCTATTTAAATGCCCAATCACCAAATAAAAATCTTTCCATTTAAAAAAAAAAAAAGATTCTGCTAAGTTAAGTTTAAGCTAGCAGAGCGATTTCGAAAAAAAAAAACATTTTGTACTAAAGAAAGTATTCAATAACACTATGCAACAAATGAGTAAAAATTTTTTCCCCAGGGAATGCCATTATTCATTTTATATGTAAAATGGGCTGCTGATTCCGAAAATCGCATTATTTTTTTTTTATTTCGTGTCGCTTTCGAGATATCGGTCATTTTCGGTTTTCGGACCAAAAAAAAAAGATAGTTCCATTTAAATACAAATATCTCAAGAACCAATGCTTGTATTGAAACGTTTTATATGTCATAGTAAAGGTAATTAAATTATCTACAAATAATATTCGCATCACTTTTTGGTTGGTTTGTTAGTTTCGGCGAAATAAATTGATTTCTAGAAAAAACATTTTTTTTTTCGAAAAAATTAACAAAAAATCAAAATCAACTCGTATTTATACGAGAAGAATCAACTTTTTTATAATTTTTTTTTGTTTTTGTATCATAGACTATATATTTGTGAAGAAAATAAGATACGACTTAAATAAATCCATGGAAAAATGCAAAAGTTATATACAATTCATTGAAAAGTTACCAAAATGCGTTTTTGCCTATTTTTTTCGGTTTTTTTTAGTAAACTGTCGATAATTTGAAACTTTTTGTAAAACACATGAGAAAATCCAAAAAATTCTTAAAATAGGCGTTAAGACAAAACACGCCCACTTACCCCTACTTTTATGTAAAATTACTGTTGTTGTAGTAGTAGTAAATTTGTTGTTGTTGTTGTAGTTTTTGTTGTTGTTGTTGTTTTTTTTTTTTTTTTCTCTGGAGTTGTTGGTTTTCGAAGTTCATAATTTCAAGAAAATTGATTTGGTCCATTTTTTTTTTTAATGAAAAGCGATGGGGCATTTAAATAGCCCATGATTAGCCTATAATTACTGAATACTTTGTTTAGTTCAAAATGTTTTTTTTTCGAAATCTCTCTGCTAGCTTATGCTTAGCCTAGCAGAATTTTTTTTTTTTAAATGGAAAGATTTTTATTTGGTGATTGGGCATTTAAATGGCCTATAATTAGCCTATAATTATTGACTACATACTTACTTTAGTTCAATATACGTCTCGTATGTGTTTTCTCGAAATAGCTCTGCTGGCTTAAACTTAAGCTAGCAGAGCTATTTTTTTTTTTTTTTAAATGAGGAGCCTAAAATTCGGCGTTTGGACCCAAAATTAGCCTATAATTAGCCTATAATTCTGTCATTTTTTTTTTTTTTCAGTTCTGCCATTTCCGCTCTGCTAGCTTAATGTACCTCAAAAACAAGGCAAAAAAATGTATCGGAAGGCTGGGTTGCGTTACTAGTTTCGGGACCCACCACAAGTCAAAATTGACTATAATAAGTCAATTCCTCATCAGACGCATTGCCGACATCGAATAGAATTCTAAAAGCACGCCGTATTCAACTTTTCGCATAGATTAGACGAGAATCACAGCTACTACAAAAACACAGCAAATGTAAAATTCTAATTTCTTTGTTTTTTACTTTGATTTTATACTACTTTTGCATAGCACTTCATTTACAAGAATTTTTTTGCCGACCCGCGTCTAGATTATAATGGATATGTATAAGGAAAGTGTCCATTTGAATATTTTTGTATACATACAATTCAGACAACGAAACCTCTGGACTGAATACCAATCCATTTTAATCTATTTCAATCTAATGGATTGAAATGGATTTGAAAAATAAAAAATTAACTTATTACTTATTCGAGCAATGTTTTCACTTTTAAATGGCATTTACTTGATGTTTATGAAGTGCAGTAACAAAAAAGATTTACATCAACTTAAATAATTGCAATTGGACTAAAATGGATAAGACTGAATTGTCATTGATCGCGCTTTTTATCTAAGTGCATACTTAGATTGAAAAGTACTCAAATGGATTGTAGTTGGACTTTAATTCCTCGCGGGGTGCGATTGGCTCCTGCAATATTTCACGTCGCATTCATCACGATTTTCCATAGCACATGGCCTGCGCTTGTTGCACTTTTTAGAGATCATATTAACTGAAGTAGCTTGCGCTCTTGGAAAAATAATATAATAATATGATTCATTTTGATCTTTAATGGTAATTCATATTCTCTTGATGAAAATGGATTAGTTTAACGATGTTTCCAAATCTACAATGAGTGTCTGGTACGCTATTCTGGATCCAGAAAGATTGATGGACTGCGTCTATTTGAAACCATTCCAATGTTTCGCAACAATCTATATTCCCTGGATTAAAATGCATTGATCGGATTCTGAATCCAAATCTATGCGAGAAATCTGGTACACAATTCTAGATCAGAATATCGATTCAAATCGATAAATATAAAGCGGCTTTTTTCATCCATTTCAATCCTTCGTAACAATCCATATTCTCTGGATTTAAATGGATTGATTCGATTTTTAATCCGAATCTATTCGAGAAATCTGGTACACAATTCTGGATCAGAATGGATTATTAAAATTTAATCCATTTCAATCCAGACGCGGCACAAAAACGAGACAAAAGTCCAAAAGTATTGAAAAATATTGAAATACAACGAAAAAATCGGTAAAAATCCCAGTGTATCGAAAAACAACTAAAATATCAGTAAAGCGCCAAAAGTATAGAAATATATCGAAATAATTTGTAAAGTCCAATCCTAAATATAGGGAAAAGCTCAAAATATTGGAAAACATCCAAAATTCATGTAAAAGTCCAAAAGTATTGAAAAATATTGAAATAAATCGAAGAAATTGGTAAAAGTCCAAGTGTGTCGAAAAATATCCAGAATATCGGTAAAGGCCCAAAAGTATCGAAATACAACGAAAATTTGGTAAGAGTCCATATATATCGAAAACATCTAAAATATCGGCAAAATTATAAAATATTAAAAAATTTTTAATATATCGGTAATGGTCTAAAAAGTCGACAAACATCCGAAAATCGGTAAAATCCCAAAATTATTGGAAAACATCTAAGAAATCGGAAAAAGTCCAAATATATCGAAAAAAATACATACATAAATATATTGAAAAAAGTTCAAATGTTTCGAAAAATATTGAAATATATCTAAAATATTGGTAATAGTCTAAAACTGTCGAAAAAAATCGTAAAATCGGTAAAAGACCAAGTGTATCGAAAAACATCCAAAATATAGGTAAAAATCAAAGATATCGAAAAATATTGAAAATGTAGAGTTGGCATCACTGATTAACTCAGTATCATAACATCAAATTCAATATTCATACTTTTGATCTGAGCTTAATTTTTTAGTCGACCTTTGCCGAAACCAACTAAAAGTCATGTGTTTTGTTTTGAATATCTGAATTGCTGAGCGATAGTAGACAAACAAAATCCCGAAAAAAACGTACATGATCATGGGCGGTTCTTCACTGAACCTGTATTAGCAGTGCTAAACTTGTATAAATACTTGGTTTTTTCATTCGTCTGTATAAATCTCAATGTATGTGCATATAAGTCGATGCCAAAAAAAAAAGAAATACAAAAAAAAAAGATTTTTATTTGATCCTTAAATTTAAATATTTGCTGCTGTCACACAGAACGAAAACAACGAAACTCTTAAAATTGTGAAAATAGTTGCAGCTGCGTTTGAAGCAGCAGCAAAGAAGGAATGGTTCTTTGAGTAGTGAAAAGTAGTATTTTTTCCAACTTTTTCTTTCTTTGCAATGATTTATTTTTTTTTTTTTTTTTTGGTATTAGAGTTGGCAGCATTACTAGAAGCAATGCATTTGGGAGGGCAGTGAATTACAGAAAACAGAAAATGCACCCCAATTTCTAAAGCGTAGTTTTGCATGCGTGTCTTCCCAGTAGTGATTTTCATGCTCAATGACAATATTGTGAAATAAATGCAAAATAGAGATAAAAACAAATTCACCAAGCTTATTTTACGGAGCTTGAACCGATTATTCTGATTATCGGTGTGAAATTGGGTTGCGTTATCTCAAACCACGTTACGTAATGCGAGTTGCCATGCCCTCTAGTCCGAATTCGATAATTTTTGAACAGAATATTCCCTGAGAAATTTCAGTAAATGCATGTATTTTGATTTCATTATTACCCAACAAACAATTTTATAACCTTTTCAATTCTTACGCATGGAAAAAGTTAATTTTCAAATGTTTTTATAACCAATTTTTAGTGATGAGTCTTGGTCTCGATTCTTGTTCTTGGTCTTGGTAATTTTGCAAGACCAAGACCAAGACGCTGATATTTTTGTAAGACCAAGACCAAGACTGCTATGATATTGGTCTTGGTCTTGCTCACAATAATCGTTAGGACCAAGACTTCTTTTCAGTCTTGGTAATTTATAGTTAAAAGGTGTTTCACGCCCGTTTCGAAGATAAAATCATCTCTCAATTTGAATTTTGGCATCTTAAAAACCCAACTGCTTTTTAAAAATATGGTTTTAAAACTTTGAATACTCAATAACTCTTGAAATTTTTTCAAGACCAAGACTCAATGTGCAAGAACAAGACCAAGACTCCATATCAAAACCAAGACCAAGACTTAATATGCAAGAATAAGACCAAGACCAAAAGTGCTATGGTCTTGGTCTTGGTTTGCTCATCACTACCAATTTTCAAACGTTTGGATAATATTATTTTTTATTATTTTTAAAATTAATTTGCAAGGTTAAAATCAAAAATTAGAAAAATGTTTATTTACAAAAGTTTCAATAATAGTTTTCCAAACATTCAAAAAAGTTTTTATTTTATTTTTTCAATGACATATTCAGCTAACTAAAACACAAGGCATTTGAATAATAACTGTCACGTTAGGTCAGTTGATAAGATTGTCGACTCATAATTTGGAAGTCATAGGTTCGATTCTCAGTGAACATAATTTTTTTTTAATTAAATATAAAAATGCTTGGAAAATGTTGTTTACAAAACTTTATAAATACTGTCAATTCAAACCAGTATAGGTATCAAAATTTACCATAACATGTTAGTTTCCATAATTTTTAACCTTAAGCTTAATTGAATTGTTGAAACTAAATTTAAGATAATTATTTGAAATCACCCAAATGATTAAATATTACCTAAATGATTTGGTCGAATGTTCAAATTTCACGCCATAGCCATCTTTTTTCCTCATGTATAAGAAAACGAATGAACTAAAACTGTAACTAAGAATGAACTCTAAACTGTAAAGTAAGAAAAAAGATAAACTAGTAAGCACACTGCAAGTTAAAGTCAATCGAAACAGTGTTTTTTTCGTCGATTTCGAAAAAACTTATTAAATTCGGCCCAATATATTTCAAGTGGGAAATTTTAGTATTGAATTTCTAAAGTAATAGAAATTTTCTTCGCAAAAACTCTTGCGATTTTTCATATACTAACAAAATGTTAATTGAAAAGTTAAAAAAAAAAATTTAAAAATATTGAATAAAAAAATTTGGAAAAATTGTATAAAGACATTTATAATAAGCTTGCTAAAAATTATTTTCACAAGCTTGCTATGAAAGGTCCAGTTTCGATTATTAACCCTTTGAGGACCATAGGGACACATGTGTCTCAAGACAAAAATAAGTTATATTTAAATAATTAAGAACCAGATTTACTTAATTTTGATATTTATCAGTTTCTAAACGCTTCCTTCATTTCTATTAAATCTGGCAACTCCATCAGAAGAACCGTAATTTTTGTATGATCATTCTAATATGACAGTTTGTGTGATGCACTATTACTATACTTTACAGCAGAATTTATAGGTGTTAAAGTGTTTATAAGCGTTTTATAAAGTGAAGTAACTGTTGTCAGGTTAGTAAATTGTTGTTTTATACATTAATTAAACCATTATTTAAGTTTAGTATATTGATAAATCATAAAATTCAAAATGGGATACCGGAGTCCCTACGGTCGTTAAGGGTAACTTTTCAGCTCACTTTTGTATTACAAATTTACCAATTGCACAGGCAATCAAAATAAAAAAAATTTAATGAACTTGTTAGTAGACATATGTGCTGTAACGCACTCTTTGACTCTGAATTCGAAACCGAGGCCAAAATTGCTCATATACTACAGGATTTTGAGATACCCGTGTTTGAAGCTGAGAAAGCACTGTTTTGAATCTTACGGTGAAGTTCCAGGAGATGATGTAGTCTTATTCTCTTGATGGCATTTTATAGCCCTAATCTTACTTATCAAACCATACCTTTAAATTTTTTCAATTAGACCCTAACTTTCCGAGTTATCACCCTTTGAAATAAGGGCATATTTTCCCCATATAAAAATGTATGGGGAAAAAGTCTCCCTTAACGATCATAGGGACACATATGTCCCAGAAAATTCCAGAAAAACCGTTAAAATTGTACATTTTTATTTTAAAATAGGTTTTCTGGACGCTCAATAGACCATTATGAATAGCTAACATGGTTGCATAAACTCCCAATTCCTTACGGCCCTGAAAGGGTTAAATAATTAAACATCAAGAATTTCCAAACATTTATCAAGTTAATTTCCAAACGAAATGTTTGCCTCAATAAGCGTATAATAAGTTATTTTCCAAACTTTTTTGTTGGGTATATACAATGATTTTAAATTTTCGTTATAACTGTACCTTTTTTTGTATGGGCGGTAAGCGAATCCGCTGACTTTCAATTCTTTGAGCTATTTTTGATGACGTAAGCAATTTTCACTGCACTTTTTTCGTGAAAATTATTTCCACTGAGAGAGCCAAACTAGTCGTGGCCTTGGTAATTTTTCCAGGATGAAACGCTTATAAAATTGTAAGACCAAGATAATTCTTTTTTTTTTTATTTCTAGAGCCAAGACCAAGAGCAAGACCGAAACCAAGACCAAACAAAAATCAAAACCAAGACTAAAACCAAGACCAAGGACCAAACAAAGACCAAGGCTATAGATCTGCGTTATAAATGGAAGAACAAAATGGATATACCCTGGGTGTAGCTTATAAAAAAACAATATCGTTATATCCTTTTATTTTTCCTTTTGGTCCACTATTATTTTTGGCATCTTCATCTAAGTATGTATGAATGTGTCTGCATATAACTTGGTCTGTATGCTTATATATGCGTTCATGGAAACATGAAAAAGGATTTGACATTTTCGTTAGTTGGTCAGCTGCAAAGGATTTGACAAGTGCTACAAACGCTTAAGCAGCAGCATGTGGTTACACATAATTATGTGTATATAAGTGTGTGCATAAAATGTGTATGTATGTATGTGCTATCATGTGTGCATACGCTTTTATAAGTGGGTGTGGGTGAATATTTGCTTTAGATAAGTTGAAAGTTTAAAAAACCATAAAAAGTTTAAATTAAAATGTTTCTTGGTTCAATTTGGTAGAGAAAGAATTTGTTTTTTTTTTCAAATTTTCACATTCATTTCCTTTACATTTCTGAAAATGGTTTTAATCGGTATTCAATATAAAATTAACTTAAATTTTTTTATAGCATACCCTAAAGAAATTATTAGTTAGCGAAAACTAGCGTAAATCAAACTTATGTTCCTTACATAATTACGACTGCGGCCATTGAAGTTGAAGCCAAACACTCAAAAAGAAAATACGTTTTCTTTGGCATTTAGGTTGGGATACCACAAATTTTGATTTTATAGAGCAATTATGCGGCCGGATTCTGATTGGGGGCTCCCAAATATATGTGAATCACATAGTTTTGTAGATATAATACTAAGAATTCAGTCATTTAGTCAAAAAATTAATGTTCGAATAGGTTTATGGTCAAGGAAAAAATTGGCTCAGCAAAATGTATTCTAGTTCAATATTTTGTGTATTTAGTTTGAATTTCTGCTTGACATTAGTTTTATTTTTTTTATTTGTTAACACATGCAGTACTTTGTTTGAACACTATTAATTTTGCATTAATTTAACTCTTATGTAAATATTTTCTTTTTTGCTTATATATGTAATAAAATTTTTAGTATTACTTTTTTAAACTTAATTGCAATGTTATTATTTTAATGATGTAATTACTTTATGTAAATATTTCTTATTAGCATTTTATTCGCTCCAAATTTGTTTATTTGTAATTTTTTGTTTTGCCTATTAGATTGTTTGTTTTATATGATAAAAAGTATTAAAAAAGCCTTTTTCAGAAATAAATTATAGACGCTGTATTTTGCTAAAGCACTAACATAAGAAAAAAACACTTTTTGAGTTCGGCCAAGTCATTCCAAATAAGTAAAAACGTTGTTTTTGGCGAAAGATTGTAGTTACAAACACACGGTGCTCTTGAACAGTCGATAGGTTTTTTGAATATGTGGAGAAATTCTGTGAATGGGGTTTCATTTGTATTAGTTTAGTGGTCTGAAAAATGCAAACCCCGAAATCGTAGCTGATCATCCCCGCGAAATATCGCAAAAATACATATCCTAATAAAATAAAAAAAAATTCAGAAAAAAAACGCAACAAAAAAATATTAAAATAATTATTTTGAATGTATTTTGCAATGCTGAATCCGAATCCGGCCTTAGAATTGCAGTATCTCATATGGTTTTTGAGATATCTTAGCCTAAACAAGGAAAAAAAGCCGATGCTAATTCAAATAATGTCAATATCTTTATTTTTTCCGGAGATATCCTAACCTAAAAAGTTAAAAAAGTGCAAAAAACGTGTTATGTCATTATTTCAGTCTACGACATTTTGGAGAAAAATTAAGCTATTGACGGTTTTAAAGAAAAAGATTGGATCTTTCAGACAATGTATCGAATTCTGCGTATAAATGTTCTATACTATAGTTATATAGCTTAAAAATTTAACAAAAACGGTCTTTTTTCCTTGTTTATGCTAAGATATCTCAAAAACCGTATAAGATATAGCAATTTTAAGGCCGGATTCGGATTCAGCGTTGCAACCTTCATTTAATATAACTATTTTTAAATTTGTTTGTTGCGTTTTTTTTTTCTGAATTTCTTTTATTTTATATGGGATATGTATTTTTGCGATATTTTGCGGGGATGATCAGCTACGATTTCGTGGCTTGCATTTTTCAGACCACTAAACTAATACAAATGAAACCCCATTCACAGAATTTCTCCACATATTCAAAAAACCTATCGACTGTTCAAGAGCACCGTGAACAGAGCGAGGATAAAAAGCATGACTGACACAAAAAAAAAAAAAAAAATACAAAAAATTCGTAAAGAAGACGTTAAAAAAAAATACCAGTGTCTCGTCTGCAGCACTTCAGATTTTGTTTCTAATCGATTTTGGAAGTTTTTAATCCACTGTTCTAAATGCTCAGTATGGAGACCTCTCATTATTAGTTTTGCAAGTTAAGGGCGTGGAACTTCACACACTGAGCTTGAACAGTCGATAGGTGTGATGAAAGTGTCGACAAAATGAGGTTTCATTTGCACTAGTTTAGTACCTTAAAAAATGCAAACCACGAAATCGTAGCTGCTCATTTTCGCGAAATATCGCAAAAATACATATCCCATATAAAATAAAAAAATGAAATTTAAACTACTGCAAATGAAACCCCATTCGCAGATTTTGTCGACACTTTCATCACACCTATCGACTGTTCAAGCCCAGTGTGTTCAGAGTGTCCAAGTAGTATTTTTGCGAAAAATCGATGCAATTTTTTTTTTTTTCTAAGTCCCGCAATTTTGTCAAAAATAAATTTTTTTAATTTTTTGTTTGGAAATTTTTGAAAATTTACAAAATGGCGGCATTTTTTGAAAAATCTTAAAAGTTGATTTTCTCAAAATAGTATTTTTTTTAAAATACTTTTTGCAGTACTTATTTGTATGACTCATATAGGAAATATTGGTTTTTTTGTATAACTTGTATTTTCTAAGCAATGAAAAGTATATTCTTGTACTTTGAAATTTTTTTTTTTTTTTTGCCACCTAGTGGGTGTACATCAAAGCACAAAACAAAGTTAAAAATATTGTCACGTGAATCTTTAGAAAAAAAATTTACTTGGCTTTCATAGCAACTTAGCGCAAAACAAGTCTTCTACAAAATGTTTGTTTTTTATCCACCTTTCTGTAAAAAAAAATTAAAAAAAAACACAAAATATTATTTTGAGATAATAAACTTTTAAGATTTTTTAAAACAAATGGCCGCCATTTTGTAAATTTTCAAAATTTTTGCAAATATAAAAATGGAAAATAAAACAAAGTTTAAAATGCTACAAGAACCCGAAAATACAAATTAAAAAAAAATTAATTTTTGACAAAATGGCAGGACTTAGAAAAAAAATTGCAACGATTTTTCGCAAAAACACCACTTGGACACTCTGAAATAACTTTTTTTTCGCAAAACTAATAATGAGAGGTTTCCATGATGAGCACTTAAAACAGCTCTGTGAATTTTTATAAAAATCTGAGAAATCGAAAAAAATTAGATGATCATGACTACATGAAAATACAAAAATAAAACATTCTTGTGTTAAATCGATGAATTTAACTGCATGATCCTTACTTCTGAGGTGTATCATGTGCTTAGTAAACTTATGCACGATATTACGGGGAATATTTTTGTAGAAAATTTTAACCCTCTACATCCCCCACTTGTGGGGAATTTTTAACCATTTCTTAAAAAGGTACAAAAATTACACCTAAAACAGGAGAATATTGAGTCAGTATGTTCTACAGAAATATTTGCTATAAACTCTCACTGCTTATTGCTGAACGCTTGAAAGTCAAAATTTTATCCCGAAACCCAAAAAATCGTTAAAATTCATTAGGGCTTCTTACAATCAATATTTTCCAACTTCACCCCACTGTAACACTCTAAATCTACATTTTGGATAAATTTCTTTGCAACAAGATCAAAACGAAATCAAACAAAGATAATTTTTCTAGAACGCATTAACCCATCATATCGATACCCTTTTTTCTAAAAACTGGCCTGCAATGGGTCAAAAAATTTTGCCAAAATATTCTACAAAAAATTTCACTAGGAAATACAAAATACAAAATATTCTTAAAACTTAAGGAAAGCCTGGCAGGAATGTTATAAATATGCAATGTGAAAAGTCCTAATTGAGTTTAAAGATTTTTTGGGTTTCGGGGCAAAATTTCGACTTTTAAGTGTTCAGTAATTACTAGTGAAATTTTATAGCAAATATTTCTATAGCACACCCTGACTCAATGTTCTCATGTTTTTGGTGTCATTTTTGTACCATTTTAAGAAAAGGGTAAAAATGACCCACATGTGGGGGTTGCAGTGGGTTAAAATTTTCCACAAAAATATTCCTCGCAATATCCTGCATAAGCTTACTGAACACATGATACACCTCAGATGTAAGGATCATATAGTTTAAATCATTGATTTACCACAAGAATGCAGTTTTTTTTCATTCGGTCGCCCTAGCGTTTTAGAGAAAACTTTTTCTCTGAGAAACTTTAAGCTAATTTATGAGCTTTTGAAGAGTGTATTTGGCTTATTGAGTTCAAATGCATTTCGTAAAGTTCTGGACCTTTAAAATTGATATTTTAATTTTTTTTCCTAGTTTTTGACTTTAACGGTCATTTTGGTATGAAAAAGGTCCTATTGACATACACTTTCAAATTTTTTTTTTTTTTTGTTGAACTCTCGTTAAATTTCCTTGAATTCGGTATTACATTTGCCTTACCATCTCTTTAATTTAGCGCAAAACAAGTCTTCTACAAAACGTTTGTTTGATATACAGTGTCGGCCAAAACCTAAGCACCCCTTAAAAAAAATTTTTCTTATATCAAATTTTTTTTTATTTATTTATACGTTTATTATTGACAAACAAAAACTTAAAAAATTCAGGGTTTTATAAATTAAGAGTTAACATTTAATAAACATTAAAATTTCGAAACTTCATCGGGCAAAACTAAAGCACCCCCTTCTTAACATTTGATAAAAACTTTTAAAATTAATATTTAGTTGAAAATCCTTTATACTGGGTAACATAGCATATCTTTAAAGCATAGAGGACATTATAATATTAATGATATCCTTCGATATCCCTTCCTAAGGCTACTTTCAAAGCTTCCAAGAGATTTTTCTTGGTTTTGCAATTTTCCTTGTAGATTTACGTGTTAACGATCTCCCAGAGGTTTTCAATGGGATTCAAATCTGGGGACTGGCCTGGCCAACCAAGGACTTGCATCCCATTGCTCTGAAACCAGTCATTACAAACTTAAGCGGTATGTGTTTGGATCGTTGTCCTGTTGGAACCTCCATTTAAGTGGCATCTCTTGATCCGCATTAAGCAGCATCACATCATTTGGTATGTCAAAGTGAAAAAAACAGTCCATAGTTCCTTTAGTTTAGTGAATTAACCCACTCCCTTGACCAGAGAAAAAACCACAGACCATTGAACTCCATCCTCCGTGCTTAACAGAGGCTTTGCAAAACTTTGGTTTCAATCTTTTTCCTTTTGGTCTGTGTACTCGCCTTAATTCATCCAAACCTTTGATATCATGCTACGAACCCAAGTCCTAAGAATCCAAGTACTACGAATTCAAGTATATTATGAAAGATTCGGATGAATTAGGGCGAGTACACAGACCAAAAGGAAAAAGATTGAAACCAAAGTTTTGCCTCTGTTAAGCACGGAGGATGGAGTTCAATGGTCTGTGGTTTTTTCTCTGGTCAAAGGAGTGGGTTAATTCACTAGACTAAAGGAATTATGGATTGTTTTATGCACTTTGACATACCAAATGATGTGATGCTGCTTAATGGGAATCAAGAGATGCCACTTAAATGGAGGTTCCAACAGGACAAAAATCCAAACACATACCGCTTAAGTTTGTAAAGCCTGGTTTCAGAGCAATCGGATGCAAGTCCTTGGTTGGCCAGGCCAGTCCCCAGATTTGAATCCCATTGAAATCCTCTAGGAGATCGTTAACACGTAAATATACAAGGAAAATTGCAAAACCAAGAAAAATCTCTTGGAAGCTTTGAAAGTAGCCTTAGGAAGGGATATCGAAGGATATCATTAATATTATAATGTCCTCTATGCTTTAAAGATGTGCTAAGTTTTGTCCGATGAAGTTTCTAAATTTTAATGTTTATTAAATGTTAACTCTTAATTTATAAGACTTTGGGTATAAAAAATATTAGTATTTCATGCTTTTGAATTTAAAAATGGCGCGTTCATAACTTTTTTTAGTGAATCCAAATCAAACTGTCAAATAAGGACAAAAATATTGCATTGGATTATTTGAAATATTAAAACACTAAAAAATATTTCAAAATAAAACATCCCAAAGGAAAGAAATTAAGCTGCTTCCAAGAAGATCGCAGAAGAAGCACATCTTTGGTAGCATTCAAAATTTTTCAAATTCTAATTATTTTTTATTGCTGATAAAAGTTATTACCTAAATCAACCAAAAGTTAAAAAAAAAAAATTAAATTTTTTTGAAATGGAACTTAAAACTTGAAAATCTTTATTTTCTATTTAAAGCGTATTTCATGTGGTTCTAAAGATGTGCATCTCCGCAATAACATGCAGTATTAAAAAGTATAAGCAGTGAGAACAGCACTATGTGAAGGTGATAATGCATTTGATATAAAATTCTTTTTTTTTATTGATTAACTTAAAAGTTGCGAACAACTTAATAATTGCATTAAACTAATGTCAGACTAGAAAGTTGAAAGTCGTCTTAAAGTTTAGTATATGTCTTTACATCCAAGACACAGACCATTCGGTTCAACAGTTTCAAAAGCACAGATTGTTGTTATGACGTCTCGAAACGTGGATCGAAGTTGAAGTCTGCTGAGTTTCCGGAGAGTTCGGCCCTTTTGGTTTTTGGAGTGAAGACAGCAAAGACGTGCGCCATAAACACTGCGCCGAAAAAAAATGAGTTTTATAAAATAAAGTGCATATAATAATTGAAAAGCAATCAACACAAAAGTTTCTAGTAAATTTATACGAATTTTGTGTGAATACCATACGGAAAAAAAGACGGAATAGCAGACGAAAATTGCTGCATGTGCCATCCCGCCACCAGGTACTTGAGAAGTACCCCATCTAAAGTACCACAACGTACTTGGTTACAGAGATTTCACCAAAACTCAGCATCGAAGTAAAATCCGAACCATCAAAGTTGTCGCGACTTCATCTGGAGCACCTCAGCAGACTCATCCGCAATATATTGTATGTACCTGCAGATCAAACGTGCATCGATTGTAAGCTCATCAACGGACTTCAAGAAAACCAATATCGAGAAAAAAAAACAGATAAGCTTTTCATATATAAAAATTTTTCGCAAAATCTGATTCTTTTTTTTATAAAAAAAAAAAAAATAGAAAAAATTGCATATATATTACCATACATGTAATATATTTCACTTTCAAATAGCCCTCAGGGCTCGCTTCATAATTATATATCCAAATATATGATTTAATTTTCCTTGATTGACACATAAGTTTGAATAAAAAGATGAAATTTGGATCAAACTTTTCTAATCATAAATTTAATAATACCTATAAGCTAAAATTTTAGATAGTTAAAATACGTACATGTGCTTAAAATTGCATAACTTAACCTAAATATACCTAAAATATATACATACATACTAAACTTAAAACTACCTTACATATATCATATACAAAATGGATGAAATTTAACAAACAAAAAAAAAACTTTACCATTAACTTTAATTTTTCTAAACTTTAATACATATTTAGTATATACCCTATTTATACTTAAGAATCAAAAGAAAAATTTTTAAAATATATAACAAATGCATACTTAAATCTAAATTTTTAGCTGAACAAATATCTCCAATAATAACATAGATATCTATCTTTATGAATAAAGAAAAAAAATTTTATTAATTAAAAATGCCTAAAACAAAACTCATAAAACATACCATATACTATACTATATACTAGGTAAAATAAAACGAAATAATTTTTGAATATATTGTCATAATTGTTCAAAGCTTAAAAATTTGGATTTAAAAATTTGTATTCTACATAAAATCATAATAACTTTTGCCGTCACTGTAATTGATTATTACAGATACTTTATTTCTTTTATGAAAACTTTATTTTTTTTTAAAACATAACTCAACAAAATGAATTGAGATAGTTTACAACAACAAAATAAGAAATACGAATTTAAGTAAAAGAGATTAACACTTCTCTCGGGCATTTTCATAAAAGAAGAAAAGTATTCGAAAACAAAAACAAATTGCATTCTAAGTTTCTAATAATAATTGAACAGGTTTTGAGTACCATCTCCAACAGAGCATCAGGCCTGCTGTCTACGTGGGAGTATGTGTAAGTAACCCAAGATTTTGTTTTGAGTACCTATGCCTTCTAAATTTTGTGCTCTTTGTTTTGGTTTTTTATAAGATCAAAAGAAGAAAAAAAAAAGTTTGCATTTGTCATACTGCACATAAAGTGCGAAGTAAATTTTTCTCTGCTCTTTCTTTTTTTTGTTTTGGTCATTAAATGACATTAAGAATTTGTCTAGAGTTCGAAAATGAGAGTGATAAAATTAAATTTTCTGTAAACATAAAACTGTTAAGTTTATTAATAAGCTGTTAATATTTATATTAACATTTTGATTTTCTGTATTTTAACATTTATGTTATACTTAACATAAAATTCTTAATCTTAAGATAAATTTACGATCTTGTGAATTATTTGGCAGTCTCTTTATCATGAATAGTTTACATACGTAATTTTAAATAAAATTTTATAACGTTCTTAAAATGAACCTGGAGTAAATCTCTTCATTTAGCCATGAAATAGGGAATATGGATGTTAGGGCAACGTGGGCTAATAAAGCTAAAAGTATCTCTCTTTATTAGCAGGTTGGGCGGGTATAGACCGAAAGAACCAATAAGACCTAGGTTTCTTTCACTTGTATTCAAAATGTAGATCCACCCTGTTAGAATCAATAGATTTAGCATACTTAATTTAGTATTTAGTAACTTTGTATTAATTTCATTTTCTTCCGGTTTGGTATTCATATCATATTTTTCCTGCACACAAATTTTAATTTGATGTGGCAGCTCGTTTGTATTTGAGAAGTCAAACCCATCCCATTTCCCTGAGCAAGGCCGGCATAGACAGGTGTGCAGAACCGGCTTTTCAAATACGAGCCTTAGTGGCAGAGTCGTTACATAATTAAATGGCGCCCAACGTGGGGCATCAACGGCTTAAAACTGTTTTTAATATGATTAATTCATAGGTGACACTAATCGTGGATTGACGAACTCATATCGGTTCTATCCCATGAGATTGTGGGTTGTTTATGTTAATCATTAAATCAATAATATGTATAACTTGAAAATGGTTGTTGATTTCCCTAACAAAGTACTGAATAATAAACTTAATCAATATTGCTTTTTTATTCATTTTGGACTTAGTAAAATTCTTTCGGAATGCAGTTTTTCGAATGCTTTGAAATTCTGACCCAAGGGTTTGCTAAGTTCTAATCATAACACACAGTTCAACTTGGTCTTTTTTGATGATTTTGAGATTTTCTGGAATTGAGGTCTTAACCATGAAACCATATTGAGCATTTAATTTTTTTTTGTAATTTGCTTAGATTCTCGAAAGGTTAATTCGGTAACTATTAAAGATGCTTACCCCATCCCAAATATTGTTGGGTTAATTTCACGTTTGCAGCCAGTGCATTGCATTTCGAAAATCGATTTAAAAGATGCCTTTTGGCAAATAAACTTAGATATTGATTCTCGTCCAAAAACCGCGTTTACAGTCCCGAATCGGCCATTATACCAGTTCACCAGAATGCCATTTGGTCTGTGTAATGCGCCACAATCCATGTGTAGATTAATGGACAAAGTGATACCATACCAATTAAAATCACACGTGTTTGTCTATTTAGACGATTTATTGGTTGTATCCCAATCACTGGACGAGCATATCAGACACCTTTTGGAAGTTGCCTCCAACCTAAGGAAAGCAGGATTGACTATCAATATCAGTAAAAGTAAGTTTGGGCTATCTCAAGTGAAGTACCTCGGCTATGTCGTAGGGAAAGGTTCGCTTGAGGTAGACCCAGACAAAGTCAGTGCAATTACAAATTTTCCTGTACCAAAGTCAGTAAAACAAATTCGCCAATTTCTTGGTATGACTGGTTGGTACAGAAGATTCATAGAAGACTATGCTAACGTAACCTTTCACCTTACCGAACTTTTGACAAAAAAGAAACATTTTGCTTGGAATGCAGAAGCACAATCTGCATTCGACACATTGAAAGAAAAACTGACATCTGCGCCACTTTTAATCCACCCGGACTACAGTAAACCATTCGTTGTCCAATGTGATGCCAGCCAGTACGGTGTTGGTGCGTTGCTTGCTCAAACCGATGAAAATGGTGACGAAAAACCCATCGCGTTTATGTCCCAAAAACTTAATAAAGCGCAACGTAACTACACTGTTACTGAGCTGGAGTGCTTAGCCGTAGTGCTTGCGGTCAAAAAGTACCGCCAATATATCGAAGGGCACGAGTTTAAGGTAGTTACTGATCATGCCAGTCTTAAATGGCTGATGAGTCAAAAAGATCTTAGCGGTAGATTGGCCAGATGGGCGTTAAAACTTCAGTCTTTCAATTTTTCCATTGAGCATCGGAAAGGCAAGGAAAATGTTGTAGCAGATGCTCTGTCTCGATCTTTTGACACTCAAGCTGAAATTTCTGAAATTGATCTAGAAATTCTACCCTCCATCGATTTAAATTCAGATTGTTTTGACAGTGAGTCGTATACTGAGCTGCGTGAAAAATTTAAAAATTCGGAAATGCCTGATTATAAAGTAATTGACAGGTATATCTATCATAGAGTTGACTTCACACGAGGTGACAGTGATGAGTCCGATTCCTGGAAACTGCTAGTTCCTGATGCTCTACGCAACAAAGTCTTATACGCAGCTCATAATACCCCTTCTTCTGCTCATGGTGGCATAGCAAAAACTTTAGAGCGCATTCGACGCTATTTCTATTGGCCACGACTAGTTATAGACGTGAAAAATTACGTATTGAGTTGTGAGTTATGCAAAACTTCGAAACCACCAACATATAGCCTAAGACCTCCAATGGGCAATATGGTCGAGACCGAAAGACCATTTCAGAGAATTTATTTAGACCTCATTGGACCTTTTCCTCGGTCAAAAAAAGGGAACATAGGGATATTGATAGCACTTGACCATTTCTCAAAATTCACATTTCTGAAGCCGTTGAAAAAGTTTATATCAAAACACATAATCGATTTCCTTAAAACTGAACTATTTCACTGTTTTGGCGTTCCAGAAACTGTAGTAACAGACAATGGCTCTCAGTTCAAGAGCAAAGATTTTGAAAATTTTCTTTCCAAAAATGGCGTAAAACATTTATGCACAGCTGTTTACAGTCCACAGTCCAATGCATCCGAACGAGTAAATCGCTCTATAAATGAGGCACTGCGTTCTTTTGTACGAAAAGACCAAAAAGATTGGGACTTGTATATCAGTGGCATTAACTGTTCATTGCGCAACAGCCTCCATCAGTCTACGGGAAAAACGCCTTACCAGATTGTTCTGGGGCAAAACATGATTACCCACGGACAAGATTATGCTATTCTGAGAAATTTAAACATACTTTCCGAAACTGACGCTCAAATAGAAAGGTCAGATGAGTTTGCCATAATACGTGATTCTATCCACTCAAAGTTAAAAGCTTCTTACGACAAAAATGTGCACACGTACAATCTAAGATCCAAAATCCGCAATTTTATTGTAGGCCAAGAAGTCGTGCGAAGAAATTTTGCTCAGAGCAATTTACAAAAAGCTTTTAACGCAAAACTTGCTCCTGTTGGCATTAGATCGCGTGTGAGAAAAGTTTTAGGCAACTCGTGTTACGAGCTAGAAGACTTGGAGGGAAACTTGTTAGGTACTTACCATGCCAAAGATATTTGGTCATGAAATTAATTGCATACAAGTAGTTACAAAATTCACCTTTTTCAGTTCCAGGACCATTAGCATTCTAATACACCTGTATCTGTTTTGTGAAGGTGATAATGCATTTGATATAAAATTCTTTTTTTTTATTGATTAACTTAAAAGTTGCGAACAACTTAATAATTGCATTAAACTAATGTCAGACTAGAAAGTTGAAAGTCGTCTTAAAGTTTAGTATATGTCTTTACATCCAAGACACAGACCATTCGGTTCAACAGTTTCAAAAGCACAGATTGTTGTTATGACGTCTCGAAACGTGGATCGAAGTTGAAGTCTGCTGAGTTTCCGGAGAGTTCGGCCCTTTTGGTTTTTGGAGTGAAGACAGCAAAGACGTGCGCCATAAACACTGCGCCATAAACACTGCGCCGAAAAAAAATGAGTTTTATAAAATAAAGTGCATATAATAATTGAAAAGCAATCAACACAAAAGTTTCTAGTAAATTTATACGAATTTTGTGTGAATACCATACGGAAAAAAAGACGGAATAGCAGACGAAAATTGCTGCATGTGCCATCCCGCCACCAGGTACTTGAGAAGTACCCCATCTAAAGTACCACAACGTACTTGGTTACAGAGATTTCACCAAAACTCAGCATCGAAGTAAAATCCGAACCATCAAAGTTGTCGCGACTTCATCTGGAGCACCTCAGCAGACTCATCCGCAATATATTGTATGTACCTGCAGATCAAACGTGCATCGATTGTAAGCTCATCAACGGACTTCAAGAAAACCAATATCGAGAAAAAAAAACAGATAAGCTTTTCATATATAAAAATTTTTCGCAAAATCTGATTCTTTTTTTTATAAAAAAAAAAAAAATAGAAAAAATTGCATATATATTACCATACATGTAATATATTTCACTTTCAAATAGCCCTCAGGGCTCGCTTCATAATTATATATCCAAATATATGATTTAATTTTCCTTGATTGACACATAAGTTTGAATAAAAAGATGAAATTTGGATCAAACTTTTCTAATCATAAATTTAATAATACCTATAAGCTAAAATTTTAGATAGTTAAAATACGTACATGTGCTTAAAATTGCATAACTTAACCTAAATATACCTAAAATATATACATACATACTAAACTTAAAACTACCTTACATATATCATATACAAAATGGATGAAATTTAACAAACAAAAAAAAAACTTTACCATTAACTTTAATTTTTCTAAACTTTAATACATATTTAGTATATACCCTATTTATACTTAAGAATCAAAAGAAAAATTTTTAAAATATATAACAAATGCATACTTAAATCTAAATTTTTAGCTGAACAAATATCTCCAATAATAACATAGATATCTATCTTTATGAATAAAGAAAAAAAATTTTATTAATTAAAAATGCCTAAAACAAAACTCATAAAACATACCATATACTATACTATATACTAGGTAAAATAAAACGAAATAATTTTTGAATATATTGTCATAATTGTTCAAAGCTTAAAAATTTGGATTTAAAAATTTGTATTCTACATAAAATCATAATAACTTTTGCCGTCACTGTAATTGATTATTACAGATACTTTATTTCTTTTATGAAAACTTTATTTTTTTTTAAAACATAACTCAACAAAATCAATTCATAGTTTACAACAACAAAATAAGAAATACGAATTTAAGTAAAAGAGATTAACACTTCTCTCGGGCATTTTCATAAAAGAAGAAAAGTATTCGAAAACAAAAACAAATTGCATTCTAAGTTTCTAATAATAATTGAACAGGTTTTGAGTACCATCTCCAACAGAGCATCAGGCCTGCTGTCTACGTGGGAGTATGTGTAAGTAACCCAAGATTTTGTTTTGAGTACCTATGCCTTCTAAATTTTGTGCTCTTTGTTTTGGTTTTTTATAAGATCAAAAGAAGAAAAAAAAAAAGTTTGCATTTGTCATACTGCACATAAAGTGCGAAGTAAATTTTTCTCTGCTCTTTCTTTTTTTTGTTTTGGTCATTAAATGACATTAAGAATTTGTCTAGAGTTCGAAAATGAGAGTGATAAAATTAAATTTTCTGTAAACATAAAACTGTTAAGTTTATTAATAAGCTGTTAATATTTATATTAACATTTTGATTTTCTGTATTTTAACATTTATGTTATACTTAACATAAAATTCTTAATCTTAAGATAAATTTACGATCTTGTGAATTATTTGGCAGTCTCTTTATCATGAATAGTTTACATACGTAATTTTAAATAAAATTTTATAACGTTCTTAAAATGAACCTGGAGTAAATCTCTTCATTTAGCCATGAAATAGGGAATATGGATGTTAGGGCAACGTGGGCTAATAAAGCTAAAAGTATCTCTCTTTATTAGCAGGTTGGGCGGGTATAGACCGAAAGAACCAATAAGACCTAGGTTTCTTTCACTTGTATTCAAAATGTAGATCCACCCTGTTAGAATCAATAGATTTAGCATACTTAATTTAGTATTTAGTAACTTTGTATTAATTTCATTTTCTTCCGGTTTGGTATTCATATCATATTTTTCCTGCACACAAATTTTAATTTGATGTGGCAGCTCGTTTGTATTTGAGAAGTCAAACCCATCCCATTTCCCTGAGCAAGGCCGGCATAGACAGGTGTGCAGAACCGGCTTTTCAAATACGAGCCTTAGTGGCAGAGTCGTTACAACTATAAGCAGCTTCTTGCTTCTGTAGAAGTGCAACTTAAGGCATTTCAACGCGCTTCCGTTTTCCATTGGGATATTTAGAGTTATTTCACATAAATTAGATACATGCATAAAAAGTAATTAACACGCGTTTACTCACACATGCAAGTGACGCGTTACCAACACTAAGCAGCAACTGCAGCTAAAATGGCTTCATATTATTTGCCAGTTTTTGATGGCAATAAAGCCATAATAATTACAATAAACATTTTAAATAAATAATGAATTTTAGCCAAACAAAAATATGACAGCAACACAACTAATAACAAGGCTAAACAACTGCAAAAATATTGCAGCAACAGCACCAACAACTATTTTAGTCATACAGAATTTTCGCTCGAAATGGCAACTCTTTTTTTGCCGCTAACATTAAAATGTACAAACAAACAAATATTTAATTGTTATTAGAATTTCATCACGATAATATATGCAAATTTATTATTTTAAATTCAACAGCTACTTTATGTTGTTTTGTTGTATTTGTTTTTGTTTGTTTTTTTTTTTATATGTCATTTTGAAATAATATTAATATCTGTTGCAACACTTATTTTCCGACACATGTTCATATATGCACATAAGTACATAGTTCATGTGCAAACGCATTGTACATTTCCGTTGAGCGATATGAATTATAACTGGAAAATACTTTCCGCCTGTTTGTAAAATTTAATATTAAAAATTTTATAAATTTTAAAATTTTATAAATTTTAAAATTTTATCTACATACATACATAAATTTGCCCATCCCGATTGTATTAATTAATTATTGTACAAAGTTGGCTTTTATAGTGTTTTGAGGTATTATCTTATTTGTCTCAAAAAATGCTCTACCAAGTCTGGTAAAATTTTCTAAAATGACTTTCATAACTTCGTGATTCAATATTTGTGGCAGATGTAATTTGCCCACTTTTTTATGAGAGTTTGCTTGTGATAATTATACTCTCTTCGCATTTTATTTATTATTTCTATTTGAACATAAAAAATCTAATATTTTAAGTAACTAGAACTGATTAAGGCTTGATCGGGTTTTCGGAACTAAAACTAAACAAAAATGAATATATATGACGCGTCGTGACAGAGGAGACCATATATTGCCACATGAGTTTAGGTTGAAATTTCATGTTTTGGGTTTTTGACACCAAACGCTACCTACAGACATATCTAAAGATAAACTAACTAACTATCAGTTTTGAACTATTGAATTCCAAACACCATAATGTCGTAGACAGACGAAAGCTTAAATTCGCAACAAAGACGTAAAAATGCAAATTAAATTTTTACCCTGACAGTTTCTGACAGCTTCTGCATTTCGTATACTGCTGATTTGTTTGTTTACTTGAATTTTTGACTGCACTTGCTCACCTGCTGATAGCCCTCCAGTTAGTGCGTTTTTATATACCCTACACCCAGCGTATATTCACTATGCAGTTTGGATGTTTATTCGATAAGTTGTGGGCAAAACAGAAATTAAATTAATGTAATTAAAACAATTTTTGCAATTCTTAAAAAATTTTATCTCTTGAATGAGTTGATAAAAAAATTTGAAAAAAAATCATGGAGGCTAGTCTCAACCAGTACCTACTATCGGAGATGCAAAAGCTAAATGGTATCCGATTTCATATGATCCATGTGTGAAGTGCTTAAAATAATCTTTCCAAAAGAACTGAGTTCGGTGCAAAAAACAGCAGCACTACGTCGTCGTACCGCACTGTGCCACAGGCTGCAGTGACGGTAATTAGCGGAACGATAATAATAGATTTGCTGGTCCTGAAGCTTCAAAGACTGTGGACCACTTGGTAAGCCAGTGGACAGCGCAAGATATCAGAGCTCACACCTTATAAAGCTGGCAAGAGAGATGTCAAAATGAAAGCTTCGGACGCTAATACCCCAGTTGAACACCTGGTTAGACCGGAAGTTCGGCAAAGTAAATTATTTCATTACGTAGTTGCTATCAGAACGAAGATATTTTCAGTAAGTTCTTAACAAGATAGCAACAACAGATAGACATGACTGCAACACTCGACGATGCGGAACATACATATATGTACGTTCTTCAGTTGCAGAATTGGGCAGAGAGAAGACGGGTGTTGCAGGATCGCGTTGGTCCACTTATAGTCGGAAACATCATACCAACTATGCTGATAAGCGAAGAAAATCGGTAAATAGTTGCACAATATGTAGATAGTGTACTCCGCCTTAAGAAGATAGACCTTGATGCTTATCAAGCTGCCAGAAGTCAAGAAATCCTTTCGGTTTAACGCAAAGATGAATTACTTTGTTGTGGTTATGGTGTTCCTTGGAGCTTCGACTTCATAATGGAGCACACATTCTTAATTGGATTGGCATGTGGATTTTGAGATTTGCAGTCCAATGTCTGTATGCAATTTTCTTGTTTCCAGGATTTTCGTTCAACATCGGTTTACGATTAGTACTCCTATTGTGTATGCCAAATTCTTGAAGTATGAAGGTCATTTTGGCTATGAATACATCAACTCCCTTATGGTCAGCTTTTGCTTTGCTCGCCTCAAACTAAGTGTTGGATTTTTGATGAACAGTTGCCATATTGCTTTTTCGAAATAGTTCTTTTGCTGTCCTTGCCAGGCCCATCCGCAATTTTTCTGCACTCTTCTAATCTTTTAATCCAATTGGTGACAAATGTCACCAACGATTTGGTATATTTTTCCATCTTAGTATTTAGCACTTATTTTTGGCCCTTTTGGATGGCTTGCCAAGAACACAACTTCAAAACGCTCATTAAAAGTGGAGTTGAAGTTTTAGCCAAAAACACTGTCAAATATATTATTACCGTTGCCAGATTAGGGACTTGAAGCCTTCATTTAGGGGCATTTGCTGCTCTTGAAAATAAATTTTTTTTTGTTTAAGTTAATCTGCAATACAATATTTTAGTATTGCTTTTTTTTCTATATTTTTTCAAATTTTTAATTTTGATATCAATTTGGAAAGAAATTTGTACATATTTTTTGCAACTGAACACTGCGAGACAAATGTCAAATCGAAATGACAAAAATACGGTCATCTGGTAACACAGCCTTATGTCATCGTCAGCCAATCTAAATCATTTAAAATTAATAAATGATCTAATTGGTATTTGACTCAATATGACGGATGTGCATATTTTACTATTTTATCTTGTTGAATATATTATTAATCTCAATAAAAATATCAAAACTAAGAAACTTTTTAGAATCCTGTGAACCTACTTTACTATCTAAAACCATTAATAATTGTAAAATTCCAAAAACTTTATTTTGAAAAAATCGTACTTTCCGAAGGAAATTACGATATGAAAACAACGAAAATTTTTTTCGACACTTTGGCCCATTATGATCTGTTTTTATAGGCCATTTTGACCCCTTTCCGAAAACTGTGCTATAATGGGTTAAAGTATTCTACAAAAATATTTTGCAAAAATTTCACTTACGGTCACAGAGACAAAAAATGCAGAAACTTAAGAAAATGCGTTAAGGTCTCTATGATCTTTAAAAACGCACATCTCAATTTCTGAAAGTTGAAATGATTACACAGGTTTACAAAAAAAAAAAAAATGTCATGGCGTTTTGACCGGACTATGTGTTTCCTAGGGACTTTGACGTCCTGAATCCGAATCCCGGGTCCGTTTTTTTCCAGAACGTCTGAGAAAAAATTTTCAAGGTCATATGGAGGCAATGTGCCCTTTAGTGATAAATTGGCTAAAATTCTAAAACCAATTTTTTATCATTGATTTCTTAGTCCTTAAAAAGAATATGTGATCAAAAAGGGTATCTCGGACCTAGTTTTGGAGATATAGCCATCGGAAGATCCGGATATATCTTCTATGAAAACCGCTATAAGTTGGAAATTCCTGGATGGATTTGTACAATATTGGTGCTATATGAAAGGTATTTTGACAATCTATAATTATGTTTTGAGCATATTTTCAATTGGATTCATAGTTTTCGAGGTATCAGCTTTTTTGAAATTTTGTGAAGTTTATTAATTATAAAAACAAATAAATCAACAACACCAGCAACAACAATAACAAAAACAACAACAAAAATAACAACAACAACAAAATACCTTTTATATGACACCAATATTTTTTAAATCCATCCAGGGGTTCCCAACTTATAGCGGTTTTCATAGAAGATGTATGTTCTGATCTTCCGATGGCTATATCTCTGAAACTATGTCCGAGATACTCTTTCTGCTTACATATTCTTTTTAAGGCCTAAGAGCTCAATGATTAAAAATTAGTTTCAGAATTTTAGCGAACTTATCACTAAACGACACATGAACCCCATGTTGACCTCCATATGACCTTGAACTCTTTTTTCTCAGACGTTCTGGAAAAAAACGGACCCCGGATTCGGATTCAGGATGTCAAAGTCCCTAGGAAACACATAGTCTGGTCCAAACGCCATGACATTTTTTTTTTTTTTGTAAACCTGTGTTATCTATCTACCTTTTGCCTTGTTTTTTAATTAAAGCAATCAACTTATTCATTGGAAATTTAAATATTTTCATTAAGCGCCTTAATGGTATTCACAAATTTTATTTTCTTTTTCACATTTTTCGTATATTTGAAATTAAATTGAAAACTTTTGTTAAAATTGATTTTGAACTTTTGTACATCACATACATATTCGTACGTGCAGCAAGCCCCACAAAAACACAAACAACATACACTTAAAAGTTATTATCTCTGCCACAAAAGTTGCATGCTTTATCCTGACAGTTGACCAAACAAGCTGCTAATTGCTTTTGCTGCTTATCAGTCAGTTGTAATCTTTGCAGTTTTTCTGTCAGCTTTTAGAATCCAATAAAAGACGCACACAATTTTTCACCCTACCTTCGGGAGTATTCGACATACGCTTTGTATATCCGTTTGCAATACATTCATTCTAGGGTGAGAGTGAATTTTTATTTTTTTTTTTGTAGGAGTATATAAAAGCATTGAAAATCTGCTTGTTAATTAATTGGGACCGCGGTCGATTCGGATAATCGGACATACACTGGTAATAAAGAAAAACGAAATGTCATACATAGAAGTCGCGCGACACGAAACATTTACTGCTGAAACAGAATGTGTAGCTGAAGCTTGAAGTACGAAGTAAGCGACGAACTGTCAAAAGTTGACTACACATATTTTAATACTCGTCAACACAATGTGAAGTTATCGCTGTAGCTGAAGCTTGCGGCGTAGTACAAAGTTCGAACTTTTCAACTTTGTCGCTTGCTGCATGCTTTTTGACAGAAGAACAATGTTACCGAATAGATGAAAATAAATTTGTAAAAATTATTTAATGATTTAAAGGTTAATTTAGCGCTAAATTCATTATAATTTCATAAAAAAGAGCAGCAAATAAAATTATGAAAATAATTTTAAGTTTTAAAAGATTGGGTAGTTTTAAAATTTATGCAATTTTTATAACGAAATAAGATTGGTAACTCTATTCCATAAGCAGCAAACTTTTCCATTCTGTTCATAGAAATTCTCGAAGCGCTTCATCGTCTGCTACACTACATTCTGTACTACAGCGGCATACTACAGCTTCATCATTCTGTTCAACGCTTTAGTGTCTTGCCTCTAGCTTTCAACCATAACAGTTGAAATATATCTGGACTCCAGCGAGTTTCAACGTGTTACAACAAAACAAAAATTACATTACTTACTTACAGTACTTGGTTTTAACTTTTTATATTACGCTTAAGACCGATTCGGATAATTGGCGATTCGGTTAATCGGCGGTCGGATAGTCGGCCTTCTACTGTATATATGTCTGGAAAAGAGCTACAAAAAAATTTCAAGCAGAATTTCAAATTCAAAATGGCGGCTTCAATTTGGTGGCCGTGTTTATTTAAAAACACGATGTTTATAAAGTGAAATAATGAAATTTAGTCACTAGAAAAAATTATCACTAAACTCTTTTTTAGAAAAAACAACTTTACAGAAACATGCGACTTCACCGAATGCTAAAATCGCACTGATATAAGCTTTATTTTTCGTAAAGTTTGAACATGAATAATGGTAAATCCTATGTACGCAGTGGAAAATATCCGTATGGTCCATATTACCCACGTAGTTCATATTACCCACGTAGTCCGTATTGTCCACGTAGTCCATATTACCCTCACTAACCCTACCAAATTTCGTATATGGGAGTTTTTTGGGTCGCTGTTCACGAATCCGTGGTTGGATTTACAAAATTCAATATATCGAATCCAAGAAGGCGGAGCCAAGATGGCGCACAAATTTTTCAAACGATTTTCCTGAAATTTGGTTTATGGGGGTATTTGGTTTCTTATGCTTATATTTAGGTTAGGTTTGGTTGGGGTGCCGGTTATTGCGTGGAGCAAAAACCTCACATAGACCGACTAGGTATATAGCGTTATCACAAACTCTTTTCTATTAGGAGAATAGTAGTGCCTTGGTTTCATAATTTTTATCCATATCGAACAAAGCCTGTCCAAGAGTAGCCAATTTGCAGCTGGGTAGCGCTAGGCAATGGCAGATGACTTCCTCTACCGTTTCTTCCACGTATGAAGCAAAAAAATTGTATAGGTCATAAAATACTCAGATTCGTCAAAAATAGGTATTCGTGTAAGTTTTTTCAGAATTTTTGATAAATTTTTCTTTTTGACCAATCAACAAATTCTGAAAAAATTCGCACATATACTTTAGGCAATTCTAAGCATTTTGTGCATTATACACGTTTTCCGTAAGATGCCTGCCTTTTGAGTAAATGAGCATTTTTCCGACCGCGTAATTGAAAAGCGTTAAAAAATCGATTTTTGGAACCAAATATTATCTATACGCAAAAAATTTAGAATTTTTTAAAGCCAAATTTTTTGTAAGAACACAGTCTTTAGTTTTAAAGCAACTTTGAGGATCCATTCTTTGAAGAAAAAAAAGTTATGAGCAAAAAACATGTTTTTGTACCTGTTTCTTTTTTAAATAAAAAATCGAATAGTCTTACTTCAGTGAAACCTTAATAACTTTTTAAAATATGATCCGATTTTGCTAAACTTTGGCTCAAATTGCTATACACTATTAAATAAAGATACGAAAAAGTATATTTGTATAAACTGTTGCCTAAAAAACCGTGTTTTATTTGGCTTTAATATGAAAAATTGGAAAAACTACTATAGAAATTATTTTTGCGCTGCTATAATTTAGCCGATTTTAAACAGATCTTAATCATTGTTTCACTGTTGGAAGCATTGTATTTGTTTCTTTAAAATGGTGTCAAAATAAATTCGATCAAAATTAGGTTTCTCGAAATATGTTCTTAAAATTGAGATCTAACCTCATAAATATAAATTTTCGATTATCTCGAGAACGGCCCCTAAGAAAAAAAAAATAATAAATTCGATTTTCGGACTCAGCGACCTCAAATTAGTTTACAAAATATGTTTCGCGAAATGTTACATTTTGACTGTTGTCTAGTGATATACTTATAACACAAACTCTTTAAAGCAAACTCTGAGCAAATGGACAAATTCCGGCAAAAGGTCATAACATCTTATTTACAGCAAATACTATGCAAACAAAGTTGCGGTAAGTAACTTTAATTAGCCATTTACTAAGTACTAGTCTAGTGTAGGGTGCTGAATTCTTGTCAATGCCGACATTAACACTTTATCAGTGTTTTTTTTTTTTATCAATTGGATTATTCCTCTCTTAACCTGAATGGAAATCTACTATTTCATTCCTACCTACTTCCTTAATTTCGTTCTTTTTACAAGCGTTGCAAATGTCATCAAACCAATTTAAAGCTTTTTGCAATGCATAAGCTTTATCTGTGTTTTTACAAAATGAAAGCTTCACGCTAAGGAGCATATTATACATACGTATATAAGTAAAATATATGTAGTTCCTTTGACAATTTCAGAAAGACAACATATACGAAGGAGCGATAGAAGATATTTATGCATCTATATACAAAAATGAGATTTTATTTCAAATACCAGTATATAGAAGAAGTTTTAACATTTCTTTTTTTTTCTTCATCTTATTTTATCTGGTTTACCTTTTCACGCTTTACTTAAACTTTCGTACAAAAATCCAAGTGAATGCAGCAGCAGCAGTGAATTTGTGTTGCTGGTACAAAATTTCTAAAAAAACCCAAAAACTGACAAATGAAGCAGTTAAAATTTGTTCTGCTGTGTAAAACTTGTGAGAACAACAAAATTTGTCAGATCCTCTACATTTTATCATGACATTGCATACTTTTTGGTTGGCTTTGCCACACCAACCAAACACCAGTAGTTTCCAAAAAATGTGTAAGAGGAGTTTAAAGTGACAGCATTGCTGTGGTTTTTAAAAGTTTTATTTGCGGCTTATAGTTAGAAAAACGCTATCAATTCGATCCTTATTTTTGTAAGGAGGGTGCAACATGTTTGTGGCTGTTTAAACAATTTTTGGGTGACCTTTTTCTCATCTCTTAATATTTTTAAATGGAAAAACTTTTCCTTAGTAGTTGAAAACTCATTTTGAATTTTTGTTGCATCACTTAAATTTTGCATCCATTTGTTTTTACAAAGAAATCAATATTTTTCTTGCAAATATAATAAAAGATGTTGGATTCATGCTTTTGTTTAAGTATTCAAATGCGTTTTGGCTTGTTGTTGGCAATATTAGCATTGTCAAAGCTCTGGCAGCACTGTTGATATTGTAAACTTTTATCGTATCAACATGAGTTGCGCGCGCAAAAACCAAATTTCAAGCCCCCTAACAACAGATAATTAATTTAATGCATGCTCAGCAAATATACAGACACACTCTCAAATATATGCACACAGGAATACGTGCACATATGTATGTAGACATAAAAATTCACGTGCTTGTATGCATCTATGCAATCATGCTGCATGCAACATAAGCGTGAATTACGTGCTGCACATTTTGCCAAAACTAAAGCAACCACTAAAAACGACCGAAAAGTTCCAAAACATACATACATGCCAGAATCTCTGGTGAAGTTAACGCTACAGTGGAGTGTGGAGTGGCAACAGCAAACAATACAACTGAGCAACATGACACCAAACAGAAAGTGGAAAACTTGGCAGTGGGAGCTTCGAACAGTGTAGCTAAATCAGTAGAAAGTTGAAAGATATTAGAACTGAACTTTACTTACATCACTTCAATTTATACTATTCTTTTTACAATTCACATTTTACACTTCATACTTTACATTTTACATTTTGTATATTACAGCATACGCTTTATACTTTACGCTTCGCACTTCATACTTCAAACTTCGCACTACACGCTTCATACTTGATTCACAATTAACACTCGACACTTCACACTTCGCACGTCTCTCTTAGCACTGCACATTTTACACTTAACACTTTATACTTTACACAATTATACACGAGACCAAACAACTCGTTGAAGCGGATTCTGTTTAAGCCATGCACTTAGGAGTCGTTCTAGATCACAGGCTCAACTTGATATTGCACTTCATATCAGCTGGAAATAAGACTAGTGCCAAATATTGGAGGACCAAAGTTCGCTTATGATAAGTACAGGGTGGCTGATTCGAAGTGTTACCAATTCAAAAGACTATATTTTTAGTTTCCATGCACAGATTTTATTGATCAAACGCTATAATTGTTGGAAAATGTTCAAATTTTAAGAATCTACTTGAGATTTTTGATATGGCCACTTTTGGCCTTGACTATGGCCCGTAGACGGTCGCAGAACGAGTCGCATGCTGCACGAATTTGATTTTGTGGAAGTTTGCGCCATTCTCGTTGAAGGGCCACTTTTAGCGCATCAACGCTCTGGTATTTTTTAGTCAAGACCTTCCTGTCCAACATACCCCAGATTGAGAAATCCAGCGGATTCGCATCAGGCGAATTTGAGAGCCATTGTTGAGCAGAAATGAAGCTAGGAACGTTTTTCCTAACCATTCTTAATTCACACGAGCTTTGTGTGACGGTGCCGAGTCTTGTTGGAATGTCCATGGCTTGCGACCGAAATGTTTGCGTGCCCACGGTAGTAAAGCACCCCTCAACACTGATTCACGATACACCTGGGCGTTTACTTTGACGCCAGCGGCCAAAAAAACGAGTGGTGAGCGCCCATCAGCAGTCACTGCAGCCCAAACCATTACATGCGGTGGTGCCTGCGTCCTGGTGGCCAAACGAACATTAAAATTTTCGTAGGACCTCTCTGTCAAGTAAACCCGATCATTTTGTTTGTTTACATATTGCTGGATACAGTAATTTTTCTCATCAGAGAAGACAATTTGTGACAGATTTCCGGCGGCGTGCAAGCGCAACAACTCCTTGGCTCTATCGAGGCTAACTTTTTTTTGAGCAGGAGTGAGATCATGCGGATTTTGGAATTTGAGGGCCTTTAGTCCGAGCTTGTTTGACAATATGTGTTGCATTCGTTCACGCGATATTTTCAGCTCGGCAGCCATTTCTCTGCCACTGCGTCTCGGAATTCGCTCAATTCTGGCCTTCACCTTTCGAACCATTTCTGGTGATGTTGCAGTTATTTTCCGACCACCACCATGTCGTTTGGCAACGCTGCCGGTACCATTGTAATGTGTTATGGTCCGATACACAAACATTTTATTCACTTTTAAATGTTTCAGCTCACGAACAATTGCTGGTTGCGATTTTCCAGCCAAATAAAGAGCAATCACACTATTACGTTTGAATTCCATTTCGAAAATTTTTTATTTTCAATAAATTGACGCGCAAATGCTTTTGGTTACTTGTTGACAATAGAATGAACTAACATCATCCCAGTTTTTAGACAGCTGTCATGTTCCATTTGTCAGATAAGTCTATCTGAAGTTGGTAACAGTTCGAATCAGCCACCCTGTATATGGGCGATTCTCAGATAACTGTACTTTTTGTGTCCTCTGGCGATTTCACCTATACAGTATGCTTTTTTTTCACAAAAAATGACGCTATAAGTTAGAAACTATGTTTTTCTAAAAGAGCGGATCAATTTTACCACCAACTAATTATTGGTCTACTGTGAAAGTTTGCAAATATACCCCAAATGCCACAAACGTGGCATGTCCTTCCCCGTGCTTTTAAAAAACATAACGATAAAAAACGACCAAAAAACGGAAATAGAACAGAAAACAAGTTACTACACATATTAAGTAAATACCTAAGGCTACAATATTCTGAGCTCAACTGCAGTTTTAAATAATTTTTAGAGGGCACAATTTCGAATTGAAATCTGTCCCCTAGTTTTGGAAAAAAAAAATTCTTCAAAGCGTTATGTTACTACTGCATGGTACTACTGTTTCAGTCAATAGACTGCAATACACATGCATTAATTCTGATCATTATCCATCACCCAAAGGTAATCATGTCCAGATGCGTCCAAAAAAAAAAATCTGTTTGCGTTTTATAGGGCAGTTTATAAACAAAAGCAGTTTTTTTTTTAAATTATGGTCACAAACGTGGCACTCAGCACTCCCAGGTAGTACATTTTATTTTATGCAATGAACAATTTTATTGTGGGATTTGCATACATGACCCTGAATTCTTTCGGAAAAATCTGGAACTCAAAAGCGTGCTTTACAATGTCACAAACGGGCCGCATCAAAAATGTCACAAACGTGGCACTTTTTATCAGTATGTAAAAAAACATATATTGATATAAAGTTTGAGTATGCAGTTGTCTAGTTGAAGGCTATTAATTATGTTTTTAATACAAAAATTTTTCTACACCATCAGAATCCTGAGTCATTCATCCTTGCTCAAAAGTGAAAAAATCACTGTTTTGACATCTATTTAAAGCTATACAACAAAACCAACAACTAGTAAAATTAATTTTTGTAAACCGATATGGATAGTCAAATTTTTTATCAACAAGTCATACCTTAACCGTTTTACAATTGGATCCTTCTTTCCGAGTTATAAGCGTTTAAAATAAGGATATCTTTCGATAACATACAAAGTATTTTTCGAGACCGAAAAATTTCGAAAAATCGAGTTTTATTATTTTCATCAATAATATATTTAATCACAAAAACTTCAAGACCTGCAGATCATAATCACATGAAAAATGACAGCTCTATTCTAGATTTAGTGAAAAAGCCTACTAAACTGCTGCTTTGGAAGTTAACAGAATCAAAATTTTATCTGTTCATCTACAATAGAGCCTTATTTTTTCATACAATTTTAGTCTGCAAGGGCTTACAATTTTTGCGATAAAATATATTTTTGACACAAATAATAAAACTTACCATTTTTGTTAATTTTTCGGTCCAGAAAATCCTTTGTGTGTTATTGAGAGGTATCCCTTCTTTAAAGGCTTATAACTCGGAAACTGGAAATCCATTTGAAAAACGGTAAATTATGTTTTGTTGATTATAAATTTGGCTGTCTGAATCCATTGACAAAAATTAATTTTACTGGTTGTTGTTTTTGTTAAGTAGATATCAAAACTGAGATTTTTTCACTTTTGAGCAAGGATAACTAAGGATAGTGATGTAATAGAAAAAAATCAAAATCAGTTTCGTAATAAGGAGATCCTAATCCACCATAAACGGCTATAAAAACAGAGGACAGGAAACCATAGTTGATCTTCAGCCCGGTAAGGGATAAAAAAAATGGACCACCGGAGACATGACACTGTTGGAAAATTAGTCTTGAAATGTAAATTTGTCTCATCAAAACGCTTCAAAACCATAATTTTCCCATACTGTGGCTAAAATGTCTCAAACGTGGCAATTTGGTCACAAACGTGGCAGCAAAATTTCTTAATTCCGACCTCAAAGCCGTAAATTCACACTTGTAGTTGATCTACTCAAAAGGTGAGTTTAAAGAGTGTGTTTACACAAGATGGCATGAAGTAACTTGCAAAAATCCAAAAAAAATATGTGCAAATTTTACAACTCGAAAAAGCACAGTTATCTAAGAATCACCCATACATCGATATGGGTGAATACGTATACATTAGCCACTTTTACATCGCAGAGCATTTCGAACTCAATCTGAAGCGTTTTCAAATATGATTTCAGGTTATTTTTAGTTGAGTTGGAGCCAAAAGAAAATCTGGTGCAAATTCTGACTCTGGTTTGGAGTAGCAACAAAGACAATGGTCAATGACCCCATTAGTTCAAGTGGAGACATGGAGAGCTGAATTAAATTTCTCATTAGACATGGCTATTTCAATCACACTCTACACTTCATACTTCAAAGCTTACACATCACACATTTCACATCAGATTTCTCACTTCATTTCAATGCTTCACTGTATAGTTATTTGCTTCACGAACATGTTGACTGATTCATATTGGCTTTGGTAGGTACACGTAGTGCAACAGAAGTTGGATTGTTTTGAACCCCTATATCCTAGTTTTTGTAGTTGTACCTATACGATTCAAGATTAGCTTATTTACATTCGTTTCGTATAAGTAAATACTAATATATGTACATATATACATATATATTAGACAACGTGCATGCATACAAACTAGCTAACATTTGCACAAGTGCTTACGCACCACTAACACGCTTACACAAATATATGTATGTTTGTATGTAACCCAGGGGAAAAGAAAAAGGCTTTCTAAAAAGCTTCGTTTTTGACCATAAGCGCTTCCGCTCCGTAAGACGTAATCTTTCTTTATAACATTGCATGTCCTAGAATATACGAGTTCTAACGCTTACCGCAGGCTTCCAGAGAAAGGCCTTCCGCTTATTTTCAATGCGGCAGATAGCGTTCTCTCACTTGAAAAAAAAAAAAATGCGAAATGACCGTTCTACGATTCCAACCGGGGTCCGTCCGTTTGATAGATAGAAACATATTATATACGTACCTACTTACTTAATAATAATTATTAGACCACTGATATATGTATTGGAAATGCATACAATTTACATATCGCTCATTTACTACAAGGACGGCTCAAAAACCGCGAACTTCGAGTTAATGATGCAGAATTATTCGTTATATCATGCTTCATATTGTGTAAAAATTGCATATTAATATCTTTGACGGTCACCGTTTGAGAACAGTATATCTTGTTCAATTGAAAACTTTAAGCGTATTTTCTGCAAAATGAAAAAACGCTATTTTTGAGTTAATGATGCTGAATTACTTGTTTGCTATATCAAGATTTATATTGTGCGAAAATTTCATACTAATATCTTTTACAGTCACCGTTTTTTTTTTTTTTTTTCCTAGGGGCCGTACAGTGCACTGTTTCATACAATCTAGACGTGAAAAATTCAAAATGCATTTTTAAGTATACAGAACCGTTAAAATATGTTCACTGACCTCACGAAATAGAGTGCAATGATTTTGGCGGGCGTGTGGGGTAAAGCCCCCATACGAAAAAAATTAACAAAACTCTGTATTTCTGCACTTGCAGTAGCTATATTTACAAAACTCTACAAACAGGAGTATCCAGCGTTCACCATGCATAAACTCGAGAAAATTGAACAAAGGGGCGTTACACCTCCCAAACAAAAAACAGCTCAATAGCTATATCTCTGCACCTGTAGCAGTTATTATTACCAAACTTTGTACACAAGAGTATATTACGATTGCCAATTGCCTCACAGAAATTGGGGGAAATTGAGCATGAGACGTTGCACCCCTCATACAAAAAAAAGAAAAACACATCAATTGCTATATCTCTACAACTGTAGCAGTTACCATTACAAAACTTTGTATACTGGAGTATTCTGCGTTCATCAAACGCCTTTTAAGAATTGGAGGGATTTGAACAAGGGGGCATTGCACCCCCCATACAAAAAAATATATCAATTGCTATATCTTTGCACCTGTAGCAGTAATAACTACAAAACTTTATATTGAGATCGTGTATTTTATTTACAAAATACTATACGAATAGAAATAGGGTTGAAATATGGGGGCTTTGCACCCCTACGCAAAAATACTTAAAATTCTCTATTTATGTACCTTTATGATTATCAAAATTCGGTTCATGGATGTACGTGATACCTTTTAAGAAACATGGGAAAAAGTAAAAAAGGGGACGCTGAACCCTCCCACCCAAAAAATATTTGTAATATTTTACCTTTGCAGTGTAGCTATTACCTATTATAAAACCTGGTACAATTTTCATAGTATAGCGAACATTTTTTTAAAAATGGAGGTTTAACCTCAAAAATCTAAATTTTCGAATATCTCGAGAACGGCCTTTAAGAAAAGAAAAATTCATTAGATTTTCGGACTCAGCGACCTCAAGTTAGTTTAGAATAAATGGTTTGCAAAATGTTACATTTTCGCTGTTGTCTAGTGTATTAAACACTTTTTTGTTTTTTTCTTTATATATATTGTTCTTTTTCTATTCTTTAAAATACTTCTCAAATATTGAAATAAAAATGGCTCTCTAAGCAGAAATTTATATCTGATTGCTTACTGCAGCGTTGCGAAAAATCATTGTGAAAAATCATTCCAAATTTTTATGGGAACAAGCGCTTTAAAAGTGCTTAGTAAAGAAGTGCTTGAAATTTCTCCCCTGGGGTATGTTCACGCAAACACACAGGCACGGATGCAATGATAGTCGAGGAAACTTTTTGCATTCACGCCGTCAAATTCTGTGACACTTTTGCAGTGATTTTTGGTATTTTGAGTAGTAAATAAATAAATCTGTTCGTTATTTTTGTTTGAGCGCAAGACTTTCGCGAATGTTTCAGAGACAGTGAAGTTATGAATGTTGTTTATGTCACATCTACCCTGCTGCTGTTGTAAAACTGCCAAATTTCATATGATGGAAGATAGAAATTTTGTTAAAACTTGTGTTTTTTCTATTTTTTTACAAAACTGATTTTTAAATGAAAATGATACCTACTAATGATACAATAAAAATGCACTGTGCTCGAATCGGACATATTTTTTTTTATTTTTCTAGCATTGATGGGTCCTGAGTAGTAATCACAACGCGTGTACTCAGATTTTATTATTATATAAGTTGTGCTCTAGTTTTCGAGATATTCAAGTTTGAAAAGCTTACATGTTCGCTTCAGTCTAAATTCTACATTTTATGATATACTAGCCTTCTTTGCCCGCTTCGCTAGGCATGTTTGTTTTGTTTTTTGATTCCCAATAGCTTAGAAGGTATACAGGGATAAAATTTTGATTTACGCCACTGCCACGTCACCAATAAAAATTTAGGTATTTTGAGAAAGTTAATTTCATTTCAAACCATCTTAAAAATTGGCAATGTTTTAGCTGGAGTGTCCCAGGAAACCATCAATTAAGGGTTGTTGATAGTTTGTCTTAGATGGTTTTCCTGTAGTACATCTAGATATTCTTCGTTTTGACTATGAAGCCTTCGGGTGACCTTCGGGAAGCATCGGGTATTCCAAAAAACTATCAGTTTAAGTTTGTTGATAGTTCACCATAAATTTTTTCCCTCTCGTATACCTAGATATTCTTCGTTTTGATTATGAAGCTTCGGGTGACCTTAGAACACCTTCGGGTGTCACAAAAAACTATTACTTAAAGCTTGTTGTTAGTCCGCCATAGATTTTTTCCCTCTCGTATACCTAGATATTCTTCGTTTTGACTATGAAGCCCTCGGGTGACATTGGGCAAACTTCGGGTATTCCAAAAAACTATCAGTTAAAACTTGTTGAAAGCTTGTCATAGATGTTTTTCCTCTAGTGTACCTAGATATTCTTCGTTTTGACTATTAAGCCATCGGGTGGTCTTCGGAAACCTTCGTGTATAGCATAAAAACATTCCCAAACCTAATATATACTCATTTCCAAATTTTCAGCTCAATTGGACGAATGGTTTCTGAGTGATAATGCTTCAGACACACAGACACACAGACACACAGTCATTTTTATATATATAGATAGATTCTCATTTTTTTTTACCTATTAAGTGTTTACGATCCCGAAAAGTGCAGAAAAGTGCAGAAAAGTGCAGAAAAGTGCAGAAAAGTGTTAATAAGAATTTTCATTATGTCACTTAAAATTAACGTTACTCATACGAGCACCTATGCGGATCTATTTGGCATGGGATTATATGGAACATAATTTTCAAATTGCTATAACTTTCACAAATCTTATGAAAAATTTTTTAATTTTTCCCGCGCTTTTAAAATAAAAAGTGACGTATTTTACATTTCGAACATTCTCTATGACAAGGGTCAAATTTCCAATGTTACCACTTACATAGTGTATTTACTAGATATTGCAAAGTTATGTCTTATCGCAGTGGCATCCCTTCAGGATGAAAGTAGATGATCGGAATAGCGAATTTACACACCTAAGTTAAGTCAGGGCTTTATAGTCTATGTCTATTCCACTCATTTGGAAATTGAAGCAAGATAATTCGATGGATTTTTATAAATTATCTAATTTCTCAAAGTAACCTCGTGGTGCTGTAACAACTTTCGCAATATTGAAACTTATCGAGATAAATGCTGTAATCAAAAATAAATTGTAACAAAAACATGATTTGAATATGGTTAAAAAAAAAAAAAAAAAAAACAAAAACCATATTTGTCGTTATCTTTTTAAACAAAAAATTTAAGAAAAAATTGATTATGTTACATTTAACAAAAAAAAAAAAAATTCCTACGAAAAAGTTTTCAACCAAGATAAGAAGATAAGAGTTATCAAGTTTGAAAATTCAGCGTTTGGAGCAACCCAAGCAAAATCCATATACTTTTGTACGAAATTAAAAAGCGGACGTTAACAAATTAAGAAATGATTATCAAAGTGCTATTCAGAAACAAAGCAAAGGCCTTAGCAAACAGTTTATTTTTTATTGGAGTTTACATTTTTGACTGTTAGAAATGTCTGCTAGGTAAAACGCTATTTTTAAAATATAATATAAAACTGAAAATAATATACTTATACTTATATACACAGCGCAGACCCCATAATCTGGACTACTCATGGTCAAGTACTTGGTAAGCAACGCACAACGGTATATGATGACTTGTACTACTGTTTTGATGGTATACCATATGCTGCTCCACCACTTGGAGATTTACGCTTTAAATTACCACAAGAAATGAAACCATGGAATGGTATACGCGATTGTACTGAAATAGCGCAAAAATCGCTGCAATGGAATCGTTATAAAGGAGAAATAGAAGGATCAGAGGATTGTCTGTACTTAAACATCTACGCAAAGAAGGTAAGAAAGACAACAAAAATAAAGTCATTCTAATTGAAAATGTTTAAAATTTTACTTTTCTGGGTAGCTTAAAACTGACAAGCCCTTGCCAGTGATGGTTTATAAACATGGTGGTGGCTTTAATACTGGCGATGCTACTCGCTTGTCTTGGGGTCCTGACTATTTTATGATGAAGGATGTTGTCTTTATTACAATTGGATATCGTTTGGGTGCATTGGGTATGTATGTGTGTTGTAAGCAATCACTTAAGTTAAACGCTTTCAAGACCAATTGGACTTATACGAGTATATGGTTTAAAAGTTAAGATTACGAAAATTCTGCCAGGTACCTATACTGCGAAAAATACTGTTTTCTTTATATCCATATACATACTGTTTTTTTAATACTTTTGGGTGAAATATTAAGTTTTAATGTTATGTCTACCCTATTTAATTTTTTCTGTGCGATACATACATTTTTGAAAAATTTCGGCATGAACAGTATTCTTCAAATATAAATTTTCAAATGTATCCGTCTGCATTTCGAGTTCCATTGGCCCTTAAAAATTAAAATTCGATGGGACGTTGGCAAAATATCCCAAAAGATAGCTTCTCTGTAGATTTTCTTATCGATAATACTTCTTAGATTGATATACATATGAATGACCACCATAACCACGGTATCAAAATCACGAACAACATGAAACACTTCTAGAACACTTAAATTTTTGTTACATTTTTGGTTGTTATATCTCCCCATATTCTGTATCAGCATACGTTACTTGAAATTAAATACTTACTTGTCATTTTATTTTTCAATTTATTAAATTAAAGTATTCGAGGTAATCTTTCCGTAAATGTTAATCTCTATTATATTTATTATACCTACACAGGTTTCCTAAGCTCTAGTGATCCTCAATTGAAAATACCAGGAAATAATGGATTAAAGGATCAAGTTATGGCATTGAAGTGGATCAAACGCAATTGCCAAAATTTTAATGGTGATCCAGAAAACATTACATTATTTGGCCATAGCTCCGGTGGTGGCTCAACACATTATCTTATGTTGACAGAACAATGTAAAGGACTCTTCCACAAAGCAATTTTGATGGCAGGTTTTGGTTTAACTTATGAGAAAGTTCCAAATTTACCATATCGTTTGGCCAAAGAAATCGGCTACGAAGGAGAAAATTCAGATCATACTGTCTATGAGTTTCTTTCGGCAGTTGATTCGCAAAAATTGGTCAATGTTAATCTGTGGACACAGGAAGAAAAAGACCAGGGTATGGGCTATGCATTTTTGGCTAGGAAGGAACCATTCGAAAGCGAAACTGCCATTTTTACACGTGAACCGATTGAAATTTTGCAAACTGCTTGGAGTAACGAATTACCAATTATGTTAGGTGCCACCTCAATGGAGGGTCTTATAATGTATAAACATTATACAAATCCACAAACATACGAAAACTTGTTTCAACATCCGGAATATCTATTGCCGTTAGATTTACGAAATGCAATTGATTTACCGCTTCAAAGGGAATTAGCTGAGAAATTGAAAGAAATACATTTTGGCGAGAAAGATATAAGCGTAAAGAATGCTTATTGCGCTATAGAGGTAAATAATTTTGAGTAGGTTTTCTGTCAAGTTATATATCATTTTTATCTCAACTGTTTTCAGCGTTTCTCTTATGATGTTAACCATCCACTTCATCGTACTATAAATTCACGTCGAACGTATGGTAGCGCACCAACCTATCTATATCGTTTCGACTTTGATTCGCCCAACTTTAATTTATATCGTATCAAACACTGTGGACCAGATGTGCGTGGTGCTGGTCATGTTGATGAATTGTCCTATATATTTTATATGCCGCAGTCTTTCACATTGGATCGCAATTCAGATGAATTTAAGACGATTGTACGAATGGTGGAGTCGTGGACTGCTTTTGCTGAGAAATCTGATCCGAATACGCCTGTCATAAGTCCTGCAGTTTGGTTGCCGGTTGCAAAATCTGGAACATACAAGTGTTTAAATATAAGTAATGAGTTATCTTGTGTTGACTCTCCAGAACAGCGTAAATGTGAGCTATGGGATCAGCTGTATGAAAGAGCTGATGTTCCATTGATTTGATACAAATAAAATATTGTTTTTACATGATTTTTATACCAAGATTATCGTAAGGTCCTACAGAAATATGATTTTCAAACCAACGGAGTTTTTTTGGAGAGATTTTATATACGATGTGGGTTATTAATTTTGTCAGCAGACCAAAGATAAAATAACTAGTTTTTGTTTATTTTTTACTATTTTGGATTTCATAAAGTTCTTACCCAAATATATAAAAAAATGGGAAAAAAAATAAAATTTTGTCAATGCAACATCTTTTTCAAACTTATATTATATGCTTTATCAACATATCTTCCAGCTTTCTTATGTGTATCTCTAAATTTATTTTTGGAGCAAAAAACAACCCATAGAAATGTGTGATTATTCAAAATTATATGGCATACTTTCCAAGCGATAAAATCTGCGCACACACAAATTTGGCATAAATCCAAAGTGGCCAAAACACATACATAAATAAATGCAACGATATTCAGAAATTTTATACAACACATACATATATGTTTATATGGGTTTTTCCATAAAAAAGGCTACTGCGAGCGAAAAGTGTAATTGGCTTGAAAACTTGATTTAAAATCCGGTAGTAAATAAGATGTGTTCGATTTTAGTCATAAATACATATAATATTCACGGCTTTTTACTGTGTAAATCCACAAAAAAATGGCCACAAATATAAAATTTGCTTCAAGTCAGTTTTTAACAAATTCAATAATCTTTTTTCTTTTAGTAGGGGAAAGTGGGGAGTTTTGAGGCACACTATGTTTGGGGGTCAAAACTACCTCAAAAATATTTTTTTTTCACATTTTCTCGAATTGAAAGATTTACATGAAATCAAAAATCATTGACAATATTTGAGTATTTGCCCTAAACACTAGTTCTTGGAGTTTTCAAAAATCGTGAGGAGTTGTGCAGCATGACTAAAAATAGCACAAATTTTAATTTTTTGTGAAAATCAAATCAATCAATCAATTGTCAGGAGCAATGATAAATTAATATGTTTATTATGTACTAGAATTGAGAAAATGTGCAAAAGTAAAAATGATCTTAAAAAAATGTGACAAATGGCAAGTTGTTCAATCATTCCGATTCGCAATGAACGCGAGTATAACCGTCGGCCAATACACGAGCACACTTCAAATTAACTGCTCGGTTGTTTTTGGTAAATTTTAACGCATGGAACTTTTGCAGATGGTGCAAAAGTCGTTTTCTTCAGAGTCAGATTTCATTTGCGGTGGTGCCGAAAATTTGCGACAACCTTGCTTTGCTGCCGGTGGTTTGAACGTTACCTCCCAGTGTGCCAGACGGTTCATATCTTCGCTTTTTTACCCGTTACGGATCCGTTACTGATCCGTTTGCGGGAGAAATTCCAAAAAAATAAACGTCTCGCTTTTTTTTTGGGAATCTCTCCCGCCAACGGATCAGTAACGGATCCGTAACGGGTAAAAAAGCGAAGATTTGAACCGTGTGGCACACTGGGCTACATCTTCTTTTGGCCCTTCTTGGTTTCTTTGGCTTGCTTCGTTTTAGCTTTCTGGCGTTACTTGGTCACATTTTCTGACGAAGTCAATTTAGTGGTTTTCATTAGGTTTCTTTGAATTGATTTTTGAAACGCCTTTTCGTAAAATGATGTTATGAGTTATAATGAAACCTATAACTCATAACATCATAAAAATCGTTATAACTCATAAAACCTCGAATTCCCGCAGCTAGAATTTTTATATTATATCCGAAATTGTTGGGCCTATGTAAGATGTCTTCTTCGGATATCTTCTCTTCTTATACGAGATAAAATTGTATGTATGTTTATAAATATATAAATTTATAAATATATATGTGCCCAAATTTTTCTCGAGAACGGATGCAGCGATTTTAATGAAACTTGGAACAGTGTCAGATATTAGCATACAATGAAGAATGAGCTAGGTTTGAACTTCGTAAATGCTCACCAGGGAGCGTGGCACTGCCCTAAATTTTAAAATTGATTTAGTCATAACTCGCAAACCATTCAAGTTATTTGGATTAAATTTGGTGAACGGGTACGGCTTAACTATACCTTTTAACAGACAAAAAGTGGGCGGGATCGAAGAAGTGCCACGCCCACTTTTCGGCACTTGAAAATTTTAATTCAATATTACTCGAAAACGACTTCAACAATTTTATTGAAAATTTAGGAAACGGGAAATATTATGTGATACACCGTTATATTGGGAAAACTCGTTGAAGGGCATGGCACCGTCCACAAAAATATAAAACGGTATAAAAAGAAAACTAATAAAGCAAACATTCTGAAATTAACTGTGAGGAGCCTAATTGCTATAGGACATCTCTGATCAGAAAGTGGGCAAAATATCGCAGTTCCGCGTGGAACCTCCCATACAAGCAAAAGACGTAAAATGCTTTATCTCGCAAATGTTACAAGATATTTTAATGAAGTTTGGTATGTAGGTACCGCTTATCAATGGCTTTTAATAACCGAAAAGTGGGCGATAACGAAGAAGTGCCACGCCCTCTTTTTGACCATTGAAAATTTTAATTCAATATTACTCGAAAACGACTCCAACAATTTTAATGATAATTTAGGAGCTGTTACCACTGCAAACAAGTATTACACAGGCCTGCAAATTCGACACTTTTTTCTCCTCTCTTGATTTTTGAATCCAATTATGGTAGTTTGGGACCTCCTCATCACGAATATAAACTTGGTTTCTTTCCATCACGTCAGAGTTTTGAGATATTCCAGTTTTCATAACCTCAAAAATAATGGAAAATCGTGTGTTTTTCACTGTTATTTCAAATTTTCTCAAAATTCGGACGTGATAGAGAAATTCTGAAAATGGATTTGGGCTCAACATCAAAAAATACATTAAAAAACACTCTCGTAATTTTAAGAGGGGAACCATTGTTCGTCTGTGCAGCATTTGAAAACTTATTAATTCAATCGCTTGTGCATATGTACTTTTCAATATCACGCCTAAAATACTCAACATATTTAAACCATTCTTGCACCATGTATTTTTTTGGTGCTCCCCGTGCAATCAAGATAAATGTTTTGCATAATATTCATCCAGATATCAAGTTTCATAATGCAGGTGAAGTAAGTAGATATGGTTTTTTTTTTTTTTTTTCTTATAGTATGTTTTCTTTGCATACCGAGCGCACCGTACTTTTATTTGATTGCCCCTATTGTCAAGACAAATCTGTCGGAATATCAGGCGGATATATGCTGTTAATATGGTTTCAATATACTTACTGGTATAGGCGCAGGAGCGACTCAAATAAAATTTTCAATTATTTTAAGTTTTTTTTTTGTATGAGGGGTACAACACCCCCTTGTCCAATCGATCCCATATTTCTTGCAAATGTGTTGGAGCACCAAAAAAATATCTGGTGCAAATATGGTTTTGATACGTTGAGTAGTATAGGCGTGGTAGTCTTGTATATACAAAAAAGGCACTTAAGTAAAACTTAAATCACTGAAAATTCTGACGTGCTGGAATGTTTTCACTATTTTTCTCGTAATCAGCACACTTAAATCTAAAGAAATCGCTTTTTAAAACTTAGAGAGGAAAACCCATGCAGGACTGTGTTATTATGTGATATAACGTTATAATAGGAAAATACGTTGAAGGGCGTGGCACCGCCCACAAAAAATATAATACGCTATAAGAACAAAACTACTAAACACCTATGACCTGAGAGTGGGCAAAATATCGCCAGTGTGCGTGGGACCTCCTATATAAGTAAAACACATTAAATGCTATTTCTCACAAATGGTACAACAAATTTTAATGAAATTTGGTATGCGGATCTGTATCATGAGTATCTAAAGCATAACGAAAAGTAGACTTTGTTGAGTAATTGCCACGCCCACTTTTTTATCAAAATAAAAATTTTGGTTCATAACTCTGGTACAAAAAAAAATTAGAATGAACTTTTTAATTTTTATATGCAGCCTTATGTACTTTTTGACGCAGAACCCGTCTCCATTGCAGAACTTTCATTACACCTGCAGGATTTTGAAATAGCTATGAATAAAAACATCGACTAAAATAATAAAATCAGATTGTTGACCGAGCAGGGATCGGTCTCCAGGTACTTATTTTGAAACTCTATTCGAAGTTGAAAAAAGGCTATAAAGGCTATGGGCCTTATCGTAAATCTGAAGGGAGTTTCCATTCTCTCTCTCCCGGGGAAGGAGCACTGGAAGTAGTGAATATTTTATAAATGGAAACTCCCCTTCCTGCAGGGATACTTTTTTAATTTTAATATCGTTGATATTTTCAGAAATAATCAGTTTGCAACGCTGTGTTTTTCCCAAGAGCGTTGAAAATTTACACAAAAACAATATCTGGCAACACTGAGTCTTTCCCATACCTTTGACATTTTGCGCAAACATCAGTCTGAACGCTGATTTTTTCCAATTCCGTAGACATTTTGCACAAAAAAAAAAAAACATGTGGCAACGCTTTTTTCCATAAATCGTTGACATTTTTTTCCATTTTCCACTGGATTTTGACAGCTGAATTAAAAAAAAAGATAAACAAGAAACAGCAATTGCAGAAGAAGAAAAAGAAGCAATTGCAGCAGTAAAATTTAAGTTAATGCTTTGCTTTTTAAAGTAAAAAATGTCTTTGATCATTTTAGTGGATTTGAAAAATCAAAAGTTTGCACCAAAAAGTTTCCAAAAAAAAAAAAAAGTTAAGTGAAAAGTAGTTTTAGCAGAACCAGTATAAGTTGGAAACGCTTGGATGGATATTAAAAATTTTAGTGTCATATGAAAGCTATTTCAATAAGTTTTAAAAATGTTGTGCTAAAGTTTTTAATTTGTCAAACGTTATTTATAATTATTCATTTATACATTAGTGCTCCCTAGCAAAAAGTAGAGGAGTAAATTTAAGAAATAAAAGTGAAAAGCTCGCTCCCAACTTATTGCCGATTACATAATTTTTCCAGTGAATTTTCCCTTTCCACGAAATTCTTTTTGCGATTGCAAACCAGGGAGTTAGCGAATAAATTCTCGAGAATATTTATTTACGATAAGGCCCTATGTGTTTCAGAAAAGTGCAGTCACCTCAGATATTAAAAAAAAGTCATTTATTTTTCTTGAAAAAAAAAAAAATTTAAAAACTCTAACAAACCATTGATTTTGACCAGTTCTATAAAGCGAAGCATTTTTGCAAATAAATTAACATTTAATATTCTTGAGTATTGACCATTTGTTTATCGAACTGCATCATTAAATTTGTTAAGTTTTACCACACCAAAATTGATTTTTGCAACCACTTTTGAGAAATGTCGCCAGTGTGCGACAGACTCGGGCCTTGAAAACAAGTTTTGTGCGGGCTTCGTGTGGGTCCGGGCCTAGCAACAAAAGCCTGAGCAGCAAAACCTTGGAAAAAATTTTGTTCCTACATAGAAATATATAAAATAATGTATAAATGTGAGACTAAGAATGACAATGGAGTAAGTCAAACAAATTGTATCATTGAATTCGATCGAAAATCGCACATAAGCACTTTATGTTAATATAATGATTGTTTTTTGTATTTGTGTTTTGTATTTGAAAATCATTGATTAAGCTTCATCAGTAAGATACAAATTTTTTAAATCATAAAATAGTGTGAATATGTAATAATGTGGTAGTATCGCGCCAAGCCGGGCCGGGCCTTAAAGATTAGACTTTAATCCTTACATCTCTTAGTTTCATTTTCGATTTTTTATCGAATTTTTTTAAAAATTCGTACGAATGTCGTATCCGTACGCTATGGAAATACCCATATATACTTACGTGCTATTTATTTGTATACATATCTGTACTGTTCACGAAAAAGACAACATACGAAAACCAAGTTTGAGAAATATTAAGATTTCCAAAACGTTTAACTTGCAATATCTTTGTTACACTGCTCAGTGACTTATACACAAAGAAAAAATATTTTTAAATTTATTTAACGTTTATAAATTTGTTTTCTTTAATTGACTAAAATATTTTTATTTTAATTAAATATCTATATTTTGACATGGCATTTTCTTTTGCAAAAAATGTTTCTTTATTTTCAAGTAAAATTTTGTGTCACTTAAAAGAACTGTAAATTTTTTTCCTCTGTAGGTTGCAATTGGTTTTTGCCAGACACACTGAGATCCTCGGTTGTCTTCACTTTAATTCAATGCCTTTCTGACCTTTTGTGTTAGCGTGGTAAAGTGTTTAACATTGTAATAGCGAACGAGCGCAATAAATTCTTACGTTCTTTTTTCGAGAAAAAAGAGGCAGAAATACGCACGCACACATGAGACATAAAGCATTAGACATACATACAAACACACACATGCATGACTTTGGCAAGTTACAGTAATAAATTTTTATTTGCTTTTCGTTAGGTGGCCTAGAAAGAAGTAGTATAGGTGCTTTTTGTATTAAGGGTGCGCATGCGTTCCTCTGGGACCTTGATTATTTACAAGTGAAATAATTTTTGATTGGACATATTGTTACGAAATGTTGGTTTTTCAATTATAGATCTCAAGTTATAAATGCTCAACTTCAATCTCTTTGAAATGTCTTTACTAAAATTTAAGTTTGTTAAGATCTTCACAATAATTAATTATTTTAACAACTATTTTTAATAAGTATTTTACAGAATTATTCAAAAAAATTTTAAAATCTGAAGGACAGTAGAAAAAAAATTTTTTTAAATTCATTAAGAGGACGCTCAAAGCTCCATACGTTTGGTATTTATGGATGTTCTCAAAAATGCTCAAAATAGGTTCTACGATATTTCAATATGATAAATCTTGATTCAAACAAAGTACTTGAAAAAATGATATCTCAAACTTTTGTTGCTGGTAAGTAGCATTGCGTTATGTTTTTAAAATGAGCCTGACATGTCTACCTAGCCTGAAGTTTTAGATTTGCTATTGTTGTAATATAATCCTTCTTCAGAAAATTGTTCACCATTTTAGATCTACCATTTTGCTTCCGAATTTGTAATCAGCGACCTAAAAAATACTCCAAGCCACAACATTAGCGTGCTAAATACAAGCACTTCTTGGAAAAAAATGTTCGCCGTTTCAGATCCGTCATTTTGTTTTGGAAAAATTGTATTTCAAATTTAAAATCAGTGACCTCGAAAACTTCTCTAGCCATAATGTTTTTGTGAAAAAATAATTTCTTGAGAAATATAGCGGTGCCACGCCTTCATGTTTGAATTAATAAAACTTATGCTTAGAGCTTGCGTTGACTATATATATATATATATATTCGAAGTACCTATATGCAAAATTTGGTTGCATTACCTTAAATACCGCATTTTGAAAATGTTGCATGTATGGAAAGTGCCGCGCTCTCCTATCTAAGTACGCTTAGTTTCAGTTTAGAGTTTCCACTAACTATTCATAGTATCTGTGCGAAATTTTGTCAAATGAAACTTGCATTACAGTATATTGAAAACTTTGAGTGCATGGGCGGTACCACGCCCTCTTGTCAGAATCAACCAAGTTTCTGACTTGAGTTTGCATTACTATCCTTAGTAGGTATCTGTGTAAAAATTGGTTTGGTTATCTCCAAAAACGCTTTCAGAATAGCGGTTTTAAACTTTAACTTGTATTGGAGGTGTCACGCCTCATTTTCAAATTCTTCAAGTTATGACTTGGAGCTCGTATTTGCTATCCGTAGTATTTACTTCTATTTTGGTTGGGTAATCGTGAATTATGCTCATAAAATCGCGTTTTGAATATATTTTTTTTAGAAAATGAATGGCGTTTTTAAAAATTTCAATAGGGCGACGTTGTAGCACGCCCCAAAAGGGGGCGTAAAATAATTTTTATATTTTTTTTCCGTAAATTTCATCTCTCGGGGGTTTTAGGGGTTGCAGATCACGAATCTGAAGTCAAAACTTGAGAATTTCTAAATCAAAGATGGCGAATGCAATATGGCGTCTTACATTTTGGCAAAATTTTGAAAAATTCTGGTTATAAGTCGAAAAAATAATCCTAAAAATCTCAAACTGGGCAGGCATGATTTATAATATTCTTTAACTATACGTATAAATAGCTCTTACATTTTTAATCAAAAATTGTTAAAATTAGGTACATTTTGTTTTTTTTATGGTACTCTTATTTTAACAAATTTAGACAATATCTGGCAAAAAATTTATTATTTATGATCAAAATTAATTTTGGGATGTTTGGTAGGTATATGGGCGTAATTTTTTTTTTTTTTTTTTTTTGACCACGCCCATTTTTTGCAAGTATCATTAGTAGTTAGTATGCTCTTATTTTTCTTAATTTTGAAAATTTTGGATTAAAAATGCAAGAGTTATGATCAAAAATAATATGGGTTATATAGGCGTGTTCGTAAAAATTTACACATATAGGTAGTTAAGGAATATTTAAAAATCATGCCTGCCTAGTTTGAGAAATCTAGGATAATTTTTCGACTTATAACCTGAAAATTTTTAAAAAAATGAAAATTTTGATATCAAAAAATGTTTTTTTCGTCTTTGAACTTTTACATACTTTGACAATAGGCTCTTAGATAGCCCTGTCGTTGGTGCTATGGTTGATTTTGTGCAGTTTTTTGTTTTTCAGATAATTGCAAGAAACCAAGGCATTCCCACGGGACAAAAATAGAAGTGGTTATCGCGGTCAACAATCCAAACGGCGATTTTAGGTAAACCATAGGAAACATTTCAATATGATTTTAGAACATTGCGCAGTGATGTCTCTTAGAATTGGTTTAGTTTTTACTCAAAACTGATTTACACTTTTTTTAAAATTTAATTTAAATCACGTTCGCACGGGCCGTATCGCATGGGACATTTTTTTTTCCACTATAAAAATTTAACCTGTATTCGTTACTTCACCTTGTAGAGATGACGTGTCATCACTAGTTTGTTCAAAGTGTGTTAATTTTCCCAATCCATTTTACATACATATTGTCGGGTTAAAACGACAACTACACATCTACACTTTTTTTTATGTGTTTTGAGTAAAGTATACAGAAACATGAAGAAAACATAGCTCAATGTCCCTGTTTAGTCGATTTTTTGAAATGAAGTTCAAATTCGATTTTATGCAAAAAATAAAAATTTGAAAACTTCGAAATCCCACACAAAAATTTAATTTAAAAAAACTTTAAAAACGTTTTTCTCAGAGATATGATAATCAAATTTTTTGGCTGACGGTTAACTTTTCTGTGGAAATACCCAAACGCATTATTTATTACAAATATGTATTTATAAAAGACATATGATCGGCAAGAACCAAGGTCAGTACCACTATGTGAATATCGTCGTAATCTCTCCAGGCTTTGCACTTTCATCAACATTTTTCAGTATATCTCCTGCATAGTTTACGCCACATTATATTTGCTGCTGTTTATTTCGTTGAAATTAATATTGCAGTATGCGACAAAACTTCTGATATTCATAGAACTTCGTTAGAAGATTCACTTAACTCACTTTAATTTTTGAATGAGAACTCAGTAAGATTTAAGTTACTAGCTTTTTTTTTACTTGGAGATCTTTAACATTGGAATTGTAAAAATTTATAAATTCTTCTTGGATGGTTAAAAAAAAAAAAAACAGCTAAATAAATAAAATCAGGGCATCATATTTAAAATGATAACAAAATGGCAAACCAATGCCAATATTGAATTTTTCAGAGATATGTATAAGATCCAACCAAAATCCATCTACAATAAAATGGAGAGTTTAGAAATTAAATCAGAATTTTACTAAGCAAGCATATCGATGCATAAATCTTAATAAAACCAAAGAAATATTTTTTGGGCCAGTATTTCTATTTGAATTTCAAATGAAACAATTTGCAGTTGAGGGCATCACCACTAGTGGTATTAGCAATGCAGACGGAATACGACTTTCAATTTCAATTTAGAGAGCATAATAAATACAAGAAGAAGAGTAATAGCAGTAACAAGAACAACAACAACAACAATGTCGCCTGCTCATGCTTTGTTTTAATACAAAGTAAGTAACGTCCCGTTTTATATTTTCATCCCGAAGATTAATAATGACGATGATTCTAGAGTTTTTTTGAATGTATGCAAAAAGAGTATCGATGCAACAACGATATTTGAGTTGAATTCGAGCACTCTAAATACACGGAAAGAAAATATATATTTATAAAGTTTACCAGAAACAGGCTGTTAAATGCGTGCAAATGTCAGATTTAGGTATTTTTGTGAGTCAGGTGAGGAATCAGTAGGCAGCGGCATATCGATTTTTATAATAAATGATTTAACTTCTGAAAGAAATCATATAAAAAATTTTAAGAAAGCAGGAAATATTCATAGCTGATTCCGTTATAAGCCACATTTTTTCTAAAAAACTTTATTGAACAGTATGGCAAATTTTGATAATTTCGTAGAAGGTCATTTAAAACAAATTGAGTTTCAGTCAACTTTATTATAATGATGGCAGTGGTGCAGATGGCTAATGAGCGCGTCTTTTAGACTGTGTACATTAATCATGAGACAAGTTCACTCGGCTCAAGTCCCGATCAATGATTAAATACAAAAACAAATTATTCTTTTTAATATAATAGTTTTTTTTTATTTTAATTGTTTTTCTTTTTTTTTAATATGAAGATCATTAAAAAAAAATTTTTTAAAATTGTATTCCTGTTTTATAATTTTTAATATCGTGTTTGAAAACACTAGTTTACAAATGATTAAAATTTTTTTTCCCAGCGAATGCCGTTACTCATTTTATATGGAAAATGGGCTGCTGATTCCGAAAATCGCATTTTTTTTTTTTTATTTCGTGTCGTTTTCGAGATATCGGTCATTTTCGGTTTTTGGACCAAAAAAATAGATAGTTCCACTTAAATACAAATATCTCAAGAACCAATGTTTGCATTCAAACAAATAATATGTCATATTAAAGGTAATTAAATTACCTACAAATAAAACTCACGTCACTTTTTGGCTGGTTTGTTAGTTTCGATGAAATAAATTGATTTCTGAAAAAAAGAGTATATTTTTCCGAAAAAATTACAAAAATGTCTAAATCAACTGCAGATTTTTACAAGAAAAAAAAATTTTAAAAATCATTTTGTATTTTTATATCATAGTCTATAAATTTGTTAGGCAAATAAAATACTATTTAAGAAAATCGATGGAAAAATGCAAAAGTTGTATACAATTCATTGATAAGTTACCAAAATGCGTTTTTCCCTATTTTTCCGTTTTTTTGTAATAAACTGTTCGAAAATTTGAAACTTTTTGTAAAAGAAATTAGAAAATCCAAAAAATTCTTAAAGAAGGCATTAAAAGGAAATACCCGTGCCTCGCCGTTTTTCTCTAGCACGTCAGATTTTTTTTTAATCGATTTTTGAAGTTTTTTAATCCACTGTACAAGAAAAAGCAGAAATAACGCATTCTTGTGTTAAATCGATGAATTTAACTATATGATCCTTACATCTGAGGTGTTTCATGTCTTCAGCAAACTTATGCAGGATACTACGCGGAATATTTTTGTAGACAATTTTAACCCTCTCAAACCCCCACATGTAGGTCAAAATGACCTTCATGTGGGGGTCAAAATGACCCACATGTGAGGGTTTTTGAGGGTTAAAATTTTCTACAGAAATATTCCTCGCAGTATCCTGCATAAGTTTACTGAACACATAATACACCTCAGATGTAAGGATCATATAGTTAAATTCATCGATTTAACACAAGAATGCGTTATTTCTGTTTTTTCATGTACAGTGGATTAAAAAACTTCAAAAATCGATTAAAAAAAAATCTGACGTGCTAGAGAAAAACGGCGAGGCACGGGTATTTCCTTTTAATGCCTTCTTTAAGAATTTTTTGGATTTTCTAATTTCTTTTGCAAAAAGTTTAAAATTTTCGAACAGTTTATTACAAAAAAACGGAAAAATAGGGAAAAACGCATTTTGGTAACTTATCAATGAATTGTATACAACTTTTGCATTTTTCCATCGATTTTCTTAAATGATATCTTATTTTCTTCACAAATATATTGTCTATGATGCAAAAAAAAAATATTATAAAAAAGTTATGTCTTCTTGTATAAATTTGAAGTTAAACTTGATTTTTTCTTAATTTTTTCGAAAAAAAAATTTTTTTTTTTAGAAATCAATTTATTTCACCGGAACTAACGAACCAACCAAAAAGTGATGTAGGTATCATTTGTAGGTAATTTAATTACCTTTAATATAACATATCATTTGTTTAAATACAAACTTTGGTTCTTGAGATATTTGTATTTTAATGGAACTATCTTTTTTTTTTGGTCCAAAAACCGAAAATGACCGATATCTCGAAAACGACACGAAATAAACAAAAAAAAATGCGATTTTCGGAATCAGCAGCCCATTTTCCATATAAAATGAGTAACGGCATTCGCTGGGAATTTTGGCTGTAAACTAGTGTAATTTTTACAATACAATGCTTATATTGAATGAAATATTTCCTTCTGAGCATCTTTTATACAATTTTTAGGCAGTTTTTAATATATATGTAAAAAGAACGAAAATTAACAAAAGTTCAGTAATTTTTGATCGATTTTTGCCACAAAAATTAAAAAACTCTTTCCGTGTATTTCCTTCTTGATCTTTAGATGATATTGCATTTTTAAAATTTTTTTATTTTTTTTTGCTTTGAGTGCATTTCTGTTCAAAATGTTTTAAGTTATAAATATAAGATACAAAACATGCAGAAATTTTTCTGCATGTTTGTGAATTTGAAAAATGGAAACAGAAAAATCCTAGCTGATTTTCCAAGGGGAAAAAGAGCTCTTTAATAAGCTTTCTCCAGCATCTGGCGCTTACTTCCCTTAAGATGCACTACTTCATTTTAATATTATGTGTCCTTGGAACTTGAGCATTTTCCTAATAAAAAAAAAATATTCACTCGCATTGGGGTTCGAACCCAGAAACCAAAGCACAGAGAAATATACTGACGTTCTTGTGAAAAATTTGTATTTTAAAATATTAATCGAATTTTTATGAATTTCGGTCTTAGTGCACGGCTAAACCACAGTAGTGATTTCACGAAATTTGGTATAGAGATATGGTAGGAACTAAGAAACGATAACATGACCATTATGTTTTTCAGCGGGCGGTGCCACCCCCCTAAATGGAAAAAACGCTCTCAAAGCTAAACCACTGCAGCGATTTTCACTTAATTTGGTATAGAGAGAGGATTAACGTTAAGGAATAATAACATTAACCATTATGATTTTTAGTGGGTGGTACTACGCCCCTAAATGGAATAACACTTTCACGGCTAAACCACTACATTGACTTTTTTAAAATTGGGTATACAGATAGGGCTAACACCAAGGAATGAGAATATGACCTTTTTGTTTTAAAGTGCCCAGTGCCACGCGCACACGGCATTGATTTTGGTCAATTTTGGTATAGGGATAGAATGAGCAGGACGGAAAGATATCAAAAATTTTTCGATCTTTAGTAGGAGTAACACGACTCTAAATGACAAGCACGCTATTGCAACTAAGCTGCTGCACCGATTTTTATGAATGCAGATAACCAGAACCCTAAGGAAGAATAATAAAAGCTTTTTCGGATTTATCGACCAAGGCTTTATAGTCAGATCGAAATGGTCAAATTTCGGTCACAAGGCGAACTCTAGTAAGCTAACATATGCGTTTATTAACGTATGAATAAAATCACTGAATGGTGTTCTCGGGTCGAATTCAATGAATTTTTTTAGTTCGGAATAATATATTTTTCATTAATATTATGTCACTTTTTTTTGTGCGCAATCTACATATACTTATATTGTTTTGTTACTAGAATCTATTTCCTTTACTATTAAGCTTTTTCAAGGTCTGAAGGTATTGTGGAAACGGACGTTCGAATAAGAATAATGTACATGAATCGGAGAAATGTGGGAAAAAATTTAAAGACACTAAGTATGGAGAAGTTTGGTATACACCGAGTATATTATACCCTAATCTGAGAGAAGAGATAAGATTGCTATAGTTCGAAATTCATTATATACCTATTAATTTATGAAAATAATAATGTTACCAAAAAGCTGTGCTTTCAGAAGTTTAAAGTCGCCTCCGATGATGTTCAAAATCCGTTATATCAAATTATTTAGAGAAACATTTTAAAAGACGTATGAAGAAAAAGTCTTTTCAAGTCTACTTTTACCAAACTTTATCCACCGATTGTAGTCCAGGCAAATTAGCATTGGAAACAACAATAATTAGGACAAAGCTGAAAATCGGTACAGACTTTAGATACACCATTACAAGTAAACTGTCAAAAGTCTCCATTGATCTCATGTGAGCTAAAAAAGTTATTCAAGGTCAAAGGTCACAAAAAATAGCTTTTTGGAAATATCTCACCAGCGGTAGCCTCTAGAGAAAAATGTTTGTCCACAATTTTAAAGCTAATAAAATTTCCTATAAAAATGGTCTGCAAACTGATTTCATGCGATTTCTAGCTTAGAAGATATTCTTGTTTAAATTGCGGCAAAACCTAGTAAAATTAACGTGCCGAGTATGAGCGCGCATAGTGATATGTTGAACTTTAAATTTAATTAACTCATGAACGGTGAGTCACACGTAAAAAGTGAAAATACTGTTTAAAGGGAATTGCCTGCTTTACAAAATGCATGTTTTTTTTCCTTCGTGTGACTAATAGTTTAGGAGATATTTTTTGACAATCCCAAAATTTAGAAAAAAACAGTTTTTACAAAATATCTCGGAAACGATGTGCCCTAGGAAAAAAAAAAGTGAGATTTAATCAAAATTTTGTGGAATGACTAGGTGGCAACCCTAAAAATGTATAATGGATTTTTATAAACTTTATCTAAGCGTTTTAAAACTAAAATTTATTTTTGTTTTTAAAAAATATGGATTAAACCAAATATACGAAAAAAACCAGGTGGCAACCCTAAAAGTGAATGTTAGACTTTTAAAGTTTTTATATAAATTTTTTAAAACAAAAATTTATGTTTTTTATTTTGCTATATGTATGCTTTAAGCATTACTTAAAAAAAACACCATGTGACAGCCCTGAAAACGATAATGTGCGCAGTCGACCTAGCTACGGCGAAGCAAAGGCCTTGCGGCATACGTGTGTGCATTGTAAAATAATTTTAAAGTTGATTTTTGAATGATTTTCAAATCGCGATATCTCTTGAACGGTAAGTCGGACGAAAAAAGTATTCGTAGGGACCGCCACAGGGAATTGCATGTACTACAAAATGGATGAAAAAAATTTTTCCTAGGGCACATCGTTTCCGAGATATTTTGTAAAAACTGTTTTTTTCTAAATTTTGGGATTGTCAAAAAATATCTCCTAAACTATTAGTCACACGAAAGAAAAAAAAAATGCATTTTGTAAAGCAAGCAATTCCCTTTAAACAGTATTTTCACTTTTTACGTGTGACTCACCGATCATGAGTTAATTAAATTTAAAGCTCAACACATCATTATGCGCGCTCATACTCGGCACGCTCATTTTAATAGTTTTTGCCGCAATTTAAATAAGAATATCTTCTAAGCTATAAATCGCATGAAATCGATTTGCAGACTATTTTTATAGGAAATTTTATTAGCTTTAAAATTATGGACGAACATTTTTCTCTAGAGGCTACCGCTGGTGAGATATTTCCAAAAAGCTATTTTTTGTGACCTTTGATCTTGAATAACTTTTTTAGCTCACATAGGATCAATGGGGACTTTTGACAGTTTACTTGTAATGGTGTATCTAAAGTCTGTACCGATTTTCAGCTTTGTCCTAATTATTGCTATTTAAAATCAATTTTTATGCTAATTTGCCTGGGCTATTGGTGCAAAAACATTTTTACACAAAAAAAATTGTTTAAATTCGGATATTAGAAAATAAAAATAAAAGTTTTCGATATATCGGAATTTTTAATTTGACATCTCTACTTGACATGATTTGTTTCATTCCTCTAGTCCAGCGGAGTGCTAAGCACAGTGTCTGGCATACGCATAAACTCTGCTGTGGTTGGAAAAAGTCGGATGACGGTTGGAGATGACAAGCAAAGTAAAACACTTGGCTGGAATATTTAATCAAAGTGAATTTCAAATGGAGTTCAGTGGGTAACGTGGCGCGTTCAGCATAAACGGTTAACGCCTCTAGAACAATGAAAGTGTGAGTAGCAAGGACTTTTTGGTTTATAACACGACGATAACAGCAAGAACAACCACAACAACAATAAAGTCACTACAGTAAAAAAAAAAAAAACCAGCAGACTGCATTACGACACTGAATGAATCGAATGAATGTCACAGTAGACAAAAGTTCTATTGAAATAAACACATGCACACACATTTACACTGACACCATTCAAATAACAAATAAGGACATAAGCATGTGATTTTGTTTAATGAAATGTAAATAAACAAAAAGGAAAGAATAAACTATATATAGAAAGCTATGTATATGACGAAAAAGACTAACAAAATTATATACGTTTCTTATACCAAATAACATAAATATAATAAAAATAAGGGGACAAATTGTTAAAAAGGACCAAAGATTGAAATGTAAAATGTAAGCAAGAAAAAAAGGGTTAAATCTTAAATTCCTTAATTTGTGTCAGCCAAATTAGTTTTTTATTTTGCTTTGCTTCTTGCTTTTATGACATCAATTTAAAATTCAAATATCCTTTTTTTTAATCTGGTCCTATATATCACTTTTTTCACTTGCATTTTGCTACATTTTAATTTTTGTCGTTTTTTTTTAATTCTGTTTTGCTGTATCTGCCATTTTTTTAGTGCAAAACGATTTATTTTTTTCTTCTTAATAAAATTCCACGGCGTATCCACAACAATGCTAACATAAAGTTTCGAGAAAAAAAAAACTATGCAAAAAATGTTTATGGTTTCTCTGTGGTTGACACTTAAAGGATAGGTAATTGTGCTAGAAGACAATTTAATGTGGCCGTCTTTCGCAGGCTTCTGAAAAAAATAATATTAATACTAGTAGTTCTGAACTAAGGAAACAAAAAATGCATCATAAGCCTTAGAAAAATGCAGATGTTGGGACGAAGAAGGAATAAGTTGCCTTTGTGAAAATGCATAAGGAAAACTAAGCTTAAAAGACTGTATATTTCGCAATTTTTTTTAAATTTTTGCATTTTTGATTCTATTTTTGGTATTGATTGCTTTAATTTCTATTTATTTATTAAAAAGCGCATTTTTTATAGGAAATTTAAAAAAATTTTTGAAAAGCTAATTTCATCTAAATTCTGAATTATTTCTAGTCCTACCACAAAAATTTCATATATATAATAATATTTACGGAGAAATCGTAGTTTTAAAATAGACACATGCACATAAAAATTCTCAGGCTTATAACTTTTTAAAAAATTAAAATTTTCGAAAATCAAATAGTTATAAGGCAATAATTTTGATCAAAAACTCTTCAAAAAACGACCGTAACCGGGTAGCATTTGGCTTTTGCATCTCCGATTTATTTGAAACTTGTTTTTCTTATATTACTATGCATCCCCGATTTTTAAAATTTTTTTATCAATCAAAACAAACAGAATTGAATGTGATTTCGTTTTCGGATGAATACGAGCGCGAGAGAACATGTGTGTTCGAGTCGTGGCATTTTTACTCAGTTTATACCGAAAGGGAGGTATGGCACCCCACTATTGCGTGTGATATGGTTCTGATGCCATATATCCCTTTGCATGTTATAAGATACTTGGGAGTACAAATATTTTTAGTGTTAAATCTTTATGTTTCGGTTTTCAATATTTTGTTGAACATAAACTTGTCTGAACTCTGCATTTAAAGGGCCAACAACCAGCATCTGTAATAAAATCTGTAAATAAAATTCCAGATCACACCTTTTAACTGCATTGCATTGAGAAAAATCAAGGGCAAAATATGGCTGAAGTGCTTCAACGTACCACAGAGCCGCAGAATTTTAGTCCGGTAGGACTTTAATGATTGTGTTTTAATTTTTATTTGATTAATTTGAGATTTTCACAAGGATATGCTAGAAAAGCCTGAACATATTTTAAATGAAATAGCGCCTGTACCAACGACATCGAAAAGTTATAAGCCGAGTACGAGAAAACAAACGGCAAGGATTCTAACGTCTCCCAAAAAATTTTAAAAGAAAAACACAACCAAAGGAGAAATCTTATAAACGCAAATTGATAACTAACTATGCTTCTTCCGATGAAGCTGAAAATGTTGTATTTGAAGATGATTCTGAACAACCTGAAGATTTAGGCGAAAATGAATGTGTTGGATGCGGTGAAGAATATGGACAAACCACGAAAAAAGTCCATTCGATGCAATGCGTAATATGCTGTATGTGGTTACATTAAACGCATGTTACACACATGTAACAATTGTGGCAACAAAAACTTAAAATCCACTTGGGGCGCCAATTAACCCATGATATGGTGCCATATCACCCGCAGTGTCGGTCACCTTTTCGGCTTAACGCCTCTACAGTGGTCCTAAAAACATAAGGGAAAAAATATTGCAGTGAGCAATTTTTATCATATATTTTATGACAATTTTAATATACTACTTTTAAAGAAAATTTTTTATAAAATATATCAGAAAAAAAAATAAATTTGATATTGTAAAATTTTCAACTTTAAAACTAAATTTTTGTTAAAATACAATTTTCGATTAAATAAAAAAAAAAAATTTTTAAAATAAATTTAATGTTCATACTTCACAAATCTTTAGACTATTTTTAGAGGCCCGTAAGGGCCCATAAATCACACAATGGTTGGGATACATAATCCTAAAAAAAAATCGGTTCTTGTATAAAATAATGTTAAATTTGGGGCTTAGAATGACGATAGAGCAAGTCAAGTCACAAGGACGTAGCCAGGATTTCGTTTCGGGTGATTTCTTGTAAAAATCATATTAATGATCTGTGTTATCAAGACTTCTCTTTTCTCATTGTTCTCGTTCGGTGGGGTAGGGGTGTTTGAAAACCCTCCCCGGGCCGTGCCGGTAAGTTCGAGATTGTCAGAACGCTTGACTTTTGTGGTGTCGAGATAATGCGCAATACCGCCGCATACCTACCAATCTCGAACTTTCCCTATGTCAAACACCTTGTGTGTATTTAATTACACAGCACACACAAAAAAAAGGGTGTATGCCAGAGTAGAGACCCCCTACTCTCATGTATTTTGGGGCGCTGAACCCGAATATGACAATAAAAAATCGATCTGATAGCCCATTTTCACGCCTCTACAGTGGTCCTACCTCCCTCCTTGTGGGTCGAAATTTTCCTTGATATAAACATTCAAAAATTTGTGTATTTGTTAGGTTTATGGGTCCCAAAACAGACTCAGAAGTTAGAAAAACTCTTAAAACCGATATCTGCATTATTTTTTTTTTTTTTTTTTTTTTTTTCATGAAAACTCAATTTGAAAAATTTTTGAAACATAATAAAATATCTCAAAGAATTCTGAAAAACTTCACATATATTCTCTTGACAATTCGAAGCATTTTTTGTCATATACACTTTTTTCATTAGATGCCTTGCTTTAGAGTAAATTTTTTCGACCAAGTAATTGAAAAACGTAAAAATGCGAATACTAACTATACTCCAAAAAAATATTTATAATTTTTAAACGCCAAAATTTTTGTAAGAACATGGTCCTTATTCTTAAAGCACAGTTGGATATCCATTTTGTAATGAAAAACAAAGTTATGATTAAAAAACATATGCTGGTTTTTCTCAGAATGAAAAAAGAAAATGACATTGTTTTTAAGAATCCTTCTTACTTTTGAGTCGGTTTCGGGATGTTTTTTTTTTTTTTTTGCTACATACAAAAACGAACCGTTCTAATGTACAACTGCATTTAGAAGAAAAAATTAATGAGTTGTTACTGGGTTGAAACCTTCCCCCTCTCTCATATGTACTGACAGTGTAATACGGAGATTTTATATAACACCCTTACCAAATTTTCCTAATCTAAATATATATGTACGTATGTAACCAAAATTCACTTTAAAAAAAACCACGAAAAAAAACTTTCATTATTCCTATTCAAATCTTTTCAATGCTGTAATACTCAAAACTTTCAAAGTTTATAGAATAATTAAAAGAAATATTTCTAAGTATTTGCCGGTCTCTTACATTTATCTAGGATCAAAAGTTTTATTCAAATTTGTATGCTGATTTCATTTCTTTGGAGTATTTAAAACAGAATTCATTACAAGCGCATCTAAGTACATACATACCATGAATAAATTTTAAAAACCCTGTAAAATACGAAACGTTTCAAAAGGAGCAAAGGATACAATTCATTCGCATTTGCGAAATAATCCATTAAATTACACTACACTCTACACAATAATTAATTTTTAAGTAGCGCGTACCAAAGTAAATTGAAGCAAATCCAACAGGAACAACAACAACAACAACAGCACGAATTTCGTACAACAATAACATTCATAATTAGGTAAGTACAATATATAGTACCCACTGTTTTAAGTAATACAATAAACAAAAGGGTGCGAGAGTACAAAAATGAAATTTGCGTTCAAGCGTTAAAAACTTAATTAAAAACCCGAGTCCTTAGATCAAAGTTAATGCCACAGATAAAGAAGTCAAAAGTAACAGTTAAGCGGCAACAACAACAATTTTTGGAAAATTTATGTATTTGAGTAAGTAGGTATGTGCTGCTGCAAAAAAATGTTAATAAACATAAGCGTAGAGCATTAAATAAGTAGTATACGCCTTCTTTATGATGCGCTTACGCAAGAGACAGTTTTGACATGGTTGAACTTTCGGAGTGAATCTATACGTTTTGTGAATTAGGGTCCATTTCGTACTTAAAATTATTGCTTTGATATTCCTGTGAAAAATAAAAAACAATCCTTCTAAAAGTTTTCTAGCTCATTGTAGTGGTGACATAATCGATATCCACATAAACTGCATTGCTTGTCAATTTATTTGATCTAAAAAAGCTACATACATAGTATGGAAATTCATATTTTTATCAAAATTTTGTATGCGAGCTTCTAAAGGGTTGGAAAACCTGTACAGTATGTTCGACAAAAATATTGAGCTAGGGATAAAGAAGATGATCGGTGAATATTTTTTCATCTTCTTGCAAAAAGGAACTTATCAGTCACATTATCCATTCTTTTTTTTTTTTATAAGTAAGCTATTAAAAGAAATTATCATTTGCTCATTGACAACAAAGTCTTAAAATTTGTAATACGAGGGTTGCTGCAAAAGATTCTATAGTAAGTACCTAATGATAATTAAAAAGTTTGCATATTTTTAGAGCATGTTTCTTCATACGTCATGCGCTCAAACTATTTGTCCAAGCACTTTGACTAGTCTAAAGATGATAGCTCTAAAACATGAATTTTTGCAAATGAGTTATTTCATAGATTTCGATGTGCTCTTTCAGAATTTCAACTTTGCTACCTCGAGTCGTGTTTGCTCGCACCGCCATATTGGAAAAATGGCGTCCAAAATCAGTTTTTTTCAAATATCTTTAAAAAAGAGACGATGTTTTTTTCCAAATGAGGGTCACCCAACCCGTCGTCCGTATTTGGCAATTGTCAGTTTGGTTGCCGTAAGTATAGCCGTCTCACTTACTCCAACGTGCATGTCGACCAAATGCCAACGGATAAATAAAATTTTAGTCATAATTAGAAAATTCTTTAAGCGATCGGTAATTGTAAATTTTAAAGCTTATCTTTTTCATTCTCTAAAAATAAAATCATAAAGTTTTGTGAAATAAAAACCGAGTAGAAATACTGCAAGTTTATCAAAAAATAAAGGAGTGTTGTTTTGCCGTAGAGAACAGAGGGTCTTCTTATTCTTTTTTTCAATTTGTTCAAAGTGCTGTTTAGTTCAAAGAAGGCAAGTTGCTTAAGGTGCTGCTTATCCCGACGTTGACAACGACAAACTTCATCAAGTTACTCTAGTGATCGTATCTTTCATGTGCTTCAGCGATTCTGGCAAGGATTTACCGGCTTCAGGACTTATCGTAAGGTTTTTTCGCCGCTGTCCAGAACTCATCGTGTTCCGCAGAAACAGTACCCTCAACGCTTAGCAGAAAGTTACGTAAAGTTTACTTTATCGGCATAGTAATAATGCATCAGATGGTTAAAGAAAACAATCACAATCTACATGAATAACTTTCAAACATCGTGTTTCCTTGCTTCTTGTTAAATTACCCATTATAAAACTTTTTCCGTGTGGTAGGTGTGTATCTTAAAAATGCTTTAAAAATCGAAAAGGCACCTCTTGGCGGCTAATTTTTTCTTTATTGTTTACATGACGATTCACAGATAAAAGAAACATTAACACTTTTACATTATCGATCAATATGGGTAGTTAAAAGTTTAACTAAACTTTGAGCTACACAAAAAACTAGTACTTAAACATTACACTAATTTTTTCCTCACAAAAGATACTTTAATTGAAAACATATTTGCAGTAAAATTATTTATTTATTTTTTATTTAACAATATTTGCTCACAACATTAAGATAAATGAATCTTAGAGTAATTTAGGGTAATGTGGTTACCTTTTTCTTTTTAACCAATTTCTACCAAAGTAATGGTAGTAGGTAAGCTTGGTCAATTTATTTGTATTAGTTATTCTATTGTTTTTACTATTTGATAATTTATGTACTAAAATATTAACATTTTCAAGCGTGAGGCCAGTTAAATTGAAAGTACCTAAAAATAGCTGAAAAAGAAAAGTGTCGGGTAATGTGGCTCACCCTGCCCATTTCCTAAAGAAGTACCGTTATTCGCAAATTTTGTTGACTAAAAGTCGAGTAGTAATTTTTAAGATTATATTTGCTATGAAATAGCTTTATATTCTTATTAAATAATATTTTCTGGTAAGATAAACCAAATTCATACTAACATGTGAATAAGTAAGAAGGGTTATCGAATCATACGTAAAATAGTACTCCACATTACTCAAACTCGGGTATCCTACACATGCAATTAGCTTTTTAAGGTGTAATAGTAGTCAAAGTTGATATACGGTATATAATATGGTGTAGTCCACATTACCCGAATACATCACGTTTTTGAAATAATCATTGATTATATAAAAGAAATGTAAAATCAGAATTGCTAATGCATTTTGTCGTTGAATAATAGATCCACAATTGCATTAGAGTTATTTGAACTTAAGAAAACTGAGTTCTGAGGATGTAACTTAGTTATTCACCAAGTACTACAAATAAGTCAACTTGACCTCACAGCATATGCTAAGAATTTCACACGAATAATTAGCATTATAGAAAAGCCAAAGAGCGTAAAGAATATGTTTTTCGCTTTTTATTGTGCACAAATAACCAGAATTGTTGTGCAGTCTTTAATATGAGAAATAAAAGGGTGCACCACATTACCCGCATAGTCCACATTACCCTAAATAACTCTATAATTAGTAGGAGCCTTAAAAAGTATACCAGTAATCTAAATGAGTTAAATGTGAGAATTAAATCTTAAATTCGGTAGGAAAATACAGTTAATAGCAGTAGAAGAAGTAAATAGATAAAGTCCAAGAGGAGGTAAGGTAAAGAAGGAAAAAGGCTTAAGTTATATTTCATCAATAGCTAAGTAATTAATAACGGACAAATTGAATGTTTTCCTATTTCTGATCTTTCTTATATGAGCTGGCAGGGAGTTCCATAGACGAGTAGCAACAACAAAAAATTGACGTTCCGAAGTTAAGCTGGCAAATGTTGGCTGAACTAACAGCAGAGATCTCCTTGTTTAAAGAAATTGTATTCTTAAAATTAAGTATGTCATAGCTGACATAATACAGGAAAAAAAATAATTTAAAAAGTTTTCTAAGTAATTCACTAACACGATCAAAAAAGTCAAAATCCACAAATTTGCTACAAAAATATTCCTCGTAATATTTTGCATAAGTTTACTGAACATATGATACACCTCGAATGTAAGGATCATATAGTTAAATTCATCGATTTAACAGAAGAATGCGTTATTTCTGTTTTTTCATGTACAGTGGGTTGAAAAACTTCAAAAAACGATTAAAAAAAATCTGACGTGCTGGAGAAAAACGACGAGATACGAGTATTTTTTTAACGGCTACTTTAAGAATTTTTTGGATTTTCTCACGTGTTTTACAAAAAGTTTCAAGTTATCGAACACTTTATTACAAAAAAACGAAAAAAAAGGCAAAAAACGCATTTTAGTAATTTATCAATGAATTGTAAACAACTTTTGCATTTTTCCATCGATTTTCTTATGTGGTATCTTATTATCTTCATAAATATACAGTAGGGTGGAGCGCTGCTCCATGGAAATTTTTTTATTTTACATATTCTAAATGGCTCAGTGCGGAAAAGGTGCTCCGTCAATCACCTTTTAGAGATGTATAAATATTTTTTTAAAATTTTGAGTTTTAGTACTGCCACAAGGCAATCCAACCTTCAACACATCCTGGGAATATAGGGAAAAACTCAAAGTTGGAACACTGAATTTTTTTTGATGAGGTTTCGTTCGACCACTTCTCCTGAGTTGGAGAATATGAAAATTAAAATCCAGACTCTTCCTTCTTGCGAATAAACTGGGCTTAAGTCTCTTTTTTCGAGGCATTTTTAAATTACGTATACACCTAATTCTGTTTTTACACGGTAGATTGGTTCCAGAAAAAAGCGTGTAAAAAAAACCGTGTAAAAAAGACATTGATCGTATACAAAAATAGGTGATCGGTTCCTTATCTTTAAATCCTATTAAAATTAGTGAAAAACAAGGATTTTTTAAGAACAAGTATTTATGTTTATTTTTTTTTTTTTTGGTGTACCTTTTATGTTAAGCATTAAAATTAAATTTAATGTAATATTAGAAAAACAAATGTGTCTACGAAAAATGCCTTTACCAAAATAATAAGGCTTTTCAAATTTGCTTGCATGAATGTACAATAAGGGAATTCCCCTAAATATCTGCCGTAAAATTATAAAAAGACGCAACTCGTTTTCATAGTTTTGAGAAAATCGAAATTTTATTTTTATTCAGAAAAGGCAGCAGCTTCTCTTTCTTAAAAAATCTATTTTATTTTTCATCTTTTTTGTATGGAGTTACTGCGTTTTATGATTTTAATTATACTAAATATGAAAAAAATATGGCGATTGGACTAAAATATAGATAAAAAATTGCTTAATCCGATGGGGAAATAAAGTTTGAAAGGCCGTAACTTAAGTTGCGGCTCTATATTTTTTTTACGGCAGATATGAACACAATTCACAAAAATTAAGTTTGACAAAATAAATTTAAGCCCAAAAAATTTTGAATCGTGCTAAATGGAATAAAATCGTGTAAAAATATTTTTAAAAAATTATTTTCAAACCGTGTTAAATCAAAACCGTGTAAAAAAAGGCCGTGTAAAAACAGAATTAGGTGTATTAAAGTTACCTCGAACTCTTGGAAAATAAAATGTTTTGCTCAGGCCTGTTCTTTAATTTATTCAGAGTTGGAAAATAAAAAAATTTAATCGGACCAATTCCGTATTGCGAATAAACCGAGCTTAAGCGCTTTTTTTCTTGGTATTTTTAAATTATTAATATTAAATCGACCTCCAAATGTTGGCACGAAAATTTTTGATGAGGTTTTGTTTGTTAGCTTTTGTGAATGAGATAAGGTGAAGAAATGAATCAAAACAACTTCTTCTTGCGAATAAACCGGCTTAAAGCCTCTTTTTTGCCTCTAAAAGTTTGAATAAAACATACAACTTTCAACTTGCAATAACTAAGCTCACAGCTGTTTATTTTCGGGTTAGTATATAGAGAAGTGTTCACTGAACATACACATATGTATTTTGACTAAACATTTAAGAAAACCATTGATAAATCAGCGCAAATATTATTTTCTGTCAGAATAATTTTTATGTTTTTCTTATCAAATTCATAAATATATGGGAGAAGGGGGAGGTTTCGACACCCTAACAAAAAAGTCATTATACCTTCCAAATGCAATTGTGTATATTATTTTGAATACACATGGACTATGCATGAATATGTGTGCTTCTTTTATAAATTACAAAAAAATCGATATGTTTCCTATTTTCGGAAATGTGACCAATTAACCAAAGTTAAAATAAATGACGAAACCTCCCACTTTTGGGGAGGCTTCGTCAGTCATATTAATTCTTGATTCCCTTGATTTTTTGAAACCTTCAACCTTTTGAACGTAGATGGTAAAAGACGAATTGCTTCCGGTGATACAATGGGAAAACGAAAATCAGGGATGTCGTCTTCAATCGGGGCTATTTCCAGCAAATTATTCGGACCAGGAAGGTTAGAGCCTTGAACGAGTTCGAGACATGATTCAGGCTGATTCTATACCCATTTGCACATCGGCATAAGTACCGAACTCCATATCTTGTGATAAATCAGATTCATGGAAAATAATTGAATCATATGTATAAATTTCAGTTGTCGAATCCTCCCATTTACACTTGACGAATCCTCCCTTATCCACTTGTTTCCAAATTTCCAAAATTTCGCAGTTATCTTTTATTTATTTTGCAAACCTTAAATGTAGTATTAACAGTAATAATATATTTAAGTATCTGCTAAAAAAAACGGAAATTTTATGGTTTATTAACCGAGTATCACACAAAAACCAACAAGCAAATATTACATCAACTTGCTATAAAAATACAAAATCACGACTAACTACGCACCCTAGCCGAATTACGCAGACATTTTTTTTGATAGCTGCGTACCATGAGGAGTAAGACTTTTTGGTTTGCACGCGGGAGTAAGTGCGGATAGAAATCGCAAAATTTGGCACTGATGAAGCCTCCCACATTTCGAAACCTCCCCCTTCTACCCTACTTGCTATTGTACACGATGTGGAGGAGCGCGGCTCCATGGAGATTTTTAATTTTTACATATTCTAAATGGGCCAGGGCGGTAAAGGTCATACTCAAACCTTAACTCATAAAGCTGCTGCTGTGGTATGTGGTTCAGAAAGAAGAGATGGTCTCATCAAAAAAGAAGGCTGGAATCACGAAGGACAATGCCTGTGTTTAATATTAAAAATGAGTTCAAATTTGCTTAAATTATATTAATATTATAATAAAAATCACAATTTGGACACGTTTAAGCTCTTTTATTGGCTTTATCCCATACAAGCAAACTCAACGTAATATTTTTTTTTTTTTCAAAACTTCAATGTCTTTGTGGCAGTACAAAATATTAAAATATCAAAAAGTACCATATAACATTTTTTATTAAGAATATTATGGAGCATCTTTTCGCATGTGAGGCATTTCGAAAATCGCAAAAAACAAATTTCGCTCCACCCTAATATACAGTCTATGATACAAAAAAGCAAAAAAAAAAGTTATTTTTTCTTGTAAAAATTAGAAGTTGATTTTGATTTTTTCTTAATTTTTTCGAACAATAAAAAATTTTTTTTTAGAAATCAATGTATTACGCCAAAACTAACAAACAAACTAAAAAGTGATGTGAAAATTATTTGTAGGTAATTTAATTCCCTTTAATATGACATATAACATGTTTAAACGCAAACATTAGTTCTTGAGATATTTGTATTTAAATGGAACTATCTTCTTTTTTGGTCCAAAAACTGAAAATGACCGATATCTCGAAAACGAAACGAAAAAAAAAAACAATGCGATTTTCGGAATTAGCAGTCTATTTTACATATAAAATTAATAATGGCATTCACTGGGAATTTTGGCTGGAAACTAGTGTAATTTATGTGGAGTCCAACGAGCACTAAATTAACTTCTGTTCATAAATGCACATGCAGCATTGTTTGTTTGCGGTCCATACTAATGGCTGGAAATGCCTCGGTGTCTCGATGAGTCACATAAGTAACGATCTTCTTCGCACTACTTTCGAGTGGATCGTCTCTAAGTGAATTCCGTTCGCGCTTGAACTTTTTTGACCACTCATGAAATCTGGCCTTGGATCTGGTGCTTTATCGCCAAAACCGTTTAACAGTCAATCAATACAGCCTTGCTAAGATAAAACTACTCTAAAATCGTAAAAAATCATCGCATGAAAATTTACATGAGATAATTTAATTTTTTCTACGAACTGAATTTTACAAGTGCATAAAACACATTGTTACAATGCGAACTGAACATCTTCTGAAGAAACTCACCCTTAATTGTCACACTCTTCAAGTGTCATAGGTATATAAAGAATTTTTTTTTTTAAATTTTATTTCTTACTTTTTTTAAATTCTGAGAGTAAAATTTTTGGTCTGGCCAAAAACTAAATACCCTACACTGCATTTCAAGTATATTATTAAACACTTAGTTGATAAATACTATTCTTATACATATAAGTTTTTATTAAAAAAACTTATAAGAACAAATTGCTTATATGGGAAGTGCCACGCACTCGTCTCCGGGCTTACCTAGATTTTGCGTAGAGCTTGCATTGAATATTCTGAGTGTTTGAGTAAAATTCGGTTGTATGTATGTATGTATTCTCCTTTAACTCCTAGGAGGAGCATAGGGCCAATATGAAATCTCTCCATTTGTCACGTTCCTTTGCGATGACTTTGATCTCTTGCCACGATTTTCCCGATTCTTGAATTTCCTTTTCCAACGACCTTTTCCAGTTGGTTTTGAGTCTACCACGTCCTCTACTGCCTTGTGGATTCCACTCAAGGGCCTGGCGACAAACTTCGCTGTGTGGTTTCCGGAGAGTGTGACCAATCCATCCCCATTTGCGCAGCTTGATTTCGTTTGCTATTGCCTTCTGTTTGCATTTTTGATGTAGCCCGGCATAATTCGGTTAGGTTTTCTAAAAAAAAAATTTTTCAGCATAGCATTTTGAAACTTTTTGTTTATATGGGAGGTGCCACGGCCTGTAGTTCTACTTCACCTACTTTTAGCTTAGAGTTTGCAATTAATGTTCTTAGTCTTTAGGTGAAATATCGTTGGATTATCTCAAAAAACACTATCAGTTTATCAATTTGAAGCTTTTGATTAAATGGAAGGTGCCACGCTCTCTAATCCTACTTTGCATACTTTTTGCTCAGAGTTTGCAATTAATGTTCTTAGTGTTTGAGTGAAATTTTGTTGGATTATCTCAAAAAACACTATCAGAATAACATTTTGAAACTTTTGCTCACATGGGAGGTGCCACGCCCTCTTGTCCGAATTCGCCTAGTTTTTGCTCAGGGCTTTTACTTACTATTTTTAGTTTTTTTTTTGTATTTTGCTCATATTATTGCATATAGTGCTTTTTTTATTGCATTTTGAATATATTTTTTTTATGGGCGATAGGTGTGTCCGTAGACCGATTTCGCTCATTTTCAATTCCCCGAGCTAATTTTAATGACGAAGGCAGAATACCAAATTTCATTGAATTACGTTGCTCAGTTTCCCAAAAAATATATTTCCACGCACACCCACCCACCCAGCCAGACAGACGGACATGGCTATATCGACTCATTAGATGACGCTGATCAAGAATATATGTATATAATTTTCCATACCTGCCACGCTTCCTTCTCTGCGTTACAAATGGAAGGACAAAGTGAATATGCCCTGGGTGTAGGGTATAAAAATAGAATTTATTTTGAAACTTAAAAATTTTATAAAAAAATTAAAAAATTTTTCATCGTATTTTTTATAAAAAAAATAACTGAAAAAACACTTTATAAATTTGTGGTTCGCTTGTGTGCATTTAGCATTACTTGTGTGTGTCTTTCTGTCATTTATAATAATTTGGTCTTGCATTGGCCCGCGTAATCAATTGATTTTTATATCTTGGCCCGTGTGCTTATGTTTGATATACCTATTACTACAGTTTCTGAAAATTTTAACCTCTATTATTATAAAAGCCCCTATGTTAAGCCCACATCCCTAATAGGGATTCCCTATGTCTAAAACAAAACTTTTTTTTTTTGTCAATATTTTACATTTGGTCTTAAATATACTTATTTTCAAAAAAATCTAATTTTTACACAAATATTTCATACCAATTGTGAATATTTCCAACCTCAAAGAATTGAGAACTATTATACATATTTAACACTTAAGTAGAAGCAATATTATGGAAAAAACTTATAGCATACTTTCTGGCATTACTTCATTGCAGAAACTGAAACACCATCCAACATTACATTCATTCCTTCTCTCATTCATTGCTGCATTAAATTGAAGCAGCAGAACTGTCATCATTGTTGTCAGCATTGTTGCCACAAAACAAGAAGGGGGAAAAAAATAAAAATAAAATAAAACGTAATGAAAAAAGAAATAAGAAAATACTTGTTAAAGAAGAAGAGCGCATAAAAATTTACGAAAAAGTATTGTGAAATTATTCATGAGAGCAACAACAGCAAATTCTCGTAAGTAAAAAATGATAAACTACGTAGTACGTACGTACTTCACTCGGTTTGATGTGAACGGCGGCTTGACAGCCAACCAGCCTGTCTTCATTCATTAATGTCTACATTTTTGTGATTTCTTTCTTTCTTTCTTCATTGCATTTGGGCTTTTTATTTTTTTTCCTTTTGCAATTGTCTCTTTGATTTTAATTTTTTTTTTTTTTATTTTCTTAACCAACACAAGACAGCAAGCTGGCATGGTTGTTAGTTGAATGACTGGCATAGTTTTTTTGTTTTTGTTTTACGCGCGAAAGGACATCTAACAACCTTGATTATGACAGCAACACACTTGCAAGGCCGTTTACAGGCGTAGGTGTTTTGGAGGCGAATGGTATGCTATGATGTTTGGTCAAGAAATTTGGTGAATATCCAATCAGATTATTTAACATGACTACAGTGTTGTTGGAAAAATACAAGATTCATAATGTTTCGGGAGCACACTTTCCATATGTAAGTTTTTTTTATGTTTGGCCAAAGTTTTTTTTTTGCGGGATCCGACATCATTTCCACTTTGTGATGCAGCAATAAATCAAGATAGATTCGAAAATGTTCTTTACTGACAAAACAGCTTCAATATCAGAAATTTTGACGCTTATTAATGGTTATTTATGCAAACGATATCGACCACATAACGATATGATAATTGACGAGAAACTCTTTTCATTTCGTGACAGGCCGTAAAAAGTGGTATGAACATTTGTTGGGTCTGCTGAAACCAACTGTTCGCTGCATTATAAATTCTATTTATGTTCACGGGTCGTTTACGTCACATTTATTTTTATCGATTTTTGAAGTTTTTTTATCCACTGTACATGAAAAAACCAAAAATTCCGCATTCTTGTGTTAAATCGGTGAATTTAACTATATCGACGGCTTATATTCAATACCCTCTATCTACAATTTTCACGAAAATTAGTTTTTGATGGTAAAACCTTCATTGAGACAAATGGCATCTATGATATTAATTCCAAACGAAAAATTTGCTTCCAGAGCTACTTTTTTCCATTTAAAGAATTTCACTATCTACAGCAATCGATTTTGTGAAATGCAATATCCTCTATCTACATATGAAAAATGAAAGATTTTTCACTTTATTATATTTATTGGATTGCCGCTATATACAAGGTCATGACAAACGGTCGTCAATCGGCTCCAAATGGCGAAAATAAATTTTCTTGATTTTTTCAGTTTTGCATGTTGAACCTTGATAGCCCTGCTGAGTCGTGATTGGCCCTTCTGTAAAGAAACAGATAAGGCTAGACGCATGAAATTTGGTACAGATGAAAACAATATTGCCAGGCTATCTGGGATCAAAAATGGGCGTGATCGGTTAAACTTGATTTGAAAATTAATACAATTGAGGAGTGTCCGCACCAAAGGGCCTAGGTACCATTTCGAGGAAAAAGTTGTGTCATAATATGAATCGAGTGACATTTTGTTAGAAATGATAATAATTGTTTTCTGTTTTCACGAAAAATTGACTCGATGGCGTGGAATTGATGGCATTATGTTAAAAAAATTATACCGGTCAAATAACTGATTATTATAGCACATAACTTAGGCCCTTTGGTACGGCCACTCCTCAATTGTATATATGAGTCATAAGAAACTGGGTATTAGAGCGATATCCGGACGGACTTGTGAATGCAAAACATGAGAACTGAAATCTGAGCTCAGATTTTTATATAAAGTACCCCAAGTTACTAGAAAGTAGATGTACCCAGGAGCAAGGGTCTTTATTCCCTACTCTCCGCCCAGGCCTACCATAGTCTTGCGCCCTAGTTTTTTATAGCTGTTTATGGTGGACTGGGATAAGTGGTGAGCAAACCAAGACCAAGATCATAGCAGTCTTGGTCTTGGTCTTGTTCTTGCATATTGTGTCTTGGTCATTAAGTCTTGGTTGATTTTATGCTTGAAACGGGCGTGACACACCTATTAACTATAAATTCGAAAGACTAAAAAGCAGTCTTGGTCTTGATGATAATCCTGAGCAAGACCAAGACCACAGAAGTCTTGGTCTAGCAATGATATCAGCGTCTAATACCGAGAACAAGACCAAGAATCAAGACCAAGACTAATTTTGCTCATCACTAACTGGGATTTCCTTATTACGCATCTAAACTAGGATTTTTTCTATCATGCAAAAATTCTGAGTTATCTTTTCTTAGAAGTCCAAAAATCACTGTTTTGAGGCCTACTTAGAGCTATATAGCAAGCTATAAGCAAGGATAACTCAGGATCCTTACATGATAGAAAAAAAAACCAAGTTTATATTCATAATAAGCAGATCAAAGTTCAAAATAAACGGCTATAAAAAATAAGGACCTATAATAGTCTGAGCTCAGGTTTCGGTTCTCATATTTTGCATTCTCAAGTCCGCCAGGCGCCTAACCTATTTTGAGTTTTCTTTTGCTAAAAACCATCTATTAATAAATAGTTCATAAAAAAATTGGTTTTTATTATTGTGCAATAGGCTCTATCTGCTTGTTTGAACACGCATTTTATATTATATTTGAATTGCAATATCCTCTATCTGCTATAATAAGGCGAATAACCAAGGTTTTTTTTAATTTTTTTATTTGAGGGATCTAGTGGCTCTTTTTAATTAATATCGTAGTACTTCGTTTGATTAACACTATAAAAAATAGCGAATAAAACAGTTTTTTTGCTCTCCTGAAAAATTGTGTTTTTGTAGATAGAGTGTATTGAATATAAGCCGTTGACATGATCCTTACATCTGAGGTGTATCATGTGTTTAGCAAACTTATGCAGGAAATTGCGGGGTATTTTTTTTAACGTCTACTTTAAAAACTTTTTGGATTTTCTCATGTGTTTTTTTTTTTGTGTCGAACAGTGTTATCAAATGGTCTTCCCATTGTTTCTGTATCAACAAAAAAAAAAGGTTTGACAAAAATTAATTTATTTGTAGATTCAAAAATAAAAATTCTAGCTGATCGTTAACGAAGTATTGTATTTTTAGTTATTTTTTTGAATTTTTTATTAAAAAATTAATTTAAGCGTTTTTTTTTTTTTAGAAAAATAGCTAGAAATAACAACACAAAAAGTAATTTCCAATGTTAATTTTCATGCTGGATCCAAACCCGGCCTCAAATTGCTATATTTCATATGGTTTTCGAGAAATCCTGAACGAAAAGTCTAGTTTTTCGAGATTTTTGAGGATATACATATACTAGGCCGGGTCAAATTTTTCGGGAGGCAAAAAATTGGCAAAGAGTATAGCAACACAAAAATCTATGGAAAATTCTAAACAAATTTGTCCAAGAAACCATGGGTCTAAAAACAATATCGAGCCGCCGTAAATTGCGTTGAAGTTTTGATGTACTATGTAAGGGAAGATGGGGTAGATTCGTACAGTTTCTACTTTATGGCTAAAAATAAAGCAAGCTACCAGCTTTTTCAAAATAACTAGTATGCAGTAAAATAAGTACAATATTAAGCTTTTAATGTAGTGTAAGCTAAAGACGGTCCGATTTATCATTTAAGAGCAATGACAGATTTTCTGAAGATACTCAAAATGTACGAATGTGCCCCATATGCGGGTTACTTTCGTACATAACGTGGGGTATACGTGCAACGGTGGATGCAGCAATTAAGGCGATGAAATCGTATGTGGATCGAATGAAAGAGTATCCTCATGAAAGTATAGAACATCTTTCGCATGCAGATCTGCCATAGAACTTGACTGGTAAGTCCCAACAGATGCAAAATCTTCGTCGCTACACAAAAGTTTGTTAAATGGCCATATTCTTGTTATTTCAAATGCACTTGTAATATTTTTACTATGACACGATTGAAAACTTTATCCAGACTTGAAATATTGTACATAGTAGGAACTTTTCCATGGTTATTGATATTCCAATTGCTGAATGCAGCTCTCAGTTTTCAATTAAAAGGCCCACTCAAGCCTCTATTGGTTGGAGACGGTGTGAAAAGTGTGAAAGGAGTAAGGAATAAACTATCCCGTTGCCCCAAGCATAATTAACTGCATCTATTGAAAAATGACTTTCATAGCTGTCGACTAGTGGTATATTAAGGTTATCTTTGGAGTATTGCATTTGCTTTTAGACGTGTTTCAGTAATTCCATGAATTAATTGGTAATTATACATCGGCTCTTAATTTTGTTATACTAAATAAATTGAAATTACGCTTCATAGGGGTAAATTTGTGTGTACGAATGTACCCCGTAACTATAAGCACGAATGTGCCCCAAACTGATCAATATAGATTGTTGTTATTTCTATTAAAACTATTAGCAAAATCGCAAAATTAGTAAACACACAGTAAAATAGCATATCTGTTTTTGAACTAGCAGAAGTATTTTAAAATTTTAGCATAAAGTTATTACCATTAAACGAAGTTAAAGTCAGATAAGAAAAAAACTTTTGCACTGGAAAAACACACAAAGTCTTTTTTCGGCCAAGTCAACAATCGTACCACCGCCACATTTCACAAGCTAAATGGCTGCAAAAGCACCAATATTGCATGTGAAGAAGCGGACGTGCTAACTTCTATAGTTTTCAAGCGAATGCAACGAGTAAGCATCCGATCGAAAGATAATTTCGTTGGTTACATCCTTGTGTAACAACATTTGTGTAGCGAGAAATTGTGTTTGTGTAAGTGAAGAAAAAAAAAATGTGCACGACATTACCCCCCTCAAAATTTGTGGGGTTATGTCGTGCATTGTTTTCCGAGTATAGTAAAGGTACCAAAATGTGTGAGAAATGATAGGTAGTGGTTCTATTAGAGGAGATTTAGCATTATCATGTATTTATTCATTATTATACAAATGTGAAGTACATAATATGTTGTGTAGAGTAGAACGGGGCAATGTCGTGCACTCAAATTTGACATGCTCGTAAAGCCGTACATCTCAAGCGAATGCAACGAGTAAGCATCCGATCGAAAGATAATTTCATTCGTTACATCCATGTGTAACAACATTTGTGTAGCGAGAAATTGTGTTTGTATAACTGAATGTGCACGACATTACCCCAATGGTCGTTTTAAAGGTCAACTTCGATAACTCGATGAAGCCCAAAATTTTTTTTGGAAATCAAATACTTCTTTTCTTTGGCAGGATATTTCGTTTCAGAAAACACTTACCTGGTATATTTTCCCGCAAGGAAAATTATTTTTCTGACCCGATGAAAAAATACTTTTATCGTCCCGAAAGCGTGCGTTTTGAAAAAAAGGTTACTCTGTAGAGACGAACTGGTGAAAATTGCTAGTATTATGTGCATAAGCTCAGTAGGTCAGCAGGTCCCTACCTTACAAACAGTTGGTAAATCATTCAATTCCTTGGACTAAAACAGCCAGTGCACGACATTACCCCCTGCACGACATTACCCCGTTCTACTCTACATCAAAACTTCATAGCAATTTACGGCGGCTCGATATTAGTTTTAGACCCATGGTTTCTTGGGTAAAGTTTTTTAGAATTTTTCGTAGATTTTATTGTTGCTATACTCTATGCCGCAAAAAAATTTGACCCGATCTAGTATTGTATATGGTTTTCGAGAAATCCTAACCAAAAAGTCTGTTTTTTCGAGATTTTTGAGGATGTAGATATGAATAACAAAACAAGAAAATTTTTACCAACAAAACTTGATAATGCAACTTTAAGTCACAGGTTTTTCCTTCAAAACTCAGTTTTATCAGCATATTAACATCTTTTTTCGTCTTTGAAATGTCATACACTGAAATTTTGAAAAACCGTAGGTATTTGTTTTTTTTCACCTTTTCAGGTAAGAATAATTTGAAGATATAGTTATAATTAAAACTGGCCTTTGAAGTAAAATAATATGGCTTCAAGCTGCATTATAAGGATTTATGGCTATGGATTTCTTTGTTATACCATATAACATCAAAATATAAAAAAAAAATTTACCTAATAATAGCCTCAAAAATCTCGGAAAACCAGACTATTAGGTTAGGATTTCTCAAAAACCATACGAGATATAGCAATTCTTGCTTCAAATCCAGACTCAACATCTAAATTTACATTGAAAATTACTTTTCTACTTTTTGTTTGTCGCTAAATTTCTAAGAAAACGCAATAATAATTTTTTTTTTTTCAACGGGGCCTCTATAAGATGTAACGGCGTTCTAGGTCATCATCTACCTTCAGCACTTGAATCGTTATACAATTTTCAGTGTTCTCATAAAAAATTTTCCAAAATTTTATTTGCTTCAAAATCATGTTTTTGTCAGAAAAAAAAAATGTTCATAAAAGTTTTTGAATTAAAAAAATGTGTAAAATAAACACTTTTGGCCATCCGTAATAACTTATTCGAAGGTTTTACACAATTATTTCTTGGCACAATCACAAATGTCCTCATACGTAAGAAATAAAATTCAGCAACTGTTCCTTTATCACTATAACCATCACATTAGGCATTCTTTAGGCAAACCTTATGTTAGGCGTTCCTAATTTGGACTAAGCCCGTTGCATTCGAATTGGGGCCTTATGCATTGTTAGGCATGCCTAACCAAGTTTCTGGTCGGGATATGCATGAAAACATATTATTTTTTGTGAATGAATAAATGATCTATGCATTCTTTTAATGACGTGGACTTGTCTTAACTACGTCACTGTCTGGCTTGGTTACCACTGTATCACAACTCTCGTCTGTCTGTTTACCCGTCATGTCGCAAAACTCTTCATTATGTTACTTTTGTTTTTGATGATTTTGCATCCTCTTGGTGTATTACTGTTTTAAAAAGTAAATCAAAATTATATTTTCCCAACAATTTGGATTGCATTATGAAAGCTTCATTTTAATTCTTTGACTTATTCCTGCATTTATTTAGGTTTTATGCATATTTATTAATGCAAAACTGCATGAAAAAGTGAACTTTTTAAAGTGATACTGGATTGAAAAATATACAAAATTTGTCGTAATGTGCTGTTGTGAAAAGTTTAAAAGAAACACTTGTGTAAAATAAATAAAATTTCTATTAAAGAAGTATTTAAGTATGATTAAATTACAATCCCAAAATATGCAATACTTCTCTGTTTATAACATTTCTTTCATAGTTATACGCTTTTTTTTGTAGTATATACTGTGATTGCAAGGCCAATACAAAGGCTTTGCGTCCAAGATCAAACTCAATACTATAGCAGTCTTACCCTTGTTCTTGTTCAAGAACAAATTTTAGACAAAGATGGTTTTTGTTTTGGTCTTTGCCCTTATAATTAGTTTTGATTTTATACATCTGTTAAAAGAAAAATTGTAAAAAAATACCCAAAATAGGGTGTACTTTTAACACAATATATAATGGTGCAATAAATTCTACACTGAGCTAAAAAACGCCTTCAAAAAATATTTTTTCCATACAAATCTAAATACGCTAATACTCGAATGTCTTGTGAGTTGTTTTACACACACGTTACGCAAGTTTGCCAGGTCCCGGGTTCGACTCTCGCCGCAAGGAAGTTTTTTTTACTTTTTTATATTATTTTATTTTTTTTTTTTTTCTTCTTTTTATTGTATACCTTATCTTTTTATGTACTATTTTTATTTATTTATTTTTTTTGTTGAATTGAATTGAAAGTGAATACAAAACTATTTTTGTAAAGAAGCAGACCAAAAAATTATATTTTGAAGATGATGTAAAATTTTGTAATTTTTTTGTTGTTTTGAACTGAAATTTTGTTTCGAGAGACATTTCTGTTATCAAATTTTCTTAATATACAAATATTATACCTCTTCATCACATTTGTCAATGGTGTAGAAGTCTAACGAGTTTGTAAGTAAAAATAGCATGTTTCTATCTATCATGCGGACGGTCATAGGTTCGTATCCTCCTGCCGATCGTTTATTTTTTAAATTGAAATTCGTGTATATTTAATAAAAATATTTTAATCTTTGACCTGAGTTTAAGTTTGCTCAACTTAATTTTTAATAAACTCGTTAAGGGCTCTGTTTTATATATGAAAATAATAAAATTGAAGATGTTTTTCTTTATTTTTATAATTTTTTCTGCTCAGTGTACTTCATGCACTTAAATTTCACATGTTGAATCATTTTAAGAAATAGTTGTGATATTTAAATTCAAGTATTATTCTTATAAGTAAAATTAAAAAGTCACCCTCATTATTCTACTCAAACATTTCATGTAAGAATTTCGGTTTTTTTGTGTAATTTTTTTATTTCTATGAATAAGGTTAACTGCAAAACTAGGACCAAGATCAATATATTTATATCTTAGATTCACAGGAAATTAAACTTTATTTTGTCGACTTCAAATTTGGACGTTAAAACATTTATTTGACAACAAAGTTCTCAAATTAAGTATTTCTCTTGCGTATAGGTTACAAATTCGATATTTAGAAATGCGAATGTATAACGTAATATTTCGTAACACTAAAATTTCGCACTAAAAAATGGTTTTTAGGTTGTTATAACGTCTTCCGTATGTATGTTGCATTATGCTCGGCGTACCTCTTTGAGTCAATACCATCAATATCCTTGATACCCCCATAAATTCTTATTGCATATTGTCAAATCAAAAAGAAATATTTACATACTTAAATGCTTCGAAGACACTTTATAACACATTTAATCACTCATTTTATCACTTTAAATGTGTCTCCATCATCAAAGTTTTTGCACATTCAATTTCACGCTAGTAAATTACATATAAAGAAGTTTTTATATCATGTCTATCGTCATATAAATCTGCTACTATATTTTAGTGAGAAAATTACTACTTTTTTTTGCAATAAAATTTTGCGCGCGCGAACAATAGCCACAAAAGCTTTTAAAATGCAATTCAAGCAATTGCAATTACAACAAAAACGACTACTAAAGGAAAAAAGGACGATCATATAAATGCAGTTGTAGTTGTTGGTTAAAGCGATAGCCCAGCGCAGTGCATAATGTTATCAAGGTACAGTGATGCGTCCATGAAAATTGCGGATGGCAATATAAAGGAAAGTATAAAAATATAACGCAAAAAATAACTGAATAATAAACTGAAAATAATTTAAGGTACTTGGTGTATTAATAATTTTTTTTTTTTTTCGATTAGTTTGGTGTAGATATCAAGCAAAAAAAGTTTGGTCCCGGTCGGCCGGAAAAAATTAAAGTATGTAAATGGGCTTAATCGCAACAATCAATTCTATCTTTGAAACTATTTGGCATAAGTAAATGAGGCTCGATACATTTATGAACAATACTTGAGTTAATAGTGTCCAATAAAAAAATGAGCAACACCACGCCCTCTCCAACCCAAGTTTGTCATTTCTCTGGAAGTATTTGGCTCAGGTGAATGCGATTAGGTACAAACGCAATTGGCACTGGGTAAAAAATTTTCAATTCCAAAAATGGGGGGGGGGGCACGCCTCCTTTATCTAATTTAACGCAGATTTTGATGATTGGTAACTGGCGTTACCATCTGTTTTTGGACCAAAATAAAAGGCTTTTTCTAGTCCTTAAGTAAAAAAATCTAAATTTAGTCAATATACAAGAATAATAAAGAACTGGTTCAGGCTTTTATGCACAAAAACAAAGTCGCGTTTGCAATTCGTTGGTTTTAATACAGATGGTGTACTACTATCGCAACTATTACTGTCACTATCAGATCCATATACTTCTTCGCAGAAGTACCAATTTAATTTAATGCCCGTTCTTACTTTTTTTGATGTGGAGAGAATAATTAAAAAACGCGATATTAATGAATTGTTATGTCAAATCTTAATTTAAGCACTTAATGGTAATGTAAATTCAATTAAGCTTTAGTTTGGATATAGTTAAAGGTTGAAAAGAAGAGAAATATTTTTCTATACCGTGTCCACATTTAAACGGAAATAACCAAACCACACAGTGCTTCCTTTTTAAGTATGAAAAAGCAACAACACAAAATTTTTTGAAATTCGAAACGGAGATAGACTGAACACTAAGGTATAATGTTCAAAACTTTTTGTTTTTGTCTTTTAGAAGTCAAACTAAAATGATTGAGTTTCTGCCACTGAGCGAACACTAGTTTTCAGAATTCGTCATAAAAATTTGTCATCCATAGGATTTCGAAATGAAAAGTAAATAAAACCACAGAGATTAGAAAACAGGCCTGTATATCTCAAAGCAAGAATATTGTAGAACAGAAACTTCATAGCTTTGTCAACTTTAATAGAAAACTTTTTGACCACAGACATAACACAGTAAGTACATCATCATCCATCGTAGTGCATTGGTAAACATCATCAATGTTTGCAACGAGAGAGAAAAAAAAATTGCGGTCGAATCGATGCAAGCGTATATGGTGGACGATGGAAGTTGGCGGAAAAACTGGAAAATAAGAACATTCAGCGGCGGGCGGCAACACCATCAGCCAAAAGACACAAATTGCCTTTTTAAAAGGCGTGGTCGTAAATGCAATTTTGTAATTTAGTATGGCATTGAGTGAGTGACTTCGTGGCGTTGAAGTAAATCACAGAAATTGATTCTTACAGTATTACGAATTTTAAGTTCTTTTTCCTGGTTGCGAATTTCAATTTTGTCTTTTTTTTTTGGAACTCCACCATTTTGCCCAGAGTTTTTGTGTGCGGCTGAGTAAATTGAGTTTTAATGACTGCAACGAACAAAAGTTAGTAACATAAAAATGATTGCAAGAATTGTGTACTAAATTGGCAATTTTTTAATATTGGCAGGAAATTTAATACAAAAATATTTCCTAATGCAATTTTCATTTATGATGATTTACGTTCTTGCTTAAGAATTGTAACACGGGCATTAGCTTCATTGTGTTTTTAGTTGTAAGAAAGATATAAGACTAGATATGTACATGTTTCTATTCATTTACATATATATTGGCTATTCTACTCACGGGAGAATATTCTGCGGGTCACCTAATTTTGTAAATTTTTTGTAAATATATTGAATTGATTAAGGAACAACACTAAGCATATAAACTTTTTCTAGTAAGACACTGAAAATAAGCTCGATCTCAAAGATATATCATACAAAAATTTAACGTTGAAGTGCCAAAACCTCAGTCTCCTGTTACGTCTCTCTTCCGAAATTAAAGTTTTAATGGCAAATTAAACTCAATTTCGAGTGTGGATACAAGTTATGCAACCAATTTTGTTGCTCTATAATTTCCAAATTTTTCATTTAATGTTCAATTTTATTAAAAAATACTTTATTTATTGAATTTTGTCACTCAACCTTTTAGAGCAAGGGTGTCAGCGTAGAAGAAAAGTGAGCCAATTTTGGCTCGACCCAACAACATCAATATTTCTGTACAACAATCCCAACAACATCAACATTTCTGTACAACATTCACAGAAATAATTTTTGTTGTTTTTTTTTTTTTTCACGCTCGTCAAAATTTCGCGTTGTTGTTGCTGTTTTTGCGTACACACAAAATCGAACTCGAACAAACATAAAACAACAACAAAGACTACGTTGCATCAAAAACAACAAACAATATGGGTATTAATGCGTTGATGCGCAGTAGCGAAAATGCTAGTCTTTTACGCACTAACGCGTGAACGATCAATGTGAATATTTCCATCTTGAGAAATTGCAAAAGTAGTGCGAAATTTTCGGCAATATTTTTGTTACTTTACTAATATTAAACTTCAGCAAATTGCACTTTCGCAACGACGCAAAGGCATTGCGCATCAACGCGTGAGTTCCCCTAATTTTTGTGTGTGTCCTAGTTCTTAGAAATTTTGAAAATTGTTGAAGTATTATTGTTGTTGTAAACGAGGCATGAAAAACAACAAAAATTGTTTTTTTGTTTGTTGTTACTCGAATTTAAAGTTGGTGTAAAAGCAACGCTGACTGCGCTGCATGCGTTTGGCTCAGTGATTTGAAAACGCTGACACCCTTGTTTTAGAGCTGGGTCGCAATTAGTTAAAAGATAAAAAAAATTGGGAAAAAATACAAGAAATAAAAATAAAAAAAATCATTTTCAATGTATTTGGCGATGCTTAATCCGAATCAGATTTGTTGTATCTCGTATGGTTTCTGCGATACCTTCTCTTCTTATACGACCTTAAAATGTGTATATAAAAACTGTTGCCATGGTTTTCTCTAGAACAACTATAGTAAGTAATTGTAATGAAATTTTGGAAAATTATGAACATTAGTGTGGACTGAAGCATGAGAATTTATAGAAACACAAAAAGAGGCGTAGCATCGCCCTAAACTTGAAACATAATTTGCTCATATCTCGTAAATCACATAGAATAGTGAAACGCCCACAATTCAAGCATTGAAAGCGAAAACTTTTAGATTAGGATATCTTTGAGAAAAAAAGATATCCAAATAATATAAAAAAGTGCTTTTAAACACCATATAATGTTTTTCATTTCAGGGATAACATCTCCTGAATTTTCATCAAAATCCGTTTTCAGGTAATATCGAATCAATCACGCATGTTCTAAAACCAGGGGCCTTACTCTGTAATGCGTTGCGATAGGAAATGCGTTCCGAAAGCTAGATTCGATGCGAAAAATAATTGCCACTCCGTAAATCGTTTGCATTGGGAGTAGCGTTTCCAACGATGTTTCACTGAATACGCTACTCCCAATGCGAACGACTTACGGAGTGGCAATTATTTTTCACATCGAATCTATCTTTCGCAACGCATTTCCTATCGCAACGCATTTCCTATCGCAACGCATTACAGAGTAAGGCCCCAGATTCTCTTTAAAATCGGAATTAAATCAACCTTAAGGTGCTCTGCATTGCGATGGAATCGAAATTTTTTTCAACGAATAAAATTTGCTATCGGTTTCTTTCCAATTTACCGAAACATAATTCCGATTTGGTGTTAAATATCGAAATGCGGAACACCTTAACACCATGGATGCGATTTGGATTCCAACCGAAATCGGATTTCAGAACAGGGGTGAATATTTTCAATGGTTATAAATTGGATTTCGACCAATTTTTGCTCATTATAAAGCATGATGTACCAAATTTCATTCAAAATTCTTATATGGTTCGCAATTTTGTGGTTCAAAACCGAATCCAACCAAAATGTTCACACAAAAGAATTTGCTTATTGTTTTTCAAAGTGGTTGTCAAAGTCGGTTGTGTATTTTACTGAAATATCGTCGTAGATACCCTTCAAAGATATCGTAGTGGCATAGCTCTTTGCAAGAAATCTTGGTATTGAGTTTCCAGACAGGTGGATCGAGGTGCAGATGGAGGGCATTGATTGGTACAAAAAATTCATTCTTGGCAAAAGAACAATGTCGACAAGGGCTAGAAATTACGTTACCTAGCTGGATTAGTCTGCAAAATAATTGATCTGGCATTGACGCCGAAGACAATCAAGTCTGGGTTTAGGGCAACGGGAATGGCGTCAATCGATCCTGACGGTTTCAGTGACGCTGCTTTTATAGAAGCCGTTGAGCAGAATTTGTGTGAGTCCATGTTTCCAAAATAAATTTTTGCTTTCTTCTCCATTTGATAGCGTTTAACTTCATATTTAGCCATTTTTTGCCGATTTTTTAACAGTGCCCACAACAGTCCTACATTTTTTTTTTTGTCAAAAATTATCACTTCACTATTTTTTTGATATAATTTTTCCAACTGACGAAATCAATTTATTTTTTTCACTAGTAGTTGGCTAAGGTCTCTAGTTTTCCACTGATACTTACTCGTATCTGTCAGCATTATATACATTTGGTCACAAGTTATGAGTCGAAAACGAAAATATGCCCACACCCGACACTATTCCCCTACTTATTTCAAATGTTAAAGTTTCTAAGGGATTTTTGTAAGAAGTTTGCATTTTCTGAATTGATCAAGTTCAAGATGCCAAAACCCGAAATTATATTATTTCTTTGTATCTTTATACCCTACACCCAGGGTATATTCACTTTGTCCTTCCGTTTGTAACGCATAGAAGGAGGCATGGCAGATATAGAAAAGTATATATATTCTTGATCAACGTCACCTCCTGAGTCGATATAGCCATGTCCGTCTGTCTGTCTGGCTGGGTGGCTGGCTGGCTGTGTGTTGAAATACACTACACTGGAAAACTGAGCAAGATAATTCAATGAAATTTGGTACACTACCTTCGTCGTTAAAGATAGCTCGGGAGATTGAAAATGAGCGAAATCGGTCAACCAACACGCCTACCACCCATACAAAAAATATATTCAAAATGCAATTTTAGGAGTATTTTTCACGACAATGCAACCAAAATACGCATAAATTCTAAGAATTGTAAGCGCAAGCTCTGAGAAAAAACTGAACGAATTCAGACAGGAGGGCGTGGCACCTCCCATATAAGCAAAAGCTTCAAAACGCTATACTGAAAGCGTTTTTTGAGATATTCGAACCAAATCCGACTTAGACACTAAGTATCATAAATGAAAGCTCTCAACAAAAATTGGGTGAAATCGGACAAGGGAGCGTGGCACCTCCAATATAAGCAAAAGTTTCAAAATGATATACTGAAAGAGTTTTTTGAGATAATCCAACCAAACTTCACTCAAATACTAAAGACTATAAATGCACACTCTAAGCTAAAACTAGACGAACTGGAACAAGAGGGCGTGGCACCTCCTATATAAGCAAAAGCTTCATAACGCTATACTGAAAACGTTTTTCACTCAGACAAGAGAGCGTAGCAACTCCCATATGAGCAAAATTTTAAAAATACTGCAGTGTAGGGTATTTAATGTTTGGCCAGGCCAAATTTTACATCCTTACTAGTTGTACTTGAAATTGTTAAGTATATACATATTTTACTTTAAATTTGTGGAAAAACATTATTATTTGGACACACAATTTTTCAGACTTCCTACTACAGGACCGGTAAGCGCTCTTTCACAGACCACGATGCGGTGTAGATATGCTGCTGAAATTTCAAATATTTTGGGCGACACTAAAAAAACTTTAACTAAGTAGTAAAAGTTTTATCTTTGGCCTTGCAAAAAAATGTATGCCTTACACAGTATACAATTATACTTATAATTAATTCTACCAATACCCAGTGTGCCAGACGCTTTTTTATCCATTACGGATCCGTTACTGATCCGTTTGCGGGAGAGATTCCCAAACGTTTAATTTCAGAAGAACATTTTTCACAAAATTCGACTTACGGCTTATTTGCAATTGTTTCAGATATCGTTTTGGCTTATGCATGTTAATTTTGGAAGTTTTCAAGAGCCCAAAGGCTAAGTCTTTCCATGCTGTGATGTCAAACGAAACTGAGAAATAATTCCTTGAGTTGACTCTTATCTATAATGTGAATATCAAGGCAGATGATCTCAAATTCATTGTAATTTTAAAATGTTCATACCATCTGACTGTTTGCACAGATTTTGATATTAATATTTGTGTATAATCTTTCAAACCCTAGGGCCAAAATTAACCGTCTACAACTTATGCGATGCTTTAATATGCCTTTTATCCCTTTCCACGACTTCCCCCGATAATTGAATATTCTTTCCAAGGAAGTCAATAATGTTTCATTTTTAATTTTGACTTGACGTAAGATCCTCTTAAATTTTCAAGAACTTATTCTTAGGGAACTCTATTAAGTAGCTATTGACAACAAAATTCGTTTTCAGATGTTTTACTGATGCTAAGTTACTTTAAGTCAAATCAAAATACAAAAATAAACTCTAAAAAACATCTAAGAAAAAGAATTCATTTAACTAAAGCCAAAGTAAATTTCTATTATGTATTTAAAGTTTTCGAAGAAATATCCATTATTGCGAAAATTTTAACCAAAGTCAAATCAAAGTATACACCAGAGATCCGCAAACAGTTGTTAAAAAAAGGTCCATATTAAAACACATAATGGCTAAGAATTTGTTAACTCTTGTAAAAGAGCAAAAAAATCATAAAAATTAAGAATCAAATAGGTTCAGTCCATAAAAAGTCAATGAATGCTCTATATCAAACAAGCCAATCCCACACAAAAAAATCTCACACAGTGTGGCCATAATAAAGTTGTAAAAAAAGAGAAAATAATGAAATACAAGCAAACCAATGAAGGGAAAGTCCTTGCCAACTGACTACTGTTTATATTAAATCACAGCATTTATGACCACAGGGCCTAAGAAGGAAAAATTACTAAAGAAAATTGATACTCGCACATGCCAATATAAAATATGTAAAAAAAAAAATCCAAAAAGAAAGAAACCTCCAACTGCGGCCGGCTTTGTATTTGCATTTGATATGAGAAACCAATTTGCAAAATATCAACACTTTTTAACTTTTGAATGCCTATGGTTTTTTCTCATACTCTTCTCTTTTGTATAACAATAGACCTCACATGGAGAGAAATTATGGCAAAGTAAAAGGAAACTTTAATTTGATGTATAAATTCAAGCTTTGAAAGAATTTGCCGATAGAAAATTCTTGATATTTTCTTTACAAATGCTAGCATTTTTCCTGTGTAAAATTTATTGGTTTTTGTGTGAAGAAAATTGATTTGCATTTCTTTAACAAATAAGTAAATGGTAACAAAAAGAAAAGAGTTTCAAAGTAATACGAGTTGGATAAAAGAAAAGAAAAGGTCAAGTCTTTAAGTTTCTTAAATAACACTGCGCAACAAAATGTACGAAAATTTCTTTGAATTTTAGTGCGCTGGAAAAACACAATATCACATAATATATTTAAATTTAACTAATAAATTTAAATGTCATTATAATGATTCATTTTATTAATTGTAATTTGTAATTGTAATTGTAATTGTAATTTATTAAACTTTAAAATCATTATTTTTTGATAAGAGAAATTACATTATTTGAGATTTAACTTAGAGGTATTACATCAAATGAAATCTTTAATTAAAATGTATAAAAATCTATTAAGAGTTAATTAATTAAGGAAAAATTAAGTATTGAAAAAACCTTATATTATCGTAAAAAAAAAAAAAAAAAAAAAAAAAAAAAAAAAAAAAATTTATAAGAAATGAAATAAACGCATTGAATAACTTTTTTCAAAGTTATTAGTCCGGTTATTCAAGTAAATTTCTTATATAATCAATGTTAGAAAATCTGCATCTATCACTGAATTTCAGCGTCAAGTCCCTCATTGTTGAGTTGATTGGTTTATGTTCAAAATTTTCATGCAGCTCAATAGTTGGATATCTACTGGAGAGTTTGTGAATAATTTTCAAGTTTTTGTTCTGAATTATCTGGAGTTTCTTTAAATGAGTTTTAGCTATTTTTGAAAACCAAATTTGGCAGCCGTAAGTCATTATAGGTCTGATGCACATATTATAGAGAAGAACTTTATTTTTGACATTAAGTGAAGAGTTTCGGTTTAACATAGGAAATAATGCTCTGCCACATCTTACAGCTTTGGTGGTAATATTTTGAATATGTGATCTAAAATTCAGCTTTTTATCCAACGTAATTCCCAAATACTTTATGTCGTCGTTAATAGGTATGTTTTCACCTTGAAACTCAAGTTGAATACTCGGAACTCGCTTAGGAGACTTGTTAAAAGGAAAAATAATTGCCTGAGTCTTAGCGCAATTGATTTTAATTTTCCATTTATCATAAAATTTCTTTGTCGTTCTTAAGGCTTCTTTCGTTTTTTTTATTATTGAGTTTGAAACTTTTCCACTACAGATCAGTGCACTGTCATCAGCGTAAAATGCAGCATCTTGATTTTTTTTAATAACAAAGTCTGTTATAAAAATAGAGCATAATAAAGGCGATAGAACTGAACCTTGAGGGACACCAGCAGGAATTTTTCTCAACGACGATTGACTTTTTCCTATACATACCACGAACGTTCTATTGAATAAAAAACTTTTAATAATTTTCTGGAGGTAGATGGAATATTGAAAATTGTGTAATTTAAAAACAAGGCCGTCATGCCAAACTGAATCAAAGGCTTTTTCAATGTCCAAAAGAACAATTCCTGTACTCCTGCGGTTTATTTTGTTACGTTCGATCATATTGGTAACTCTTTTAATTTGAAGAACTGTAGAGTGATCTTTTCGAAATCCAAATTGTTCTTTCCTTAGGATGTTATTCTCTTCCGTGAAAATTAGCATTCTTTTGAGTATAATTTTTTCAAAGATTTTAGCCAATGTACTTAACATACTAATTGGACGATAGTTATTAGGAATCTTATTATCCTTTCCACTCTTCGGTACCGGTATAACCTTTGCCCGTTTAAATAATTCAGGAAAATAGCCATTTCGTAAACAATAATTAAATATGTTAGTTAAAACTTCGAAAATGGAATCAGGCATATTTTTCAGAACAATGCTTTTTATGTTATCAAGTCCAGGAGCTTTGTTATTTTTTAAAGTTTTAACTATACCTCTTATCTCTGAGACGTTAGTAAGCATGTTATTATTTTCAATAACTATCTCCGTTTCTTCTATGCGACGCAAAACTTTATTGAATTAGTTGAAATGACAAGTAAAGTTATTTTAGTCGACAAAATGAAGAAGAAGAGTTATGCACGATCAATCAGATACGTTAACAAAGAAATAGGAAAATTTGATACAAAATATGTATTTATTGTTTTATTTATTGATTCACAGCCTCCATTTTGCACAAAACATCATAAACACAACAGACAAATGTGTATTGATACGAAAACTGTCAAAACACGGGTGGCCCACGAAGTGGCTCACGATTCCCCACAAACTACTTTTTGCAAAACAACTTTTGTATGTTGAAAGGCAAAGGTCTAACGATAATAAAAAACATATTTACATGTGTTTTGTCGTAGCAATTCGTCCAAGAATGATGGAAATCAAACACGCAAAAAAAGTTTTGCAGATACTTTCCCTACGTATTGTATATAATTCTATACTTACTTATCTAAGTATATAAAATTGCTTATATGAAAACCCTATGTAACGCTGTTTCGAAAAATATACCGAACAGATTTTAATAATTTTTTTTTTTTTTAAATTAAATTGAGTTTATCGGTGATGCCAACTCAATACTTTCAATATATTTTTAATTCCAATATATATTTAATGCGATCGAGCACACCATAGCGATACATAAGGCAAGATAGCATGATATCTATCAAATATTTCGTAATAAATTTCAGAAAAATCGTATGTGGCACGTGGCGACAGAATTTGTTAAAGAGTCTTAATCGCTCTTTACGCCCACATAACAGGTCCGACAATTCTGAAAAAAATCAAGAAAATTCCTTGACAAAAAATAAATCGAATTGTTTATGATGTTTTTTTGATTTAAGTCACCCATGATGGGCAAAAAACGAAAAACTCTAAATTTCGCATTCCGCCAAAAATAAAGTTGTTTACCCTAACCTTAGCGTTTTTCGTTTTTTACTCGACAGGGGGGGCTTAAATCAAAAAAACATCATAAACAAAAGTCGATTTATTTTTTATCAAAAAATTTGCTAGAATTTTTTCAGAATTTTAGGACCTGTTATGTGGACGTAATGAGCGATTTAGTTATTTTAACCCATTTTGTCTCCACGACCCATATACGATTTTTCTGAATTTTACTCCAGAATATTTGGAAAGGTGCCACGTAACATACTTATCTACTACTTCTGAAATATGTGCTCTCCCGTATATTATCGAAAATCTCGATTTTCCCAAAATTTTTAGATAAAACGACCTCCTGACACCATCTCGGGTCGAAATTTTATTTGTTGACCTATTGGGAATTTCATTTTATACGTCTTCGAATATGTTCCACCCCATTTGGTTATTGAACATGGAAAAAAAAATTTTCTTAAAACCTGGGTCATATAAGAGGAGATTATTTTCGGATATGCCCATATAATGGTAATAAATTTTTTTCCAACCTGATATCCATGACTTTGTGATAGCGACAAAAGTAATATCATTATGAAAATTTGGCATAAATTTGCAAATACTTAGCATCAAATGTCATTGTGTTTTGACATTTATATTGCAAACAGTTAAGGAATTATCTGACAATAAGCCAATTACCCAGATATTTTGCGAGGAATATGTGGTCATTCGACCGACAAAATTTTTTATAGTACAATTCCTGAATTATACATACATAGTATTTTGAAAATCAACTTTCCTACTACTCTTGACACTTGTACGTAGAATATATCTTTAGTTAGGATATCTCCTTAACTATAAGTAGTGCGAAAACACTTCTCACATCTATTGACAGGTAATTTTCCTATGTAGTTGCGAAAATGTTGTATAGAGGTAACCGTTAGCGAGATATTTGCCAAAAACTGAATTACTGAACTTTTGACATTGAATAACTTTCTATGTGCATAACTGTATTGTATGCTGCGAGTGGTAAATGTTTCTATAAACGTCCTAATCGTCAAAGTATTGATACTGGTGTGGGAGTAATGGAGCGGTCCATTTTCTTTCGTTCTTGGTGTCACAAAGAAACAAATTTAGTTTGAGAGGACTTGCCTGGCGAAAAACGTTTGGTGGTGGTAGATATAAACTTCTCTAATAAATATTATTTTTTTTTAGCTATAGTATAACCCTAGAATAAGTTTTATTTAAGAGATGACAAGTCCTTTTCTGATTTCAGCAGTAAATTAAAAATTTCACTCATAGATGTTTTTCCACTATCCTTTTTTGTATTCCTTGGTACATACTTCATCCACATCTACAAGAAAAGGAAAGTAGTACAAAAATTCATTTAATTAATACTCTGTATTTAAGTTTAAAGTAAAAATTAATTTGGCATAAAAGTGCTCTTAATCGCTTGAGCTCACGTTATCATGCACAACTAAGAAGGAAATACAAAAGTTTTCTCTACTCCTCAATCTAAAGGAAAAAATACAAAAAAAAACTCATCCTCGCCTGTATTTTGCACACACCAATCACGCCCCCCAAAAAAAAGTACCACGAAAAGTGAAAAATTTACGACAAAAATATAAAATAAAATGAAAAACAACAACAACAAGTTGCAAGAAACATCACATCAAATTCAAGTGCAAGGATACAAGGATTAATTGGGTTTAAGATGAACTCTCGCTTTTGCTCAACGTCTCCGCTCTGAATGTTAGTGCTTCCATTTTTTGTTGAGTTGCTGCTGCTGCTGCTTGACATTAAAGTTACGATGGATGGTGACGTTGGTTGATGTGCGTCGAGTTTCAAGCGTCAGGCGTCATTTCAATTCACTTCATTATAATTTAATAAGCCCCTTAGAGAGCAGCCAAACGGCATACAAACATCATTACAAAAAGCCGAAGAAGAAGAAGAGTTAATATTGGGTGAAATGCTTCAGCTATCACCCCTAGTGTTACACTGTCCTCCCAGCAGGGTATTTAATTTTTCAGTTTTGCTTTGCTGCTGCGCCTAAACTCTTACACAGAGCCACGGCAATTGTGGTTGGTATATTAAATAAGATGACCAGGTGTTGTGAAATATTTTGCAAAATATTTTTGAAAATAGCGCAATTTCGGTGCCGGATCTGAATTCAGCATCAAAATATACTTACATTTAAAATTACTATTTTTGTTGATTTAACTTTTTTTTTTGGTATTTTCGTTTAATATGGAAAATTTCATTCAAATTGAAATTTCTCAAAAACGGCACCACTTAGGGGAGATGTGTGTACCATGGTCCGAGTGTACCTCGGTCCGAGTGCCGGTTGCCACTCAACAGTTGCACGTGTACGATAATGTTCTTCTACGAAATTTTCCACTAATGCCGGTGACTCATATAAATAGACTTCAGACCGTCAAGCTGTACGCGTGTGTAAAAAGCGACGGAAAAAGTGTTTTTTGTGTGTAAAAATTTGTTTTTGGAGTAAGCTACGAAACGTTTTGTGAGGAACTTACTTGAAATATTTCAGTTTTACAACATCAGGAAGGAAGTTTAGTTATTGTTTTAAGCTTTTAGTGTGTTTTAGATGTATTTTCATTTACATGTGTTATGGGTGTTGACAGTTTTTAAAACATGCTGTCTGTGTGTACCTTGGACCTAGCTTATTGACCAGCGAGCTTTTTCGACGGGCAACCAGGAAACCATAATCGCCTCTCAATATAATATTATTATTTACGCTATTAATGTATTTATTTGCAACCATTTTTGTTTAATTAATTGTTTTTTACTAAATGCACTTTTTTGTGTTATAATTTTTGTTTATGATTAATTTTTTTTTTTATTGAAAAAAATGTTACTTTTGATTACATAATAAATGGTTCTTTCATAATTTATTACCAAAATACAATGTATTCTCTTTTATTTTTAATAGTCCAAGGTACACTTGCATGGTGTACCTTGGACCGTTTGAGGTTACAACGGAAAAAGTAATATTTCTACCCAATGGTTAGACATAGAAATATCATTGTCACGTCATTTGATGCTGCAAGCATTGTAGAAATATAACTTAATCAAAAAACTAAAGAAACTTTTTTGGAAAATCCAGCACACTGAAAAAACTAAAAAGCGGACCAAGGTACACACATCTCCCCTACGATTTAATGGAAAAAGGGTGTTGTATCTGAAGGTCCCAATTAAAATTAAAATCCACTAGATGTGAGTGCAAATTTCACAAAGGCATAAAATACTTTAGAGGTAAATTTTAAAAGGGAGACACGTTTCAAGTCTGAGATTTGTCACTGTTTCTAAGTAAAATCAAAGTCCAGGGACAGAAAGGAACTTTCCAAAAACTTTTGATGCAAACTTGAACATTTTATGTAATTTTAATTTTTTTTTTGTATAGCCAAACAAAAAAGTTTTCCATACAAATTTTGTGTTTCTGGTTCAAAAAAATCATCTAGCATTACCAGAACAGTTTTTTTTGGCGACCCATCTCAATATATATGACCTCAAAAAAAGAGAGCCAAAAAAATGTTCCTGATATAGGAGCTCCTTATGTCTGGGGTGGCACTTTTTGTATACATGTAATACTACGCCAGAGGATTGATCTCTCAATCAGCTACTTATTTATATTATATAAAAAATTTTTTAAAATACACTTATGGCCACTCTATACTCAACTTGACTTGCATATTGAGGATTAGGCCGACTTTGTGAGTCAGCTACTGATGACTGCTGGTAGCATAAAAATATTGCTAATTTGCATTTTTCTTGACTTAAGTTGTTTTTTTTTTTTTTGCATTGACTTTTTTATGTTCCTTTAAGTTTCGCATAAATTTATTTGAAATTGAAGTGTAAGCGAGTGTAATTAAATACTTAAAACAATTAATTTTTCTTTTTTCCTTACTACTATGTTTTTTTAATGGCTAACGGCAATTAAAAAAGCAAAAGTAAAACACAATGATTGTTTAATTAGTACAATATAAATTTATCATACTTCAATTAAGAAAAGCGCGTTGGTACTTCCATTAGTACTATACAAGCAAAAAAAAAAAAACAGTCAATAAACTAACTTCATAATTTATCTAGGGGATCCTGCCTATCTATCATTTAAATTCTCGTAATTTCGAGCGCCCGCACTGTATGTGGGCAACAAATTCGCCCTTATAGGTATTAATGGGCGTGAAAACAAATTTTTGGAATTGCATTTTTTGTGTACATACGAGTCGCCTATTTCTGAAAAAAACATTTTTTTTGCATTAATTAATGTTAAATAGCTATTTTTTGCATTTATTTACTTACTTTGAAGTTTGAGCCAAAAACGCTGTCAAATATATTATTACGTCATAGTTATATTAGCGTTGCCAGATTATGGACTTGAAGCCTACATTTAGAGACATTTTTTGCTTTTAAATACAAAATTTTTTTTTTTTTGTTTAAGTTAATCTGAAACACAATGTTTTAGCATTTTTTTTTCTGTATTTTTTTTTAATTTTTAATTCTGAATTTAATTTGGAGGTGTTACCTTTGGCCTGGCCAAACATTAAATACCCTACACAGCAGTGTTTTGAAAATTTTGCTTATATGTGAGGTGCCACGTCCTCTTGTCCGAATTCACCAAGTTTTTTCTCAGAATTTGCATTTATAGTTCTAATATTTGAGTGAAATTTGGTTGGATTATCTCAAAAAATGCGTTTTGAAGCTTTTGCTTATATGGGAGGTGCCACGCCCTCTTGTCCGATTTTATCCACTTTTTACTTAGAACTTGTATTTATAATTTTTAGTGTCTGAGTAAAATTTAGTTCGATTATCTCAAAAAACGCTTTCAGTACAGCGTTTTGAAGCTTTTGCTTATATGAGAGGTGCCACGCCCTTTTGTCCGAATCCGCCCAGTTTTTGCTCAGAGCCTGCAATTACAATTTGTAGTATTTGTGTGTATTTTGGTTGTATTGTCGTGAAAAATACTCCAAAAGTAGCATTTTGAAGGTATTTTTTGTATGGGCGGTAGGCGTGTCCATTAACCGATTTCGCTCATTTTCAACCCTCGAGCTATCTTTGACGACGGAGGCTGTGTACTAAACTTCATTGAATTATCTTGCTTAGTTTTCCCAAAAAATGTATTTCCACACACAGCCAGCCAGCCAGCCAGCCAGACAGACGGACATGGCTATAGCGACTCAGGAGGTGACGCTGATCAAGAATATATATACTTTTCTATATCTGCCACGCCTCCTTCTCTGCGTTACAAACGGAAGGACAAAGTGAATATACCCTGGGTGTAGGGTATAAAAATTATCTGATTGGTGTTTGACTCAATATGGCGGATGTGCATATTTTAGTATTTTATTTTATTGAATATCTTATTAATCTCAATAAAAATATAAAAACTGACAAGCTTTTTAGAATCCTGTGAACTTTCTTTACCACTATATCCTGGATTCTTTGATAGTGTTGTCACGCCTATTGTAGCTAGCGTAGCATATCTCAAAACCAGAATGTGTTACCAAATAAAAACAATTTGGCAGTTTTTCACAGCAGACGGCGCTAGTGAGCCCTATGATCTATGTATATTGCGATCTTGTACAGAGAAGTTTATCCGTGTCCAATAGCCTAATAGCTAAAGCACTGCGTTTTCTTTCATTAAAATGCAACATTTCACGTTTCAAACAGCGTGCAAATAAATAAAAAAATATTGCATAGTCTATGGGGGCGATATTCGTTTTTGAAACATCCTGTTTTCCATATTTTGTACTGAGCTTTTAGATTGGCTATAACTTCTTCAATTTTAACAATTTGAGGAAACTCCGTAGAGTTGGATTTTATAATTTTTTGTGGATTTGAATTCTATAAGGTTTCTTTGGCACCTTAGGGTGGTAGAAACTGAGATAATGAATACAACTAGTCGAAAAAAAGTCTGAGATAAATGACTTCTATGAATTAAATATAGCCCTTGTTGTGACATTTACAACGATATACTATACTTGTTGATCGGACGTCGGAAGTTATTTTTTGAGACTGTTTTCATAGTCTAAAAATAAATTTGTTTTGACTTAAGTTTTGTCATAATCTATAGCATAATGTCCAATGAGTCCCAATGGAAAGTAAACATAATAGTAGGAGATCCGGCAGTAAAAAAACGTATCGATCGAGTTTTTAGTTAAAATCTAATTTTTAAAAATATTTATGAATACATATTTTGGCGAGTTGCCTATCAAAATGCGGCCGCAAGTATTTTCAAATTGCGATAACTTGTGAACCGTTAGTCGCACGAGAAATAGTGCCCAGATCTTTTTTATGGAGAGTCGTATGCTCTACAAGTAATTTTTATTATATTAAAAAAAAATTTACCGTTTAGGAGTTATTTATTAAAAACCGATTTTTTTACGTTTATTGTTTATTGCGTAAAAAAAAATCGGTTTTTATAAATAATTCTTAAACGGTTAATTTTTTTTAACATACCATGAAAATTACATGTAGAGCATATGACTCTTCATAAAAAAGCTTTCGACACTTTTCCCCGTGAGACTCACGGTTCATAAGATATCGCAATTTGAAAATACTAGTGGCCACATTTTGATAAGCAACCCAGCAAAAATATATTCCCTCATTCCTAAATATATGTAAAAATTAGATTTTAACTAAAAACTCGATCGATACGTTTTTTTACTGCCGGATCTTAGACTATAACTGCCGTAAAATTATAAAAAGACGCAACTCGTTTTTCATAGTTTTGAGAAAATCGAAATTTTATTTTTATTCAGAAATGGCTGCAACTTCTCCTGCTTATAAAATCTATTTAATTTTTCATCTTTTTGTATGGAGTTACTGCCTTTTATGATTTTATTTATGAAAAATATAAAAACAGGGTGTAATATTTACATTTCTTTATTTGCAATTTGCAAGAGAAGTGGAAAACGTAAAAAATTGGCAATTGAACCAATATATACTTAGATAAAAAGTTGCTTAATCCGATGGGGAAATATTTTTTTACGGCAGATAAGTATCGTAAGTTTGTTGATCAAAAAAAAATTAAACAAATTTTTTTATGAAAATTTGTTTTCTTTTTTCCTAAATTGTTTTAAAGTAAATATATTTTTATACATTATATAATATAATTAAATACAAAAAATGAACAAAAAAATTTAGGAGGGTCGAAAACCAAATTTTACAATTCCAATAACTATTTTACTAAAAAAATATCAAAAAAAGTCAAAAACTCGGCCCAAAAATCTCTATTTTTGAGTTGCACCACCTCTAATTTTTTGCACAGTGTATTATTTTTTCAAATAGAAACTTTTAAAGGTGTTACACGCAATATTCAAGAGATAAAGGTTTTTTTGAATAGCAAAATGGATTTGATGTTGTTATTGTCCCAATATTTCTTTAGCGAATCCAATCCAATCGTCGTAATCAAAGTGTTTGATAGAAGGATGTGTCCTGGGCATGGCCATCGCTACTCGCATGCATATTTTGCTAAAAGCAAATTTAAGGAAAAAATGCACAAATGCTTGAGTTTCGCGATAGTTCGAAATTTTTAGGCATAACATATGGGAACAAATGTTCAAAATATACTACATAGCCTTCTTCTCATAGCAGAGTGTAATTGGGTTAAAGCTGGAACGTTTTCACTGGGAGTTATTAAATCCATAATTTTCTGGGAGTATGAGAACTATTAACAATAATAAAAATAATAGTTCTAAATATTTGAGCAATAGAACTTTTCATAAAAAAACACTGCCAAAACTACCTACTGTTAGACTAAATTAAACCTACAGGTTCAGTTACTTATGGAGATGTAACTATTTTTTCCATAATTAGCCAGTGTAATATAATCAATCGTCTTAAATTTATCTAGTTTTATTTTTGTTTGATTTATTCTGCAAACCAGGACTGCAATTGCTAATTTATCTGCTACTGCGATTTGATCTTTTTAAATAAACTAGTGTAAAAATAGCCGAGAGAGCCTTTATAAGTCTTCAATCGTCTTAAATTTATCTAGTTTTATTTTTGTTAGATTAACTCTGCAAACCAGGACTCCAATTGCAAATTTAATCTTTTCCAATTTGTTGAGCTGCAACCAGGATTTGATATGTAGTTGATTGTTGTGGATTCTTCTTTTTTCGTTGGGCGCCAATGTAATATAACGGATTTTCGTATCCTTCCGTTATATCCTTCTTTATTTTTTAAAATAAAATTACGGTTTTATTATTCAGAAAAGTACGTGTTTATTCTATGTTAGATTTTATTCGAATGAAAATATATTTTATATTTTTCAAATTTAAAAGTAAAACAAATCTTGTTAGATGAAAATAAAATTAAATTATACAAAGTTAAATAAAGACAGTATTTATAGAATATTAAGAATTGTTTGTATATATTACACCCGTTACACCAGATAAATCTCATAAGAGTACAGATTTTAGAAAAAGTATCAAAGTGCTGTTTCTGAACAATGGGAATGCAATAATGTCCTTTATAGTTCCATTTTAAAAGTCAATGGAGACGGCTCAGAATGGATGTAAGACATTGTTGTATAATCTTTTGCAATGCTATTAATCTCTGAAAATCGATAATATGTACGGTGTAGGAAACATAATTTTGTGCAAGACCAATGATAATACCATTCCAATTTTTTTTTTTTTTTTTTTTTTTCATGTAATTGGAGGTCTTCGTTGCAATTATATAAAGTTTTATTAACATTTTGAAATGTCTGTATTTACTATCAAAAATAATCTCATTTGTTGAATAAAAGAGCAAAGTTTTACGCGTCTACGATTAAAAACTTTGTTTATTATGAAGCAAATTATCGCGCCCAAAGTTTTATATGCGATAAAAAATGTTAACCCATATTTACGAGTATTTCTCGTGCAATGAAATAGTGAGGTTTCATATCAGTGACTCTCAGCAATTCATATGTAGCTGGATCGGAGAGTGTAATCTGTAATTGTTTTGTTTTTTTATTAGAACGCTTAACATTTTCTTGCTGCAGAACAGAACGTTCAGTATTTTCTAAATTGTAAGACGCGAAAGTCGGAAAACGCGTTGTTTAAATATATATAAAAATTGCAAATCCCTTAAAAACATTAATTTTTGATTTTTTCCTATATATAGTGCATATACTCGTGTATAATTAGAAATGGATGTTAAAGTGGGAGTCTTCGATACACTTAAATTGGGTATAAAGTAATTATCTATATAGAAAGTCTTATATTGTTAAATTTTTTTTGGGTTGAAAGTAAAGTGATAACAAATGAACTGAAATATTTTAATATGATAACAAGTCTTAAAACCAAAACAATATACATACACTGAGAGAAAAAATGCTTCAGATTTAAAATTTTTTCTATTTGAGCATGAAAAATAAATTTGTATCAACATTGTCAGCATAACCATTATGTATTAGCTTTTTGAAACCGCAATCCTCTAAAATCTTCTACCACATTTATCAGTTCGGTCTATCTTAACTTAAATACTTCTTTTGCCCACCTTCTTTCACATAAGTTTTAAATTGCTTTAAAATTCATAATCTGAACAAGGGTATTATCAATGGTTTTATTTCAGTAATAAATTCTGATTATTTACTTCTGATGGACATAAAATTGCGGCTATATCTTTATGGAATAGCTCAACTTACTTTTCAGCAAATTTTGATCATAACACAAGGAACCCTTTTTTTAACCATAACATAAAAATTTTTAAGTGTGTTACTGACATTTATTTATTGAAAATTAATTTTTAATTGAACTTTTAGTCATATATTTGCATAGATCGATTTACATATAAATCTAATATATCAATGCATATAAATCTATCAATGCATATAAATCTATCAATGCACTTTCTAACACATAATTATGACAAATTAAGGAACGGATTAAAAACACGGCTATAGTGACATATGTTTCGTCTTTCGCCACAAAGACTCATCAGACTATTTTTGTTGTAATTATTATTATATTTATTTTACTTAATAAATTTTAATTGAAAAATTGCAAGTTGAAAAACTTTTGTGTTTTGGCCTGGGCGGGAGTTGAACCAAGGACCTCCTGATTGGTAGCACATGCACCAGCGTTGCCCGGCTGCGAAGCCGACTTTTGCCAGTTTTGTTTATGTGCCTTGATGTCAAAATTGTTGTTTGTGTTATTTATTGATATTTGGTATAGCTATTCCATTGGAACTAGTTTCAATACCGATGGTCGGTGACAAGTGTTGCATCTTATCAGGGCGTGTTCTCTCAAATAACTTTTTAAGTGTTTTTAACTATATAGCCGTGTTTTTAATTCGTTCCTTAATTTGTCATAATTATGTGTTAGAAAATGCATTGATGGATTTATATGTAAATCGATCTTTGCAAATATATGACTGAATGTTAAATTAAAAATTAATTTTCATAATTTAAAAAGAAAAGTTTACGTAGGAAATCTTAATGTTCTTTCTTTAGCCATTTCATGTACATAGAAATTGGATTTCCAGTGTGCCATACGGACTCGCTTCGAATCCGTAACGGGTTAATATTTTCGTACTTTTTATCCTTTACGGACCCGTTGCTGATCCGTTTGCGGGAGAAATTCCTAAAAAAAAGTGAATCGATTTTTCTACTTTTATGGATCCGTTTTGAACCCATAACGTACATCAAAAACGAATTCAAAACGTATTCACTTTTAGTAATGTTAATGCAGCTTATAAAAAAAAGAAAAATGGTGAAGAGCTTATTTTTAATTAAAAAAACAAATAGAAAAAACTTACTAACCCGGCCGGGAGGCAAACCCAGGCTCCCGGGGTACGTGAATCAAACACTAGACGTTAGAGTTCGAATTCTACCATAGGCGGATCGATAATTTTTTTTCTTTTTATTTATTTTTTTTTTTAATCGCTGGGAAGCGCTTCAAAATGTTTTTTTTTTTATTTAAACACAGCATTAACATTATTAAAAACAAATCAGTTTTGAATTCGTTTTTGATGCACGTTTCGGGTTCGAAATGGATCCGTTACCTCGGATTACGTTTTTTATCCCTTTATGAACTTGTAACGGGTTCAAAACGGATCCTTATCCGTTTTTGTGCACATTGGGTTTATATAGTGGTTTCTTATTTTTTACTTCAACGTCTTATTGCTTCGTAGCAAACATCATTGATTTGGAGTTTATCCATAAAAATTTCGACAACTGTTATTTCCTCTATGCTCTTTCTTAAAATCCATCAACACACCCAATGGCGTATCGTAAACATTTTGCGCCACTACTAGCTAAAAACTAAAACAAGAAATCTATCTACACAAGATTAGTTAAAACGCTTTGATTAGAAAATTATAAATTTACGACTCAATAAGCAATAATCATATTTTTATAATTGATATTAAGCTCTTTTAAATATGAATGATCTATGATCTCGTCACGCAATTGACGCTTAATTTAAAAATGTTTAAAAGTTTTAAAATATTGTTTGTAGACATTTTGGTCGATAACACTACGCTACATGAAAAAACTTTTTTGTTCTCACATAGCATATCGTGTGTGGCATTCAAAATAATAACACAGGCTTACAAAATAAAAAAATGTGATGGCGTTTTGATCAGACTATGTGTTTCCTAGGGACTTTGACGTCCTAAATCCGAATCCGGGGTCCGTTTTTTTCCAGAACGTCTGAGAAAAAAGATTTCAAGGTCACATGATGGTCAAAATTTTCATGTGTCGTTTAGTGATAAATTCGCTAAAATTCTGAATCTAATTTTTTATCATTGAATTCTTAGTCCTTTAAAAGAATATGTGATCAAAAAGGGTATATCGGATCTAGTTCTGGAGATATAGCCATCGGTAGATCCGAATATATCTTCTATAAAAACCGCTATAAGTTGGGAACCACTGGATGGATTTGGAAAATATTGATGTCATATGAAAGGTATTTTATTGTTGTTGTTGTTGTTGTTGCTGCTGATGTTGTTGATGTATTTGTTGTTGTAATTGAAAAATTTCTCAAAATTTCAAAAAAGGTCATATCTCCAAAACTATGGATCCAATTTTATAGGTTGTCAAAATACCTTTCATATGATTTCAATATTTTCTAAATCCATCCAGGGGTTCCCATTTTATAGCGGTTTTCATAGAAGATATATCCGGATCTTCCTATTGCTATATCTCCGAAACTAGGTCCGAAATACCATTTTTGATCACATGTTCTTTTTAAGGACTAAGAATTCACTTATAAAAAATTAGTTTCAGAATTTTAGCGAATTTATCACTAAAGGACACATGAACCCCATTTTGACCTACATATGACCTTGAAATCTTTTTTCTCAGACGTTCTGGAAAAAAACGGATTCGGATTCAGGACGTCAAAGTCCCTAGGAAACCTATAGTCTGATCAAAACGCCATGACATTTTTTTATTTTGTAAACCTGTGTAATTTTCTGCGTATATTTTTTTGAAATTTTAGGTTAGAATATCTCAAAAATCGTATGCGATATAGCAATTCTGAGACCAAATTCAGATTCGGCATTGACAAGTACATCGAAAGTAACTATTTTAGTTTTGGTTTGTTGTTTTATTTTTTTTTCAAACGTTTTTTTTTTGAACCTGACTTAAAAACTCTTAAATAATTTGACACTATTTTTTGGGGTTCATTTCGATTTAAATTTTTTTGTAGACATTTTCAAAAAAATTGTTTTTGAGTTTAGACGCTATCGGTCATAGAAACTTCAAATGACCGACTATTTTGATCGTTATATATTTAAGCGAGCTTACTGGTCCTTGCTAGTGATGCGAGTAAAACAAACTTATTTCATCATTTTGACCGTCTATTTTAATTTCTGTTTTTTGCCTGGATAGGAATTAAACTCAAAAATTCGGATTTTGACTTGGAGGAGTGTGTGACATGTAGGTACGAAAAAACTGATAACATAATGAATGTTATAGGCCGTAGCTCAGTCATTTATAACCAGATTTTTAAAAATTTGTTTTTCTTAGAGCTACAACTCTTACCTTTCCATCAAAATCAAATAAATGAAAATTTGTTAAAAAATGGCTGAGCTATGATTTGTTTCGTCTCTATGTATATAATGTCTTTTCGGCCCAAAAACAAAATTCTTGGGCTTTCATTTAAATGTTTTATCTATTTTCATGCACAAAATTTATTTTTTATGAAGTATATTTTTTGTTTTATTTTTTTGCTTTCAAACAAATTCAATAATTGCAGGGATAGTTATGTTGGTGCTTTGAACTTTTTCAGTTCTAATAAAATTATGGTATCTTCAACGGAATAGGAGTTAGGCTATAGAAGTATGATAGGGTAGAATGGGGATAGGTGGCTCACTTTTTTTGTTTACGGTGGTTTACCCTTCGGGAATCCTCGCAAGTCTTCTGGTGATCTTCCTGACAAAAACCCGTGGCTTACCCTTCGGGAATCCTCTTAAATCTTCTGGTGATTTTCCTGGCGGAAACCCACGCATTCTGTAAATCAACGGAAGAGCATCAAGGTCGATGTGAGGAGATGTCTCAGTCTGAATTGAGTCGTTGTTTTCAGCGATAGTGTTCTGAAGAGTAATTTCATTTTCTATGATCGAGTTTCTTCAAGATCTTTATCAACGACCTCCTCTGTGTCCAGGGCCGTATTTAGGACTTGGAGGCCCCTAGGCTCAAGTTGTGGTGCGGGCCCCATATGAAAGAATAGGATAGTCTCTTGTAAAATAACTCCAATTGAATTTTTTTCACCAGAACTATCTTAACCCTCTAACTGGCAAAGTTGTAAATTTCAATTAATAGTGTCGGGAATTTTTTTTCTATTAATTATTGGCTAAAAAAGGATAAAATAGTCATAAAAATGTTAAGACCTACCTTAGGTCGACCACCAGGTGAAAAAAGGTAAAGAGGTCCTCAGGGACCCCTTGCCGGCTTGAGTCTAAAAAACATTGGTTCTTTTTTGAGGTTTGAATAGTTTTTAAGGGAACAACACTAATGAAGAATGTACTCGCTGCGAATGCGCTATATTTTCAAGAATTTGCAAATCTTGCATTTTCTTCTACCGCCCTATTTTTCTAGCCAAATTGCCAGCCAAAGGCAATATTGAAGGACCAGATTGTTCAGATTGTTTTTTGGAACGCTACAGTGAACGGGGTCACTTAAGTGGCTCGAAAATAGGACCTAAAGGTGCTGATGATATAGAAGAAAACATTGGGGTTTCTTCTTCTACTAAAGTTTCGACGGTTTCTTAAGCTATAATATCACTCATAATATGGTCTTGGATGAAGTAATTACTTGTGTTACCTGTCTGCAGTGCTCTGAGCCAGGTCGAAATCATTCCAACTGAAGCGATTTCGTTCCCATAAACAGGCAAGTGGTCCTCAGGGACCCCTTCCTATTAACGTTTCTAAAACATAATATAAAACTTTTTTCTCAATCACTTCAATTTATATTGAAAATAGGAAATGTGTTCTACCCAATAAAAATTATTCACTAAAATCTTGGTATTATAACTACATACATATTTCTAAATTACTTCGGAAAAAAATTTTTGCAGAAAAGAAATTTTTTGAGATTTTATTCTGACTTGGCAGACACAACTGATTACGATAACAAAATTATGCAGCAGAACGCATTTTAACTGGGCATACCATGGCAAAAAAATCATAACCATGGGAACCCATTACGGTTTCGAGCAATTATTTTATTATCCACGATGCAGATGTGAAATTATTGTAGAGGTCCTCAGGACCTCTTACCAGTTAGAGGGTTAGGCTTTTGTTGTAGAAATGAAATTTTGTAGTTCTATAGGGCAAAAATCAAGTTTTGTGCCAGCTTGGTGTTGGCCTGAGCCTAACAACAAAAGCCCGAAAAATAGATCCCGTAAATCACGAGAAGCATAAGCTTGGAAAAAATTCTGTTCTTACATAAAAATATGTAAAATAATTTTTAAATGTGGGGCTAAGAATGACCAATAAGTATGTAAGTCAAGTCAAACAAATCGTCTTAATAGATTCGACCAAAAAACTCAAATAAGCACTTCATGTATATTGTTTGGTTGTTCAAGAAGATATAATTTTTTAAAATTATAAAATAACCTGAATATGTAATAATATGATAGTAACGGGCCGGACCTTAAAAATTAGGCCCGTGCCCAGGTCTTTATCGGACGCATAGAGTTTTCTGGCTATTTCTTATAAAATGCTTAATTTAGTTCTGCTCTTCTTCTTCAAAATGAGCTATGAACTGATCTTGTATGATTATAATTAGAAGACGTAAGAAATTGTTTTGCTAATTTCTATTAAATACATCATTTAGAACAGCTTTTTTTCTACAAAATTAGTTATGAAGGGTCTTGAGTGATTTTTTTAAAAAAGTTATGACCACTTAAAAATTATACACGTGAGTGCACATAAGATTTTTCACTTTTATGATAAAATTTTCACATGATCAAGACTTTTACCAGAAAATGATTTAAAAACACTTTATAGCTCATCTTGAAGGTGCAAAATAGTTCTAAATGATGCATTTAATAGGCAATAGCAAAATAACTTCATGATTTTTCTATATAACCTCAACTTTAGAATACCTCTAAAACCACAAGTGATAGACCGATTCTGAGGCCGGATTCACATTCAGCATCGATAGTAATAAACCGTTATTTGTCTTTTTTTAAAAACTGCATGTGTTTAAAGGCTTTGTTTTTTTTTTAAATTTAATTACGTACAAAATTATTCGTGTCCGATCAAAATATTCAAAAAAATTTGTTATTTCTTTTTTTTTTTATAGCAACTAGTAAAGATTTTTGAAAATTTTTTATCTAAAATCAAAATCATAATTTTCGACTATGTCTGCTGGTGTTATAAATAAATGCGATTTTCATGTTCAGCGGCTCCAAATCATGTTCCCAAATATGTTTACTTAATAAATTAACAATTAAGAAAAAATCAAAACATAAATTTTTTTTATCTAACTTTGCGATCGGCTTCATACCTTTTAGATTAGATTAATAGTTTTAAATATTCACTTTGTCCTTCCGTTTGTAACGCAGAGAAGGAGGCTTGGCAGATATAGAAAAGTATATATATTCTTGATCAGCGTCACCTCCTGAGTCGATATAGCCATGTCCGTCTGTCCGTCTGTCTGGCTGGCTGGCTGTGTGTGGAAATACATTTTTTGAGAAAACCAAGCAAGATAATTCAATGAAATTTGGTGCACAGCCTCCGTCGTCAAAGTTAGATCGGGAGATTGAAAATGAGCGAAATCGATCAACGGAGACGCCTACCGCCCTTACAAAAAAAAAATCAAAATTGAACTTTTGCAGTATTTTTCACGATAATGCAACCAAAATACACATAAATACTACGAATTGTAAGCGCAAGCTTTAAGCAGAAACTGGGCAAATTCAGACAACTGGGCGTGGCACCTATCATATAAGCAAAAGCTTCAAAATGCTATACTGAAAGCGTTTATTGAGATAATCGACCTAAATGTTACTCAGACACTAAGAATTATAACTGAAATCTTTAAACAAAAACTGGATAAAATCGGACAAGAGGGCGTGGCACCTCTTATATACGCAAAAGCTTAAAAACGCTATACTGAAAACATTTTTTGAGGTAATCCAACCAAATTTCACTCAAATACTAAGAAGTATAAATTCAAACTCTGAGAAAAAAATGGGTGACTTCGAACAAGAGGGCGTGGCACTTCCCATATAAGCAAAATTTTCAAAATACTGCTTTGTAGGGTATTTAATGTTTGGCCAGGCCAAAGGTAGCACCTTTCCTAGTTTAAATTAATCTACATTTAATTCCATAAAAATATTCCGTCATTTAAAAATTACAAATAACTCATTTCTGCATTAGTTTATGTTCCCGAGCTATATTGAAAACGTTTTAATAAATTATTAAGTACTCACAAATATGTTTGTATGTATTAGGACTATTTATAACTTATTAAGTTTTTAAAGTTATCGAAAGTAACTTCCTCGAAACAAAATTTCACTCCCGACTCACACTTGATGCACTGTGTACTACAAACATTTATGATTGACACCTTTCGCCATAGTCAAAATTCTTAGAAAACATGGCCTACTATGAATGATACGATGCACAAATATACAAATTTCAATTACGAATTTTTTTAAAAGCAAGCTACGGTGAAATGTGTAATAAATATGTTTGAAGTGTAACTTCTTTCGCGAGGGTAAACCAAAAAATGTGCACTACTGTATTAAAATAAAAATTTTGAATTAAAATTTTTTATTTTATTGTACATAAAATTTGTGGTGCGGGCCCCTAGGCTGTAGCCTATGTACCCTATGCCTGAACACGGCCCTGTCTGTATCCATGTTTCTACTTAGAATGTATGTAGATTGAATGGAAATTTGAAAATATTGAAATTAAAAAGTAGTTCACGTATCCTTACAAAAAGTGGTTCATGTATCCCCACAAGCTATTAGCGAATTGGAAATAACTTTAAGCTGACATGAGATATTTCAATGTGGCAGAATCATTCGTGAAAATTACGGAATTTGCACGTACTTACGATAGAAAGAAATTGTATCGAGTTCAGTGCCACAAGTGGAACACATGAAACGATTGAAGCACTTTCGGGCGGGCAATGACTTTGTTTATTGATATACTTGTACACAACAACAAACGTTTGACGCAAGCACAATAGATGCGGGAGGTAAGGTTACCGACAGAGTCAACAACACACATGATAATCGCACGAAAAGTCCCAGACAATAAACAGATATCCCCAGTGGTTCACATATCCCCATGAGCCACCTACCCTAACTCTCCCCTATTTTTGGAAATTTAAAAAAAATTATAAATCGTAAACCATTAAAGGCACCATATATTTTTATTGCATTCATATGATCAGTATTTTTGCCTACTTCCACAACAAATATTTTAGTAGATCCAAACAGTACGTCATGGTGCGATTTTATTAATCTTAATACTAAAAATTAACTAGTAAGGGTATAAAATTTGGCCTGGCCAAACATTAAATACCCTACACTACAGTATTTTTAAAATTTTGCTCTTATAGGAGGTGCTACGCTCTCTTGTCCGAGTTCACCCAGTTTTTGTTCAGAGCTTGCATTTATAGTTTTAAGTGTCTGAGTGAAAAACGTTTTCAGCTTTTGCTTATATAGGAGGTGCCACGCCCTCTTGTACGAGTTCGCCAAGTTTTAGCTTAGAGCGTGCATTTGGTTGGATTATCTCAAACTAGTAAGGGTGTAAAATTTGGCCTGGCCAAACATTAAATACACTACACTGCAGTATTTTTCAAATTTTGCTCATATGGGAGTTGCTACGCCCTCTTGTCCGAGGTCATCCAGTTTTTGTTCAGCGCTTGCATTTATAGTTTTTAGTGTCTGAGTGAAAAACTTTTTCAGTAAAGCGTTTTGAAGCTTTTGCTTATATAGGAGGTGCCACGCCCTCTTGACCGAGTTCGTCTAGTTTTAGCTTAGAGCGTGCATTTATAGTATTTAGTAGTTGAGTGAAGCTTGGTTCGATTATCTCAAGAAACTGTTTCAATATAGCTTATGTGGGAGGTACCACGCCCCCTTGTCCGATTGCACCCAATTTTTGTTGAGAGCTTTCATTTATGATTCTTAGTGTCTGAGTCAAATTTGATTCGAATATTTCAAAAAACGCTTTCAGTATAGCGTTTTTAAGCATTTGGGAGGTGCCACGCCCTCTTGTCCGAATTCGCTTAGTTTTTCCTCAGAGCTTGCGCTTACAATTTTTAATATTAATGCGTATTTTGGTTGCATTGTCGTGAAAAAAACACCTAAAATTGCATTTTGAATATACAGTAGTTTTCCGATTTAACGAACATTCGATTCTACGAAAACCGTATTTATCGAACAACCAATTTTTTCCCATTGAGTACCTTATATAACAAAGAACAGGCATTTGGCTGTACTCAGTTTAACGAACAACATGCAATATCGGTGTATTTCAACGGAATAAATCGAAGTGAAGACAGAGTACGTATACAGGGCGGTTGCGAATCGGTAGAAAACCGGAAAATGTAGTTTCTGGGATTATTCTGAACAACTTTTCTTAGCTCTATTTTTCGAAATTCGCAAAATCAACGGAGTTCTTATATACGTATAAAGTCCATAAAGGGACAAAAGTAATGTCAAAATGTGAGTTGGCTGACGTTTTCCTGATGGTGTGAAATCAATAGATTCAAGTTAAAAAAATTAAATCGATCAAATAACTGATTGTTACGGTATAAAACGTGTATGACATTACTTTTGCTTCTTTATGAACTTATTCCACTTAAAAAACAAAACAGTTCATTTGATTTTAAAGTGCATAAAGGGGCAAAAGTAATGGCTTATACATTTTGTGCCATAATAATCGGTTATTTGACCGATATAATTTTTTCGTGTATTTAAGTTTAATGATCTCTTAAGAATTATTTACTAGGTTCCTATTCACATGATTTGCTCATCAAAATTTTAGATTGAATAAACAATATTACTTGAATTAATCCTTATTATGTTTTTGTAATTTGTTTTATATTTTCTTTAATGTCGGAAATCGTTGGTTTGGGAACATAGAATTTTTTAACATGGCACTTGGTACGAAAATAAAGTAATGGCAGTGCAAAATGTGAATCAAAGTGCGAATACCAAAACAGAGGTAAAAACGACGTTATTAAATTTTTTTCTTGCATAAAAAATTTTTTCCGGATTGTGGAGGTAAAAATTTTAAATTTCCGAACTACGAAAGCGTCCGAATTATTGGAGTGTCCGGACTAAATCATGTCTATTGCGCTATACTTCAATAAAAAATTCGAAATTTTTACATCTGGTCATTTAAGTCACTTTAATTAAGAAAAACAGACGTTTGGTTTTAGTACGCGGTTTAACGAAAAATCGGACTTAACGAATTGGTCTGCCAACTTAGCGTTCGTTAAATCGGAAAACTACTGTATTTTTTGTATGGGCGGTAGGCGTGTCCGTTGACCGATTTCGCTCATTTTCAATCCCCCGAGCTTACTTTGGTGACGAAGGCAGTGTACCAAGTTTCATTGAATTATCTTGCTCAGTTTTCCCAAAAAGTGTATTTCAACACACACACAGCCAGCCAGCCAGCCAGCCAGCCAGCCAGCCACCCAGCCAGACAGACGGACATGGCTATATCGACTCAGGAGGTGACGCTGATCAAGAATATATATTAGAGTGGTCCAAAATCCGAAAGTGTTAAAAAGTCAAGGTGCGCGCGACTTTTCTGAATCCTTGGATCCTGCTGATTACAAAAAGTGCTTTGGAACCAAAAAAAAATTGCGTTTAGATATTCCGCAACGATCTTGAAGGTACTTTTTTAGGAATTTTTGAGTTTTCGAGTTCTTTTTTTAATTTAAACGCTATACCTTTTGAACCAGATAAAGTATTTGCAAAAATTAAATTGCATTTTGTTAGGAATATTTTGAGACATGTTTTGCATCAATAATAATTAATCTATTGTACTTTTTGCCAATTTTTTTTAGCAGCACTTTAAACTTAAAAATTTGTTAATTTTTTGAGGTGTTTGCACTTTCAACAACCGATTTTTTTCTTATTTTGCAGTAGCAAATTTTTTTAAACATTTTTATATTTTTATGCATTAATATATCTTTAAAATAATTTCAACAACTAAGCTATTAGTAACACTTTTACTCACTAAAAACTATTATGTATAATTAAATTGGACTAAAAAAATAAATTCATTTTCAAGGCATTGAAATAAGATATCTTAATGGGATGACGTAAGATACCACTTGTTTTTTTTAAAATCATTAGTTCCTAATCTTTTGAGTAAAACAACATTCTTTGCAATATCGAAATTTTTGCACTTCTTGTTATTTTTGTCAAAACAGGTTAACAGATAGTTTTCATAGATCTTCAAAAAAAACTAAAAAAAATTTAGTCAAAAATAAACTAAAATAGCCATTTTCGATGTATTTGTTACTGTTGATTCCGAATTCAGTCTCAAAATTTCTCTATCTTGTACGGTTAAGGAGATATTCAAACATAAAAGTATAAAAAACACCGTTTTGCTCTTTTTAAAGTGATATTACAAGTCAAGGTTACTTTCAGCCACAAAAAATGGTATAGTGGTTAAAAGTGCCAGTTTGTTTCTTTAAAATCCAATTTAAATTATACCGATATCTTTTTTATTCTCGGAGTTATCCTAACTTAAAAAGTTGAAAAAGTGCAAAAAAAAACGTTTTTTTATTATTTCTGCTTACGATATTTCAGAAGATTAAAGAGATATCGATTTAATTTAAATTGGGTTTTCAAGAAAAATGCCGTCACTCTTATTTTCAATACCAAGCTGAAAGTTACCATGTCGTTATATAACAGCTTCAAAATTATCAAAAACGGTGTTTTTTTGTATTTTTAGGTTAGGATATCTCTAAAACCGTACAAGATAGAGCAATTCTGAGACCGGATTTAGAATTTTCATGAACAAATACTTACATCTTAAATGACTATTGTTGTTTCTGTTTCACCAGGAAAATTTTAAGCTCAAAGTTTTTTTTTTGGCCAAATTTGATTAAACTTTACGGTTTTTAGCAAGTAAAGTGAAGCTGGTGGCTTAGTTGTTGGAGTCAGTTGATAGATAAATTAATGCGTAAGAAAATAGAAACATAAAAAAAAATTCGCTAGAGCAAAATAAGAAAAAAATCGGTTCTTGAAACTGCAAATACCTCAAAAAATTAACAAATTTTGAAGTTTAAAGTGCTGCTAAAAAAAATTGGAAAAGACAACATTAATTATTATTAATGCAAAAAATGGCTCAAAATATTCTTAACAAAATACAATTTAATTTTTGCAAATAACTTATCTGGTTCAAAAGATATAGCGTTTAAATTAAAAATAGTACTCAAAAACTCAAAAATTCCTTAAAAAGTACCTTCAAGCTCGTTGCGGAATATCTAAACGCAATTTTTTTTTGGTTCCAAAGCACTTTTTGTAATCAGCAGGATCCAAGGATTCAGAAAAGTCGCGCGCACCTTGACTTTTTAACACTTTTGGTTTTTCCATACAAAATTTGGACCACTCTAATATATATACTTTTCTATATCTGCCACGCCTCCTTCTCTGCGTTACAAACGGAAGGACAAAGTGAATATACCCTGGGTGTAGGGTATAAAAACTATTTCAGTATAGCCTTTTGAAACTTTTGCTTATATGGGAAGTACCACGCCCCTTTGTCCGTTTGAGAGCTTCAGTTTATTCTTAGTGTCTGAGTCGAATTTGGTTCGAATATCTCAAAAAACGCTTTCAGTATAGCGTTTTAAAGCTTTTGATTATATGGGAGGTACCACGCCCTCTTCTCCGAATTCGTTCAGTTTTTTTAAGAGCTTGCGCTTACAATTTTTAGTATTTATGCGTATTTTGGTTGCATTATCGTGAAAAAATACTCCTAAAATTGCATTTTGAATATATTTTTTGTATGGGCGGTAGGCGTGTCCGTTGACCGATTTCGCTCATTTTCAATCCCCCGAGCTATCTATGACGGTGGAGGCAGTGTACCAAATTTCATTGAATTATCTTGCTCAGTTTTCCTAAAAAGTGTATTTCAACACACAGCCAGCCACCCAGCCAGCCAGACAGACGGACATGGCTGATCAAGAATATATATACTTTTCTATATCTGCCAAGCCTCCTTCTCTGCGTTACAAATGGAAGGACAAAGTGAATATACCCTGGGTGTAGGGTATAATAAAAACAGTACTTTTTGCAAAATAGCAGAAGACTTATTTTATTCTCATAGCCTGGTTCTTCTGAAAAAAAAAAAAAAAAATATCTGAGATATGGACAATTTTTATGAGTTTCGTAAGGCCTTATTGGCTAATTTCATGTTTTGAAGTATTCCAAAAATCATATCTCCTAAACCGTTAAACATACCATTTTTACGTTTGGTTCATGTGAAAAGTTTTTTTTTATTCATTCCACAAAACATTTTTAGACTGGTGAAAAATGTAGGTCACGGAGCGTTTTTTGTAAACTGAAGTACTTTTTGCTGAATACCAAAAAAGCTCTGAACTTGAAAACCGATTAAGAAATGTCTAAGTTATGGACAATTATTGGCTATATTGTTTTGCTTAACTAATATCATGTCTTTTGTTTGTGTTTCAGTATCATCCACCATTTGTCTCGGTACTTTTTTAGTTCAAACCGTAGGTATATATTTCGTCGTATTATGATTTCATCAGTAAAATTATTGAATTACTGAGACAATCAGAAATTTGTCATTGGACAAAAGAGAAGAAAATAACTTATTACAAAATGCGGCGAAGAAAATCACTTTTTACAAAATGCGGCGAAGAAAATCTAGCTTCATTCGCTGCGATTTTAAGTGAAATGTTTATTTTCGTAACTCGTCGAAAAGTAGAGTAGAACGGGGCAATGTCGTGCATACAACTTTGACATGCTCGTAAAGCCGTACATCTCAAGCGAATGCGACGAGTAAGCAGCCGATCGGAAGATAATTTCGTTGGTTACATCCATGTGTAACAACATTTGTGTAGCGAGAAATTGTGTTTGTGTAAGTGAATGTGCACGACATTACCCCAATGGTCGTTTTAAAGGTCAACTTCGATAACTCGGTGAAGCCCAAAATTTTTTTCGAAAACCAAATACTTCTTTTCTTTGGCAGGATATTTCTTTTCAGAAAACACTTGCCTGGTATATTTTCCCGCAAGGAAAATTATTTTTCTGACCCGATGAAAAACTACTTTTATCGTCCCGAAAGCGTGCGTTTTGAAAAAAAGGTTACTCTGTAGAGACGAACTGGTGAAAATTGCTAGTATTATATGCATAAGCTCAGTAGGTCAGCAAGTCCCTACCTTACGAACAGTTGGTAAATCATTCAATTCTTTGAGCACGACATTACCCCGTTCTACTCTATTCACTAAATAAAGAGATTTTCTTCGCCGCATTTTGTAAAAAGTGATTTTCTTCGCCGCATTTTATAAAAAGTGATTTTCTTATCCGCATATTACAAAAAAGATTTTTTTTGCCGCAATTTAAAAAAAAAAATGTTCTTCGCCGCAACTTTCGGTTGGAAGATTTTTTTCATAAGTACCGGCGATTTGTGCTTGTGTAAGCACAAAGCTGACAAACATATGAGAAAGCAAAAGCAAATGTTATAAGCTTAGGTCTGATGAATACATAAATATGCTTAAGACAAGCACATATAAAGAGTCCATAAAAACGCAGCCAGTAAGTTTCAATTTTTTTATCAGGTTTTTGTGCGAGCTTTTTTACTTAAGGACTTCAGTGGTAATGCTCATAGAAATTTGTGATGCAGGTCCGAAAAATTAATAAAAATTGGGAAAAACTAAATTTGCAACACTTTCAGTGTTCGGGGGAAACATTATTGTTAACATTGTTTCAGATTTCGCAATTTTAACACTAAGTCCAATAGCGAATATTGCATGATCACTTACCGTTTAAAGTTCCCTGCAGTTAATCGGACTAGTGCATGACTAGTCTTTGACTACTTCCAAACGGGACTAGTACTAGTTCCACAACTAACGAATTTTCATATAATGGACTGACGATTTTTCAATGTTGATGTCCTACGAATCGTCAATTGTCTCCCTCTGCATTACCTTTTCGCTAGCCGAGAGACAATTGTCTCCCTCTGTATTACCTATTCACCAGTCGAGGGACAGTTGAAAATTTTGAGAGCTTCGAGACTCGATTTCGAGTATTTTAAAATTGAGCGAACGAGTATCTTAAAATTGAGAGATGTAATTAGAAGAAGAATGAGCGAACACTGACGGACTAGCTGATGCGCAATTTAAATGGCGAATGAAAAATTTACAATTTTTTTCAAATAATCAATAAATTAACACAATTTCAGATAATCCAATAAATGTAGATGTGAAACAGTGCGTCGGTTTTGATATCAAAACATTTTTTTTACTTTAAAGTAACATATTTCCATGAAAATTTATTAAAAAAACGGAACACCAAAAAACGTGACTATTCGTACATATTACTTTCTCACTATACTACATTAGCCGTGTTTTTTTTGACGCGTATATACAATTGTGGATACCTTCAAATTGCGATAACTCATGAACAGTAAGTCACACAATAGAATTCTAAGAAACTTTTTTATGGAGAATCACGTTCTCTTTCATTTAACATTTAAAAAAATTTATTTTTAAGGAGGTGTTTTATAAAAACTGGTTAGCGCCAATAAATGGCAAAAAATCACTTTTTTTTTAAATAACTTCTAAATAATTATTTTTTTTTTACAAAAGATAAAATTATTTATAGAGCTTGTCGTTCTCCTTGAAAAAAACCCTTGGACTTTTTATCGTACGACTCACCGTTCATAAGTTATCGCAATTTGAAGATATCCACAATTGTATATACGCGTCAAAAAAAACACGGCTATTATCTCAATCAGCGGCACTTCTAAGTTAACAAAAGAGCAAACAAAGACAATGAAAAACATGAAAACTTTGTATTTTTTCTGTCAACTGACGATCTGTGCACTACGTGGTAACTAGAACAACGCTAGTACCTTATTGAACAGTTGCCGAACTAGTCACTCTTTGGGACTAGATCCAAATTTAACTGCAGGGTTGTTTTGCATAGAGAGTGATGTTCATGACAGGAGAGCGATAGGTATAGTCAGTATAACTCAATTATTTCAAATGACCCCGAAAGATCCAGTGAATTTCATAATATTCAGTAAGTGTGCGATATACTCAGCACATTCAATGAACAAAAACACCCTAATGTAAGCGCTGAATGAAAATTTTGTTAGCTCGCCAAGAAAAACACTACATACTCGAAAATATGAATGTTTAGGCTCAATATTTAGTTTATCTAACGAAAATACTGAATTATGATTAAAAACCACTTATTGCACATAATTATTACCACATCTAAAAACGTACATTAAATTAACTGTTCTACATTGTTTGTTGTAATTACAATTGAACTTCACCTGTATTTTTTTTTTATTGAATGCATTAGTGACTATTAAATCACTATTTATAAGTTCATTATTAGATCAATTAAATATTTTAGCCGGCGACAGCTTGTCTTATTTACAGACAAGTCAATATCAAATATCAGCGATATTTACATGGACAAGTTAAACTCTGTAAATATTTTGTATGATTTTCACTGACACTGAATTGTTGTTATTTATTACGTCATCAGATTAACTTGGTGCATTATTACAGTTATTAAGTTGATTAAATTTTTATAATTACGGTAAATAATTTTTTATTACAAAATTGCTATAAACATGTTTATTATGATGTATATGATTCTGTTTTAAAAATATAAAAAGTTTGCAAACACAATCTTCAAGAAATACAACTATTTGTTGCTTCTTGACAATCATCCGGATACAAAACTGATCCCAAGTTATATATAATTATCTACGTTTGTGTTCTGAATATGGAGCTGTCTCCAACTATTCCAAAAACACTGGAATGTTTTCACAAATTTTAGAATGTCTCTAAGACTATTGTCACAGTTTTCCATGGCATAGAAATTTATATTACAATATTTATAAAAATATAAGTCGTTTTAGTTTTTTCGATAAATAAATTTTAAAATATGCATCAAAAAATTAAAGTATCTATTCTGTTTTATTTTTTTTTTTTTTTGTTCGTATTAGACTCGCCAATCACAAGATACTGCAATATCGGTTAACAACTAAGGAAACTGAAGTGCTACCAACGACATATGGTAGAATCAAGGGAGTAAAGCGATTGACAATCTACGATGACAGCTATTATGCTTTTGAGGGAATACCTTTTGCTGAACCACCTTTAGGAGAGTTAAGATTTCGAGCACCTCAACAACCAAAACCATGGAAAGATATATTGGACTGCACAATTTCGAGAAGCAAACCAGTGCAGAAACATATGATATTACCAATGGTTGAGGGATCTGAAGATTGTCTTTATCTCAATGTGTATGTAAAAGAGGTAAAAATGAGTAAATGTATGGATATGCATAAAAGTAGTTACGTCAATTAATTTTTGTTTGAATATTTTTCAGCTCAAATCGACGCAGCCTCTGCCAGTAATGGTTTGGTTTTATGGCGGCGGGTTCACGGTGGGTGAAGCTTCACGTGATATCTATAGTCCAGATTATTTTATGCGCGAACAGATTATACTTGTGACAGTTAACTATAGAGTCGGAGCACTTGGTGAGTTTGTTTTGAATACCAAAATTATTGTAGAAAATATATCGATCTCAATGTGCATTTTGCAGGTTTTCTTTCCTTAAAGGATCCAGACCTCCAAGTACCTGGAAATGCTGGACTTAAGGATCAACTGTTGGCGCTACGTTGGGTAAAGCAAAACATTGCTAATTTTAATGGCGATGCCAACAATATCACACTTTTTGGTGAAAGCGCTGGTGGTGCCTCGACGCATTTGATGATGTTAAATGAACGCGCCAAAGGACTCTTTCACAAGGCCATACTACAATCCGGTGCTGCACTTTGCACTTGGGCAACTACGCCGGATATGCAAGCCCCGTATCGCTTAGCACGTGAACTTGGCTACAAGGGTTCTAAAAATGAGAAAGGAATATATCGTTATCTCAATAATGTAAAGGCATCACAAATTGCTGGAGCAGATTATCGTTTGCTCACAGAAGAAGAGAAAAATAATTTTTTGATAATGGCATTTGGACCAGTTATTGAGCCCTATACAAGTGCAGATTCTTTTCTCACCAAACATCCACGTGACTTAATACGTACCACTTGGAGCAATGAACTGCCTATAATCATAGGTGGTTGTTCATTTGAAGGTATATTTTCGTATAAAAATAGACATCTTATGAAGAATTTAGGCGATTGTGAAGGTCTAGTCTTTGATGAAGTAAAGCAAAACTTAAGTGCTGCACAAACAAAACTACTAGGATTGGAAATAAAGCGTGCTCATTTCGGTGACAGTGACCCTACTCTAGAGAGCTCGCTTTTAAAGTTTTTAGATGTAAGTAGAAAAGTTGTAAGAACTATTGAAAATCTTCCTAACTCCTTGTTAATTCTTTTAGGCAATGTCATACAAATACTTCTGGCATGGCATACATCGTTCGCTTTGTGCCCGCCTGGCATATGCCCCACAATCAGCAACTTACTTGTATCGATTTGATATGGATTCTCCCAACTTTAACCAATATCGATCCTTAACTACCGCCAACAGCTTGCGTGGTGTCAGTCATGCTGATGATCTATCATATCTTTTTTATGGCATACTCGCGTGGAAATTATCTAAAGAACAAATTGAGTTTAAGACCATTGAACGTATGATTGGTATGTGGACAGCATTTGCTGCACACTCTGATCCAAATTGTGCAAATATAGCACCAACCGTTTGGAAACCAGCGACCCGTGATGATGTTACACATAAATGCTTAAATATTGGTGAAAGCGTGGAGTTCATTGATTTACCCGAGATGCTAAAGTTAAAGGTGTGGGATAGCCTATATGAGAAAGAGACACTTTATTGATGGCATAAAACCCCAAAGGGGTATTTGATATGATAAGTACAAATGTTCCTTCAAAAAATAGCAATATAACTCAGTGATTTTGTAATAAATTAAAAGTATTATCATAGTCTTGTTTTTATTCAAAGTCTGTGTTAATTAATATTCAAAGAGAAAGCGAGTAAAGAGTTATGTATGTACTTACATTAGATAGGGTTGAAATATAGATTCATCCCGAAACCGACTCAGAAGTAAGGAGAACTCTTAAAAATTATATCTGTATAATTTTTTTTTTTCGTTCCGAGAAAAACCAATGGAGTACTTTTGATTCTACTAAAAGCCTATTTTGGCTAAAAGAAACATGTTGTTTAGTCATAACTTTTTTTCATTACAAAATCGATATCCATATCGACTATATTCTTATAAATATTTTGTGGTATAGATAATATTGGCGTCGCAAAATCGTTTTTTTACGATTTTCAGTTACGGGGCCGGAAAAACGATTTTTTATTCAGAAGCATATAACAAAAAAGTGAACCTATAAGGCTAATTATGCTAAGAGTTGTCCAGAAAATAAATGTGAATTTTTTCAGAATTTTTTGAGATATTTCATAATTTTTCAAAACTGGGTCAAAAAAACAAAAAAAAAAATTCTAAAATTCTGAAATTCTAATCTCTGATTTATTCTAAGCATTTTAAGTCTGAAGCAATATTTTCGTAGATGCCTTGGTTTTGAGCAAACTGACGAACGTAAACTTATTAGCTGAAAACTCTCAAATGCGAAGTTTTTGAAAAACTATGAAATATCTCAAAAAAATCACTTGTACTTTTTGGACAATTCCAAGCGTTTTTAACACTTTTTTCGTAAGATGCCATTTGAGTAAATCGTGTTTTCGACCGCGTTATTGAAAAAACGAAAAAAAAAAACGATTTTGTGACTCGAATATTATCTATACCCCCAAAATAACTTTTAAACGCCAAATTTTTTTGTAAAAACATAGTCTTTATTTTTAAAGCACCCTTGGGTATAAAATAACCGTTAGGTTTTTGTCGGAACGAAAAAAAAAAGGTATGCAGATATCGTTTTTAAGAATTTTTCTAACTTTTGAGTTAGTTTCGGTATGATTTGTTATACCCTTCACCCAGGCTATATTCACTTTGTCCTTCCATTTGTAACGCAGAGATGGAGGCGTGGCAAATATAGAAAACTATATATATTCTTGATCAGCATCACCTGGTGAGTCGATATAGCAATGTCCGTCTGTCTGGCTGGCTAGCTGGCTGGGTGGCTGGCTGGTTGTGCGGGGAAATATTTTTTACGAGAAAACTGAGCAAGATAATTCAAAAAAATTTGGTACACTGCCTCCGTCGTCACAGTTAGCTCGTGGGATTGAAAATGAGCGAAATCGGTTGACGGATACGCCTACCACCCATACAGCAAATATATTCAAAATGCAACTTTAGGAGTATTTTTCACGACAATGCAACCGAAATACACATAAATACTACGAATTATTATCGCAAGCCCTAAGCGAAAACTGGGTGGATTTGAAGAAGAGGGAGTGGTACCTCACATATACGAAAAAGCTTCAAAACGCTATACTGAAAGCGTTTTTTGACAAAATCGAACTAAATATTACTCAGACACCAAGAACTACAAATGCAAGCTCTGAGCAAAAAACTGGGTAAAATCAGACAAGAGGGCGTGGCACCTCTTATATAAGTATTCTATACATTTCTAAATGCTATACTGAAAGATTTTTTTGAGATAATCCAACTAAATTTCACTCGGATTCTAAGGACTATAAATGCACAGTCTGAGCTAAAACTAGACGAACACGGACGAGAGGGCGTGGCGCCACACAAATAAGCAAAAGCTTCAAAACGCTTTACTTAAAACGTTTTTTGAGATAACCCAACCGAATTTCACTAAGACACTCAGCACTATAAATGCAAGCTCTGAGCAAAAACTGGGTGAATTCGGACAAGAGGACATGGTACCTCCCATATAAGCAAAATTTTCAATATACTACAGTGTATGGTATTTAATGTTTGGCCAGGCCAGAGGTTACACCCTAACTAGTTTTATTTTTGCTTCATGCAAAATCACCATCTCTCTTCGTTATCGTTCTTGACGATATACTAGATAAAGCTCTTAATAAGGCCAAAAGACGTATTCAATGGAACTTTACCGAACATCTATTTAGAAAATTTCGACTACGCTGACGACATTTACCTTCTGTCGTCCAAATAATCAGATGTGCAAAGAAGATTGAAGACCTTGTCTTGGAATCGCAGAAGGCCGGCCTAAAAATCACCGTATTCAAGACTAAAAGCATGATGCTAAACGCAAACAGAAATGACATTACGTTTAAAGCTGGCAGGGATGACATCGAAAACGTCTCCTGATGAAAAATTTGTTGGATTCAAAATCCTATCTGTTCCTTTTGCAAAGTTATGCTTTTTTTTTCATTTACACACACATTTTTCACTTCCGCATAAAGAAGAAATGTATATATGCATATGTATTAGACCTATCGTTAAAATTGAAAATGAGAAAACCTTGCTCCCAGGGGCTAAAAAGTTTCTTATTGGTGCAAGTTTCAATCATAAAAATTTTGGTTCCGATCAGAAAATATTTGACAGTGCCGCAAGGCCGTTGAAAGTCGAAAAAATGCTATTTATATGGGAAAATGGGGCCTTAATCGCAAGAATCAGTCGTATCTTTGAAACTATTTGAGATAAGTGAATGAAATTTAGTATGTGTATAAACAATGCTTAAGTTATTTGCATCCAATAATAAAATGGGCGATGCCATGCCCCCTCGACCCGAAATTCTTGTATCTCTGGAAATATTGGACTCAGGGGAATGAGACTCGGTACAAAAAATGGGCGGGGTCATGCCCCCTCCTTCTAAATAAATCAAATTTGTCATATCTCTGAAACTATTTGACACATATGAATAAGATTTGATTTCAGGTAATGTGAAGTGAACAGGATATGGCACTGTAAAAATGTTAAAGCAATTTAAGGTACTTAGTTGATAAAGAAGCCGTAATTTTTTCTGCTCTTGTTTTAGTCTCCAAAGAATTGACACCATGCAAAAAAAATTTGGTCCCGATCGGAAGATATTTGACCGTGGCACCAGGCCGTTAAAGGTCGGAAAAACGCTATTTATATGAAAATAAGGAAACAATCAATCCCATCTTTGGAAATATTTTACATAGGAGGATAAGATTTAGTAAATATGAACAATACTTGAATAAATAGTATCCAATAAAAAAATGGGCAGTGCCACGCCCCCTCCAACCGAAATTTTTCGTATCTCTGAAAATATTTGACTCGGTAAATGAGGTTTTGTACATACCTAATTGGAACTGGGAAAAAAAAATGTTTATAAAAATGGGCGGGGTCACGCCCCCTCATTCTAAAAAAAGCAAATTTGTCATATTTCTGAAACTATTTGACACAGGTGTTCGCATCACTTTATCCAAAACAAATCTTATCCACCTGTGCCAAATTGCTTTGTTGCAATTAGAATTTGAAAATTTGAAAACAAGGTGTTTACTTGATTTTGACGCTCATTGTGTATATATATTTACTCAAAATTGAACTTTTTGAAGATTTAATATATACATTAGAGCGCCCACAAGATGTATGAAATGTGCAAAGTTGAGAATTTGTTTGCTCCCCGTCCATTTCCTGAAATTAGAGGTCAAAAAAATAAGATCTCAAAAAAAAATTTGGAATCGGTAGTGGAAAAAACCCAGCCGGTTTTCGATCAAAGGTCGAAAAATTGACTAAAAAAAGGGAAGTCGCTTTGACTGCCCGTTACTTCAAAACTGTTCATTTTTTCATAATATTTTGAAGACAATTTTTGTAGAGCATGACTAGGTTAACATTATCTTCTTAAAAAGTTTTGGTCCAAAAATTAAATTTGTTGTGGTTTCGGTACAAAAACTTTAATTTTTTAAGAAAATTTTCATAACTTTTTTTCTATAAATTGGTTTTTTGCAACTTTTAAAGGGCGGAATATTTGTTCTGGAATTCTTTTATTGCATGAGATTAAATGGTGATTAATTCAACAAAAAAAAATTATTCAAAAATATTAAGTTTTAAGATATGGAGCCGGTCTCAATGTTGGAAAAAAATGAGTATTCTAATTTTTTTCTTTTAATCGCTACTTTATTGGATGCAACAAAATGCATTGCTAGTTGTTATTAAATGCATCATTTAGAACTGCTTTTTGCCTTCAAAATGAGTTATAAAATGGGTTTGTGCGACTTTTTTTCAAAAAGTTATGATCATTTTCAAATGACATCATGAAAGTTAAAAATCATGTATGGATTTTCAATAGCAATTGCCATATTACTATATCTTTTATAATGATATTTTAAAATGGTCATAACTTTTTAAAGAAAAATCATACAAGACCATTCTGCAACTCATTTTGAAGAAGAAAAATAGTACTGAATGACGCATTTAATAAAACAGACCAAAACGATTTTGTGTGTGTTCTACACAACTCCAAAAATCGTGTTTTTTGAACATTAGGGTTGAGATATCTCACAAACCATAAGTGATACAGCAATTTTGCGTCCAATTTCGAATTCAGCATTAATAACTACATCTAAAATGACTATTTTGGTTTTGGGTTGTAGTCGTTTTTTTATAAATACCGTTTTTCGACCTCATTTTAAAAACCATGCCATGAACCGATTTTAAAAACTTTTTTTTCTTATTCAGTAAATGCTCAGGTGCACGTTCACATCTTTTTGCAGTTCTTGACAACTTGATTGAAATTTTTTCCTGAGCTGCGTTCACGAAATTCGAAATTTTCGATTATCTCTGCTGGAACAGCCCAAAAACGCACTAAAACGAAAATAAATGCTATTTTCGTGTTCAGCAATCCCAAATTAGTTTGTAAAATATGACTAATAAAAGGATTCTTACCAAATTAAAAATTAAGAAGAAAAAATAAAAAAATAAATTTTTTTTCTTAACTTTGAAACGGGCTTCATTTCTTAAAAACTAATATTTTTTCGTAATTTTTCCTTTAAATTAATAAACATTTAATTTCCTACAATATAGGAATTCCAGAACAAATATTCCGCCCTTTGATATTTACAAAAAACCAATTTATAGAAAAAAAGTCATTAACATTTTCTGAAAAATTAAAGTTTTTGTACCGAAACAACAACAAATTTAATTTTTGGACCAAAACTTTTTAAGAAGATAATGTGAATCTAGTAATGCTCTACAAAAGTTGTCTTGAAAATATTATGAAAAAATGAACAGTTTTGAAGTAACGGGCAGTCAAAGCGACTTCTCTTTTTTTAGTCAATTTTTCGACCTTTGATCGAAAACCGGCTGGGTTTTTTCCACTACCGATTCCAAATTTTTTTTGGGATCTTATTTTTTTGACCTCTAATTTCAGGAAATGGACGGGGAGCAAACAAAATCAGAATTTTGCACATATGGGCGCTCTAATATACATATATATATAATATACATTTTTAATATATATATACACAAATACATATGCATATATACATTTCTTCTTTATGCGGAAGTGAAAAATGTGTGTGTAAATGAAAAAAAAGCATAACTTTGCAAAAGGAACAGATAGGATTTTGAATCCAACGAATTTTTCATCAGGAATCAATAATATATCGACGTACGTATTCAGTTTCCTTTGAGATTAAACTCGCACCTGTTACTTATTGAGGCCCAGTGTGTCTCGGAAACGAATAAGATATAGCGAACTTGGTGCTAGATTCGGATTCAGCGTTGGGAAGTATATCGGAAATGACTGTTTTCGATTCGAATTCTTTAATTTTCTAAAACCGTTTTTCCACTGCATAAATCTTAAGTGTTGATTTTTTCTAAGTATTACTAACAAATTGAGCCATGTAGCTCAAAATCGGGGCGTGTTTAACAAAATTACATGATTTTATCTAATTTGCCTGCTCTCTTAGAAACTATACGAGATAGAAATATTTGAGTAGCGGTAATCAAAGGAGCGTAGTCTATTTAGTACGAAGTAATATATAACTCAATTTCACAAAAAATGTCAGTTAGAACCGTGTTGTTCTAAGGAGGCGATTTTTGAGAATGTACAATGGGGCAAGGAAATCCATAGCCCGTAAGGAGCACCTCCTATATAAGCTTATTTCAAGTTTGCAATTTCTAAATATCTGAACGAGTTCTGATGGGCTTAGATTTGAGTTAAATACATATTTAAAAGCTTTCTGGTAAAAAATATGAAAAAAGCAGTGTTACTCATTTAAGATTAAATATTAAATATTATTAACGAAAATTGGTTTTCATTTGAACTTTAGACAGACATTCGAAAAGAATAACAATTAAATATTATTGTCCGTCATATGGCAGTATACCTACTCGTAGATCTCAAAGTATGATATGCAATATGAAATCCAAAGATTAGTCCATATTTATTAGATATTAGTACAATCTAATTATGAGATTTCATATCAGCGGCACTCACAGCCGAATTGGTGAGTGCTTATAATCTCTTTTCTGGCTGCATAAAAGTTCAGTGTTTTCTAAATCATTAGACGTGAAAGTTCGAAAACGCATTGCTTAAAAATTAATAAAATAAACCAATATTTTTGGAGTGGTTTTTTTCATAAACAATTCGAAATGGATATTAGAGTAGGAGTCCTAGATACGCTCAAATTGGGTGCAAAGTAATTATCTATTTGACACTCCTTTTTATTATAAGATCAAGTTTTTAAAATTAAAAATGCAGTGATAATACATATATGAACTATAATACAAACCTACATACATATATATATAAATATGATAAGAAATTTGCAAAGAAAAAAATTTATACATTGAGAGAAAAATGTATCAGATTGAAAATAATTTGTGTTCCAACGTGAAATTTATTTACACATTGACGTTCTTTGTGAAATATTGAAATATTGTGAATATTTTGTTAAACGAATGAAATAAAATAAATTCATTTGAAATAGATTAAAATTATTTATGATAACCATCCAGAGGTTGAATATTTAAAAAATGATAATGATTATTTTATGAATATACCTAATTTTGACATTTGTTATTATAGGTTTGAATAAACAAATCCCTCGATATAGAAATTTCGAAGGCGCGATAGTATTTATATATATATTTCTATTTTTTTTTTTTAAGATTCGTCAATCACAAGATACTACAATATCGGCTGACAACTAAGGAAACTGAAGTGCTACCAACGACATATGGTAGAATTAAGGGAGTAAAGCGATTAACAATCTACGATGATAGCTATTACGCTTTTGAGGGAATACCCTTTGCTGAACCACCTTTAAGAGAGTTAAGATTTCGAGCACCCCAACCACCAAAACCATGGCAAGGCATATTAGATTGCACAAATTCTCGAAATAAACCAGTACAAATAAATACAATACTACGTATGGCTGAGGGATCGGAAGATTGTCTTTATCTTAATGTGTATGTGAAAGAGGTAAAAATTAGTTCTTCATAATCACATATTGGTATATATTAATGTTTATCAATACTTATGCATATGTATCTAAATATATTTATTACAGCTCAAATCATCACAGCCTTTACCTGTAATGGTTTGGTTTTATGGTGGCGGCTTCACGGTTGGTGAAGCTTCACGTGACGTCTACAGTCCGGACTATTTTATGCGCGAACAGGTTATACTTGTAACAGTTAACTACAGATTGGGAGCATTAGGTCAGTTAGAATTGAATTGCAAAATTGTTGCGGGAAATAATATGATTCGTATGTTACAGGTTTTCTTTCCTTAAAGGATCCAGACCTTCAAGCACCTGGAAATGCTGGACTCAAGGACCAATTTATGGCTCTTCGTTGGGTAAAAGAAAATATATCAAATTTTAATGGTGATACGAACAACATCACACTTTTTGGTGAAAGCGCTGGTGCTGCCTCGACACATTTAATGATGTTAAATGAACGCGCCAAAGGACTCTTTCACAAGGCCATACTACAATCCGGCGCTGCACTTTGCACTTGGGCAATCACTCCAGATATGCAATCTCCATATCGTTTAGCACGTGCACTGGGTTACAAGGGTACTGAAAATGAGAAAGAAATATTTAGTTTTCTGGTTAATGTAAAGGCATCAAAAATTGCTGGAACCGATTTTCGTTTGCTCACAGAAGAAGAGAAGAAAAATTTCTTAATTATCTCATTTGGACCAGTTGTAGAGCCCTATACAAGTGCAGATTCTTTTCTCATGAAACATCCACGTGACTTAATACGTACCACATGGAGTAATGAGCTACCTATAATGATGGGTGGTTGTTCATTTGAGGGTATATTTTCTTATATCAATAGATATCGTATGAAGGATTTAGGTGATTGTGAAGGTCTAGTTCCAGACGATATAAAACAAAATCTAAGTGCCGCACAAACAAAATTACTGGGGTTGGAAATAAAACGTGCTCATTTTGGTGACAGTGATCCATCCCTAGAGAGCTCACTTTTGAAGTTTTTAGATGTAAGTAGAAAAGTTGTAAGAACTGCTGAAAATCTTGCGAACTTCTTGTTAATTCTTTCAGGCAAAGTCATACAAACTCTTCTGGCATGGCATACATCGTTCGCTTTGTGCTCGCCAGGCATATGCACCACAATCAGCAACTTACTTGTATCGATTTGATATGGATTCGCCGAACTTTAACCAATATCGCTTCATATTTTCTTCCAAAAGTATGCGTGGTGTCTGTCATGCTGATGATTTGTCGTATCTCTTTTATAACTTATTGGCGTGGAAACTATCTAAAGAACAAATTGAGTTTAAGACCATTGAACGTATGATTGGTATGTGGACTGCTTTTGCTGCACACTCCAATCCAAATTGTGCGAAGATTGCGCCAACCATTTGGAAACCAACGAACCGTGATGATGTTACACATAAATGCTTAAATATTGGTGAAAGCGTAGAGTTTATTGATTTACCCGAGATGCCAAAATTAAAGGTGTGGGATAGTCTATATGAAAAAGATACGCTTTACTAATAACGTAAGGTCCAAACAGGGTAAAATATGTATGTACAAAAGTAGGTTACTTTAAAAACTTGTGATATAACTCAGTGATTATGCAATAAACATTAATGTATTATAACTGAAACTTGAAGATTTTTCATGACTTTTTTCCTATGAAGTGAAAATGATTCATTTTAATGATTATTTCAGACATTTTACTTCTTACAATTAAATTAACCGCTTTTCAGATTCAAATACACAAAATTACACAATTTTCGTTAGCCAAAATTATAAGTCCGCCGAGATTTTTGGATCTGAGGGAATCATAGACTGTGCACTCTATTACCATTTTCTGATGTAATGAATCTCTCATTTAATACATGGGTTCACCTTTGTCATTACATTGTTCGACAATTTCGAACTTTTTTAAAAACACCTTAGCCAATCCAAAAAATTCTTAAAGTAGACATTAAAAAAAAAATACCCTTTTCTCGTGGTTTTTCCCCAGCACGTCACATTTTTTTTCAATCGATTTTTGAAGTTTTTTTATCCACTGTACATGAAAAAACCAAAAATACCGCATTCTTGTGTTAAATCGATGAATTTAACTATATGAACCTTACATCTGATGTGTATCATGTGCTCAGCAAACTTATGCAGGATATTGCGAGGAATATTTTTGTATAAAATTTTAACCCTGTTTAAACCCCACATGTGGGTCATTTTTGCCCTCTTCTTAAAACAGTACAAAAATTACACCCAAAACAGGGAAATATTGAGTCGGTATGTACTACAGAAATATTCGCTATAAAATTTCACTATTGGTTTCTAGACATGTAAAGGTCGATATTTGAGCCCGAAACCAAAAAAATCGTTAAAATCAATTGGGACTTTTCACATTGCATATTAATTACATCCCTGACGCGCTTACCTTAAGTTTTAAGAATTTTTCGTCTTTGGTAACTCTAAGTGAAATTTTTGTAGTATACTTTTGCAAAATTTTTTAACCCATTGTGGCTCAGTTACCTCGTGAGAACGAATTTTGTCCAAATTATAGTTTTAGAGTTTTACAGTGGGGTGAAATTTGGAAAATATTTATTGTTAGGATTGTTTACTGATTTTAACGATTTTTTTGCTATCGGAATAAAATTTTGCTTTTTTAGTGTTTAAAAACTAGCAGTGAAATTGTATAGCAAATATTTCTGTAGTACATACTGACTCAATATTCCCCTGTTTTAGGTGTCATTTTTGTACCTTTTTAAGAAAATGGGGAAAATGACCCACATGTGGTGGTTGTACAGGGTTAAAATTGCCTACAAAAATATTTCCCGCAATATCCTGAATAAGTTCGCTGAACACATGATACACCTCAAAAGTAAGGATCATATAGTTAAATTCATCGATTTAGCACAAGAATGCGGAATTTTTGTTTTTTTTTATGTACAGTGGGTAAAAAACTTCAAAAATCGATTAAAAAAATGTGATGTGCTGGGGAAAAACCACGAGACACGGGTATTTTTTTAACGTCTACTTTAAGAATTTTTTGGATTTTCTCATGTGTTTTTTTTTTGTGTCGAACAGTGTTATTGTTGAAGATAACTTTAAGTAAATAACTTAATTTACAAAAGTTTACAGTGTTATACCCTGGGTATAGGGTATATTCACTTTTTCCTTCCGTTTGTAACGCAGAGAAGGAGGCATGGCAGGTATAAAAAAGTAAATATTTTCTTGATCAGCGTCACGTCCTGAGTCGATATAGTCATATCCGTCTGTCTGTCCATTGAATTTATTTTAATATTTTTTGGGAGCTTGAAAATTTAATAAAATTTAGTACACTCTCTCTGTCATCAAAGCTTGCTTGTCGGATTGAAAATGAGTAAAATCGGTCAACGCACAAGCCTACCGCCCATATTCAAAACGAATTGTTTATTAGGGTGTGCAAAGAACTGTTCGAACCTGTCCGAGAATTCCGTCATTGCATCGAATATAAAACAAGCAGATCGAGCGTTCGAGCAGCTCATTTGTTCGAATGTTCGTAGCTCGCAACTTGTTTGCCAACTGCTTCCCTCTTGTTGCACAGGCTACTGTGTACGCAACGTTACAGCCAACACATTGGGTTGCTTGTAAATATCATAAAAGTTGTGTGCAGGTCCGGATCTAAGCTTATTGTTGGCTTTAGTTAGATAAAATGTTTAAGTAATTTTTGTGCAAACGATGTTTCTGTTGAATATTTTATCACCTTCTCTGAAGCGTTTCATTTTCTCTATGGAAAAGTGATTGAGAAATGACTAGGGTTGCCATATTAGGGTTGCCAGACTTTTTTTGCAAAATTGCGTTTCTTGTTAAGTTTCTTTATTGAAAAGTTATATTTTCGACCCAAAAATCCATAATAGTTTTTTAGGGCTGCCAATAAATTGCTGAGACCATAATTTTTTCTCTATAAATTGACATCATGGGTCCAAAAATAACGAAACACAAATTTAGGTTTGCCAGACGTTTTTTCGCAAAATTGCGTTCCTTTATTGAAAAGTTACATTTTCGACCCAGAGATCCATAGTAATTTTTTTAGGGTTGCTACCTGGTTTTGTAATAAAATCATAATTTTCTTTCAATAAATTACTGAGACCATAATTTTCTCACTTGACACCTTGGGTCCAAAACAACGAAACACAAATTTAGGGTTGCCATATTAGGGTTGCCAGACGTTTTTTCGCAAAATTGCGCTTCCTGTTAAAGACCCACACTGGGATTTGAACCCGCGCCGATGGATGCCAAATATTTTTATGATTAGTCGCAAGCGATAAAAAGATTTGGTTGCAACAATTCGTTAAAGTTACAGAAATATTTCCGACGACTTATATTTCCAACGCTGCAAATACTTATCACTTGGGACAAAAGATAAATGTTTGCTTGAAATAATAAGCGTTTGTTTCAAATATTCGATAATTTGCCGCAAATACTTTCCAAGCAATCTTTTTTCTGAGTGTGGTATATGTTGCTGTCATTGACCAAAAAACTCCCCAATCTCCCCTACAAAACGATGTGCATTGAGCCCAATTGCCACGAATTATCAAAATTCAGATTTTGCAGTAATTTGAGCACGAATTGCGAACAAGTTTAGCATATTTTGCGAAGATCTTTATGGTATTTTAAGCTCAATTCTGAAAAGTTTATTTGAGAATGATTTGGGCTCGATTTAAGCACATTTTTTCTCTATGCATATTCACTGGAATTTAGCTCTGACGGTGACTCGTTCGCTCGAGCGTTGAGCTCTGCCAGCAATCGTGCGAAGTAGATGACACTAGAATTAGTAAAGGTTTGGGATCCAGTCGACATATGTCACCGCGCTCTATACAGCAAGTGTGCCAGCGTTTTAAAATCACTTAGCTAAGCGCTGGCAACACAGTCAGCGCAAAATTTTCGCTTTTCCAACAGCTATTTTTTTGACTTGTTTTACAATATTTTTGTTTTTGGATTTTGAGAAATTTTTGTATTTTGCTCATGTTTATAAAATTTTGTATTTTTTGTGTTTTTAGGAATATATGCCCCTGATGAAGTCGCCAAATAAGTGACGAAATGTTGGAAAAAAATTGACTAATGGTTTTTTAGTGCAATTGTGGAAAATACTGGTCAAAAACCTCTTAAAAAAATAAAATATTTTTTGCTGTTTTTTTTTTTTGAGGCTCCTTTACAACAACAAAAATATTTCAACAAATTTTAAAATTTCTGAGGACTAGAACACAGACAAAAATAAGGGGTATTCATGCGTTGATGCGCGATGCCCCTGCGTCGTTGCGAAATTGGGATTTGCATTTGTAAAACAACAAACACATTGCCGATAATTTCAAACTAATTACTTACTTCTGCAATTTCGCAAGATGGAAATTTTACATTGATATTTACAACAGCGCATCATGGCGATGATACCCATATTGTTTGTTGTTTTTGTTTTTGATACGGCATAGTCGCTGTTGTTGTTTTATGTTGATTGCATAGAAAAATTACTCATAAAACAACAACTACTGATGATCCACTACTTCCAGTGATCGGCGTTCTATAGCGCAATTGTGCACTCAAAAATCTACCTAGCTCTCTCTATCCTTTTCTTTCTTCTATCTATCTTCTCTCAAACATAAGTTTTCCCTCATTAATTTGCCGACCACTGACCAGTGATGTCGTTTGTACTCCTATAGGAGTATTTTACTCCTATTTGAGCAAGCGTACTCCTATACTCCCCTAAACCAATTTTGTACTCCTTTTCAGTACTTGGTACTTCATTGCAATTTTTCAATCAAAAACCTTGTGTAATGCAAACTAAAATTTTCAATGTTGCTTAGAGCTGTTCACACGACAGACAATTTAGTGTGTTTTTATGTATGTTCAGCCTAATAATTTTGAAGTGCACATACTGCACAAAGATTTTAATGTTGTCTGGCAATACCCACTTTCAAATTAGTTTTTAATATTTGAAAAATTCGCAGTAAGTCAATGGCGATAATTTGGAAAAGCGTTGAAAACAAGTGATTTTAATGAAATATGAACAAGTTAGTGAAAAAGTTTGAATATTTCTGGAATTAAATTTACGAATTCTATATATTATTTATATAATCACCAAGGTACGAAATTTGCTTCGGAAGCAAATAAATTACTAAAGCCATAATTTTATTGAGCAAATGAATATTACAAAACATTATAATTATTTTGTTTTAGTGGTACATTGCATTATATATGCTAAAACTCAATTATATTCGATATTATTTGATACACGAAAAATTATTCCGGGAACACGTCCCAAAGTGTGAAATCATAAAACAAACTTAAAAAAATCATATAAATCTACCAATATTAAGCAGATCAAGTAACCTATTAAGAGTAGTTTTTATCAGGGAATCATATTTTGGGGACGTTATTTAGAAAAAACATTGTTTTCGAATAGAAATATGCTAAAATATGTTGTCCGAGAATTTGTGCATCAATTCAGGGAACGCAGATGTAACTGATCAAAAACTATTTAAAGTAAACGCATCCGCTATGCGCTACTGCTCAGTGAAAAGAAGAAAGGTCATTTAACCCACTGCCAAAGTGATTTTTGGCAAATAAGCTATTTTTCATTTTAAATTACTGCTTTAATTCATAATTTATAGAGCGTACATCAATAGGGCGTGATTCCGGGAACGCATATATGATATGATGAAATGTTCCCGAAATGACGAGTCGTTGCCGGAATGACGGTTTACAGTTTTTCAATAACTATTTATGTGCTTCTTTACTCAAATGCACCTCAAGAAAAAATAATTTGCATAATAAAGCAAATCAATTAAATAATTTCATGTCCCTATATCAAATATGTTATATTTCATAAATTCATCATTTCCGGGAACGTTACTTAAATCAGTTTAAAACCTTACAATTTTAGATATCTTCCTAAAAAATACCGTAGTAACATTAAAGAGCCTTAGTTCTATGCATGTACAATAAATTTTAACATTAAAGTCATTAATATAGTTGTATAGTCTAAAATTCATACCTAAAAACTGCATTTTTTTTTAAATATCATGCATTTTACTTCAGTAGAAGTTTGTTTGCAAATTTTTTTTTATTTTTTGGTTTATTATTGATAATATAGATTCTTTGCCATAATATTAAGTAAAAAAAAAACACAATCAGTTATTTTTGGACCTTTTATGAACTTTTCAAAAACGTTCCCAAAGTGACTATTTTCAGTTAAAGCTTCGATGAAAAGCAATAAATTCTGTGCATGCTCCATTACAGGGTTGATTAAACACAGATTAAGCTACAATATAAGCTAATTGCCATGATAATTGCTTGTGATATATTTTGTGGAAAAATCAATCTTAAAATTTCCCACCTTGGCGATTTTGAGCCATATTTATACCAGGTTTATAGTTAAAGCAAAAAAAAAAAGTAGCTGCGAACTCCACTGATGCTAGCAAATCACCAGAAACGCGGAGGTAAACGATATCAGACGTGCTGAAGTATGCAGCAACAAAAGAGCACAAAAATTTCGAACTGCTAGGTTGGAAAGTTTTAGTTTGCTCGAATCAAGAATGGGTCCAAAGAATGAAGTCGTTTTGAAAATATTGCCAAGTTTCGATTCGAACCAACGTAAGGCAATTGACAAGACATAAATTGCAATATTGTCAGTTAAAACCTTCTACAATAAACAACTTGTAATTGATACCGTCATTAAAAATCATTTTATTCTGAAAGACGGTTAAAAAACGAACATGTTAGCATAGTACTCCCCATTAGCCCAAAATACTCCCCAAAAATCTAAAAATGAGTACCGAGATTTTTTTGAAACGACATCACTGCCACTGATTACTTCGCATCAAATTTGACTTCGATTATGTGTGCATGAAAAAAAAAAACAAAGACGCGAAATTTTTACGAGCTCAAAGAATAACAGCAAAAATTATTTCTGTGATTGTTATACTGAAATATTCTTGTTGTTGTTGACGAGCCAAAATTGGCTGATTTTTGTTATACGCTGTGACCCTTGCTATACAGCATGGTAAAATGACAGTAATAAACTGTTCGATAAAACGAAGCCATAACAGAAAGCTAAGGAAGGAGATAGTCATCCTTTCACCCGAGCTTTGACGGCACTCGTTAGAAAAGGATAGCACAAGTAGACCTGCTCTTTACTCAAGGTATTGAGCTCTGATGATACCGTGAGAAGAGAACGGACAGTAGTGTGAGTAGGACAATAGAAGAAGCAGAGAGAGACAGGTTATCCTTTCAGTCAAGCGCTGAATTTCGACGATGCTCGTGAAAAAGGGATAGCACTAATTTCCTGGTCGTTATTATTCATAGGTATTTCGCCCTGACGCACAATGGGAGGGTTTGTATGGAACGGCGATCATATATAGTAATAATAGAGCTAGGCTATTGAAATTTGGTACAGATGTTTTTTACATCAAAATAATAAAAATCTGTGAATATAAACAAAATCCGCCGACGGACACGCCTACCTCCCATACAAAGTTGGGGCGTGGTCCGAATTTTTTTTCAAAATTGGTATCAATTTTCAATAACTTGACCCCGCTAATTTCAAAAATGTTAAAAAATTTGCGCTATCTTTTATAGTTTTCAAGTTATGAGGAATAAACGAAAATCTACTTTATAAAAACTAGATTTTGTTTGTTTGTGTATTTGTCCCTTATTTACTCGGAAACTAAGTAACCGATTTTAAAGAAGTTTTTATATTATGCTAGTACAAAAAAAAGGGTAAGCTATATACTAAGAAAGTGGGCGGTGCCACGCCCCCCAAAATATTGATAAATCATATCACCGAAACTCTTTGACGCAGATAAATGAGATTTGGTAAATGATCAGGACATCAGGACATCAGGACAAATAATGTCCACCGGACACATGGGCGGTACCACGCCTTCAAAAAAAAAATTCATCATATTTCGGAAAATATTTGACGAAGATAGATATTATTTGGTACATATGAAAAAACCATCAGAACAAATAATCCGCACTAGAAAAATGGGCAGTGCCACGCCTACCAAAAAATTAACTTATCAATATCTCCGAAAATCTTTAATGCAGATTGATGATGTTTGGCAACTATGTTAAAGATATTATGACAAATAATGTCCACTAAAAAGTAGGCGCTGTCATGCCCTTTAAACATTTTATTTATTATTTTCATAAAAACTATCAGAAAAAATAGTCCGCACTAGAAAAACTTTTTCATTGCAATTCTTTTGGCTCAAATTGGCGATCAAATCAAAAAAGGAGGACACAATCAAGTCGAAACTAATGTATACAATAATAGGAAAATATTAAGTTATTTCATTGTTTCAGCTTCTGGTGATAACTCTTTATATTTTTTATCACGTTTTACTCGGATTTGGCTAATAATCGGATCAGAAGAGATCAGCATGTAATGCAAAACGTCTTCGTTGTTTGCTACTCTAGAGCACAATCTGCTGTTGTGTAACTATGCGCTTTTAAAAACTTTGTTTGATGCTTCCTGAGCTTCTTCGGAAAGACTACCAATTGGTATTTGAAGTGCTTGTATGATTTCGCTTCCGTGAATTAAAACTTTATGCACAGAAAGGGGCATATTATACCAATTATAATGTTTTTTGTATACCTTTCAATATGCTCTTGGCTTATTTTAAGAAAGGGTGAGTCCCAAGGGGGATTAAAAGGAGGAAATATACCCCTTACCTGTCATCCTTCTCTTAAAAGTTTTTTTTTTTTTGAAATTTAAGAAGACTGTAAGCTTAAAATTGATAAATATATTGTAAAACGTTGCAGAATGTAAAGAAATAAAAATATTTTTTTTCTCAAAAACTGCTACAGGAAAAAATTCATAGAAAAAAAAGTTCTCAAAAAAAGCAGTAGGGACTTTGTAGTTTGATTAAGCATACTTGGTCACATATTATATTGGAAAATAATGAAAATCAGAAAATGTATATTTTTTTTAATGTCAAAGTTTGTACAATTTATCGATTTTGGCTTTTTGAGCTTAAATTTTCGAAAAAACACCATAATTCACCTATCATACATAAAAACTCAAACAAATGTTTTTTTAAAAGCTAAATGATTGCACTTTTTGACAAAATGCTTTCTTGATATATTTCGATGCAAACGAATTAAAAATAGCGTTCCAAAAAAGTCAACTTATTTTGTCCCGTCAAAAACCACAATATGAAAAAGTTTATAAAAAAAAAAGTTCTCAAAAAAAGCAGTAGGGACTTTGCATTTCGATTAAGCATACTTGGCCACATATTATATTGAAAAATAATGAAAATCAGAAAATGTATTTTTTTTTTTTTTTAATGTCAAAGTTAGCAATTTTTCCATTTTTACCCTTTTTTTTTAAATATTTGACAAATCACAATAATTCACATAAGATCGGCAACAAAAAAAAGAAATTTTTTTAACAAAGTAGAAACAATATACTTTCTAACGATATGCTACATTAGTGGATCGGGCTTAAAACAAATTAACTAGAGCGTTTATCCGGCAGTGCCTAGTTTTAGAAGTTCTGTAGAGCATTTTTTCTAATTAAAGTCCAACTTTGGGCTCACTGTGTTGCTAAACCAAAACAAAATTTTAAAATTTTATAGTTTTTTTTTCCGTCCCTTAGTATTATCTGACGATTGGCGTAAAAATTTTTTTAAATCCATAGCATTTTCAAATTTTACCTATTTATGGCCGCAATCTCCCATTGTGTGACGTACCAACGATCGGTAGTGTGATCAGATCCGTGGTACTGAAAAAAAGTTTGTTCCGCGCGTAAATATTATGAGCATTATTGATAGATTTATAGATAAAAGGGTTTAGGATATAATAAAGAGAATTTAAAAATAAAAATAGGGAACATCATGTTAGCTATTATTATGTTTTCGAACAGATCTTACTACCATTATGATACAATAACATATCAAACGACAAGATGTCCAAGGGGAAAAGAAGTGCTTCACAAAGCCTTCTGAAGAGCTTTTTTTTCGCTATTAAGTACTTCCACTCAGTAAGAACTATTTTTTCTTTTTAACATTGAATCTCCTAGAATAGTACAATCATTTGGGAGAATAAAATGATGCTACCTGGAATGCTTTGCGGGATTTTTGCATATGAGTTATTTTATAGATTTCGATGTGCTCTTTCAGAATTTCAACTTTGCTACCTCGAGTCGGGTTCGCTCGCGCCTCCATATTGGAAAAATGGCGCCCAAAATCAAATATTACAATTATCTCTTTAACGGTTACATTTAGAGAAAAATATAGTGGTGCAATATTATAGCTTATAAAATTTTCTATAAAAATGACCTCTTTATTGTTTCCGTACGACTTATAACTCAGGAGATATCCTAATTCAAAATTTGAAAAAAATTAGTAAATTGTGCATGCCGCTTATGAGTAGGCACAGTGATGTGTTGAGCTTAAAACTACAATAAGTCATGAACGGTAAGTTACACGTTCAAAGTAAAAACACCTGTATATAGGAAATTACTTCCACTATAAGCTTCATTTTATTTTTTTTCACATGACTTATAGCTTACGAGATATTTTTTCAACAAACCTAAAATTTAGAAAAAAGCCGTTTTTTCAAAATAGCACCAAAACGATGTGTCCTAGATTAAAAATTAATCATGCATTTTGTAGAACGTTCAATTCCCTATAAGGATCTTTCCGAACTGTTTTTTCGTCAGACTTACCCTTCATGAGATATCGCGACTTGAAAATCATTCAAAATTGAACATAGTACAATGTTCCAGTTTGAATAATTTTCAAGACGCATTTTCTACAAAATGTGAGAAATTTTTTTTTTTAGAACGAACCGTTTTGGAGCTATTTTGAAAAAACGGTTTTTTTCTAAATTTTAGGTTTGTAGATAAAATATCTCGTAAACTATAGGTCATGTGAAAAAAAAAAATCAAATGAAGCTTATAGTGGAAGTAATTCACTATATATAAGTGTTTTTACTTTGAACGTGTGACTTACCGTTAATGAGTTATTGTAATTTTAAACTCAACACATCACTGTGCCTGCTCATAAGCGGCATGCACAATATACTAATTTTTTTCAAATTTTGAATTAGGATATCTCCTGAGTTATAAGTCGTACCGAAACAATTAAAAGGTTATTTTTATAGAAAATTTTATATAAGCTACAATATTGCGCCACAATATTTTTCTCTAAATGTAACCTGTATAAATGTATATACAGGTTTGTTGGTAAATGGAACATCTACCAATGCTTTTTTTTTGTATGTTTGATATGTTGGTTTAATAGTTGGTGCATCTATTAAACCTGCGACGAATTAATAAATACGATTAATTCCGTTGAGTTATTTTTGATTAACTGACTTTATTAAAATTAAACATATTGTATATATTAGTTAACAATAATACTTAAAGAACAACAACAGTAAAAGTAAAGGTTAGAATTGCTGACAGCAGCAATAAAATAAAAGCAAAAATTAAAATATGTATTGTACAGCGCGTGTAGTAACATGAACCGGGGTTTAGTTACCGAACAAATTTCATGAGAACCAAATGCGAAATCAATTTCCATGCGATATAAATTTGTCCATAGTAAGCAAGTTTTTATGGGAAACAAATTTTCAGCAGTAAGCAAATACCAAATTTATTTTCATGAGAAATAAATTCTTGCAACTGTTGGTCACGTTGAGTGACACTATTTTGTACTAAGGTGACCATGCATGTTCAAGTGATCATATGTAACCATATGGTTACTGAAAATACTGCCCGCCTTGAATTAAAAAATTCAAATTATGTTTTTCTTTACCCGCCGTAAATTTATAGAATTTAAGAATCGCTGCAGAATGCATGTTGTTTACATCTATACTTGTATAAGCATACACATCTTCAAGATAAAAGTTTATGTTTGTAATTTAAGCCTTTGCTGATCATACACAAATTTCTTGAATTGAAAAATTTTAAATGTACATCTCATTCTTATTGAAACATTCTTATGAGTAAGAACAGTCAAATCGTGTTGAATTAAAATTAAGATTAAATTGAATTGGGAACAATTGGATTTATCCTCCTTTTTGCTGAGTGAGTATCTGAAGTTATTGTCTGAAATTAGATTATTCTTCGCTTCTGTTGCAGGTACTTCAACACGCTATATCTTGCAGTGATCGTCGTGGTAGTGGTGTAGTTGCATAGGGACCAAAGATTTATGTTGTTTAAATTCGTATATGATTACAATTATTGTAAAAGTAAGCATACAAATACCAGCCATTGCAGTGTAGCTTCCCAAGGGGAAAAGAAGTGCTTCAAAAACCCTTCTGAAGTGCATCCTTTTCACCAATAAGCACTTCCGCTCCGTAAGAACAATACTTTCTTTTTAACATTGCATGTCATAGGATGTAAGCGAGCAAAAGCTTACCGCAGCCTTACCAAAAAAGAGTTTTTAAAGCGCTTATTTGTAATGCTGCGGTAAGCGTTTTTTCAATAAAATTAAAAAAAGAAAAAAAACTGGCCACGCCAGGATTTGAATCCACGACCCTCCGCGTGCTAGACATTTTTTCTTACATTTACCAACCCTTTAGACCGCTCTACCAACGCCCGATGATATGAAGAGGTATTAAATTTGTATATTAAGCAAATGTTGTCCTGCAGCATTACATAGAATCTTTGTGCAATCAGTTTCAATTCAAGTAAGCAAAAGTAAATAAAAATGAGAAATTAAAATAGAAAAGTGAAATAAAAAAGGTTGAATAAAAAATATTTTAATAAAAAAAAAAAAAATCACCCGGGCTGGGTTCGAACTCACGTTTTTCTTACTGCAGCCTTATATGGAATCATTGTGTAATCAATTTCAATTCGGTTAAACAAAAGCAAATTAATAAGAGAAAGGAAAATAGAAAAGTAAAATAAAAGATGTTGAATAAAAAAGCAAAAAAAAGTAAAAAAAAGTAAAAAAAAAAAATCTCCCGGGCTGGGTTCGAACTCACGTTGTTCTTACTGCAGCCTAATAAAAAATCATTGTGATAGTGCTTCTAAATTTCTATGGGGACAAGCACTTTTGAAGTGCTTGGATCAGAAGCGCTAGAAATTTTTCCTCTTGGGTTATGATGAGGATGTGTCCATGTGTTGTTTCTGCTGCTTGGGGTAGAGCAGATCTATTGATGATTGCGGGTTGTTTCTGAATTGATTCCAATTCGGTGAAGTAAGGCAAAAATGCATTTATTTTTGTTGGAACCTTTTCGTATTGTTTTGTCCAATCTCTTGGCATCTCAATTGTAGGACTGAAGGCATGTAGTGAAGTGACAATTTTTTGATGGCCTTGTATAGTTACATGGTCATTTCTTATATTGCAATCTGAGCGCAATTGCAACAGGCCGCTATCTTTGAGTGTGATTTGATGGTCTTCATTCCCGCAGACAGCATTCAATCTTACAGTGTTTGTAGTTGCATAAACCCATTGATTCGGTCCATCTAGTTGGTACCATAGGATTGTTTCGTCCATTAGGTATAGTTTGCATCTAGGGTTGGCTTCGTTGTTTATTAGGTCTAATTCACATTTGCTGACTTCAGATGATTTGTGATATGTGGCTTGAATGTTGAAGCATAATAACTCATTTTCTCTTGTTGGCAAGCAAGAATTAATTTGTGGTTTTGATAAAGGAATGAAATTATCATGATGTGGACTGATGGGGAGAAAATTTGTTGATAATTGCAAAAGTACCGTTCACTAATGCTGCTATGGGTACCAAATGTAAAAGTTGAAACTGTTGTGAATCTGTCAATGGTAATTCGATGCTGAAGACAATATGATTTTCGGCTACAACTCCATGGACCTCAATTAGTTTGTAGACTTCTAGAATGTTGTTTTGATGAATAGGGAGTTGTAAATGCGGTGGAAGGTGCGCCTTCACCTTCATGATTTCACTTGAAAATTGCTTTGGTGTAAGCAGTAGGGGATTTATTTTTCCATGGTGGCTGTCGATCAGTACGTCCATGATTGATGCGTGTGTTCGCTGCAAATTAGATACCATGATGAACATTTGAACAGATAGTGTGAGGATGAGAATTTTGTTGTTTGACACCTCTGTATCACGGCCATGAAGCAAGTCATCAATTTGTTTGTCAATTTCGTCGAATTTTTTTTGAATATCTAATTGACTTGCTTTAAAAATGTTAATGGTTGAATCGATTAATGAATTTTGATTTTTTAGCAGCCGTTCAAGATGGTCATCATTTTTGTGCAGGGCTGCTATGGTTTCTGACACCTTTGTTGCGTAGTTTGAATCAAGGACTCCAAAAAGCGGATTGGCAACGTTACCAATTACGTCCATAGCACCTCTCTTTGATCTTCTGACTGAAAGGATGCCCAACGGGAAGAAATGAAGTTGCTTCCAAAAAGAGCGTAATAGAAGCACATCTCTGGTAGCGTACAAAATTTTTTAAATTCTATTTTTTTTTATTGCTTATAAAAGTTAATAAATCGACCAAAAGTTACAGAAAAAAAGGAATTTTTGTGAAATGGAACTTAAAATTTTTAAAAACTTTCACTGAAGCGTATTTCATATGCTTCCAAATGTGTGCTTCCACGGAAGCGTATTTGAATCGTATTTCATGTGCTTCTGAAGATGTGGATCACCGCTAGGACATGCTATGTTAAAAAAGATAAGCAGTGAGAACAGCACTGGAAGCAGCTTCTTGCTTCCCTAGAAGCGCATGTGAAGTCGTTTCAATGCGCTTCGGTTTCCCGTTGGGTGGTTATTTCTGCTTCCAGCCCTTCTTTGACATGATCAAAATAATCAATCAAATATGTGCACATTGTTTCATTTGTTGTTTTGTCCAATTGTTTTTGCAAGGTATGTGTTCCATCACTCAGGATGTCTAACTCATCTCGATACGGGCCGATATTAGTAGACGATCATCTTCCAGCTAGCTGTTACCAGCTTTACTGCACCCAGTTGCTCAAAATATATCCCTGGTTTTGCGCTGAACTGCGTTATGTTGATTGGATTGCACAAAACAAGTGGCAACAGTAACAAAGCAAATAAGCTAAGTCCTAGGCCAGGTTGAATACGCTGGAGTTTTCTGGGGATGGTTTCCTGACTTATTGGTACCGTCTTTTTTAAACGGTTTAACGGGATCCTCACGATTAAGGAAACTGGTGAATCTGGTTGTTTATTGTTCTTCTCGACAACATCATCAGGCGATTTGTCTGCTGCATTATCTTCTGGAAAAAGTGGAGCTAATTTATGTATGGGTCGCTGTCGTATTCCATCCATAGTTTTGACGTCACACACCCGAACTGCTCCATCATCTCCCTTGTAGACCTTGATGATTCTACCAAGAGGCCATTGCAGAACCGGACGACTATCATCTTTTATAATGACCATAGTGTCGGGCTTAATCAAAGTTATTGGCCCCTTCCATTTGTGCCGTTGTTGAAGTTCACTCAAGTATTCAGTAGACCAGCGTTGCCAAAAACTGTGTTTGAGACTTGAGACTTCTTGCCATCGCGCTGACAGTTTGGCCGTTGATGGCCTTGAACAAGCATCCACATTTGAAGTTAGTGGCTCCCCTATTAAAAAGTGAGTGTTGATAAATCATTCGGATTTGATGACATTGGAGTGATTGGTCTTGAATTAAGCATCGCTTCGATTTCAATTACCACAGTGTTCAACTCTTCAAACGTCATTGATGCTTCGGACAGTCTTGGCACTAATAATTTTTTCGCGGATTTCGCCGCTGCTTCCCACAGTCCTCCAAAATGTGGTGAACGTGGTGGAATGAACCAAAAGTCGATTCCTTTTTCACTGCATGCTCTGATGATTGAATTGAGCTCCTCCAGCTGATTTTTTGCTCCAACAAAATTTGTAGCATTATCGCAGAATATTGTTTTGCAATGTCCTCTGCGTGAAATGAATCTTTTCAAGGCTCCAATGAAGGCATCTGTAGTTAGATCTGTTACTAATTCCAAATGAACTGCTTTTGTTGGTTTTCCTCGTGTCTTAAAATGTACTTTAAGTGGCTCGCAATAATCTATGCCACAATGAATGAATGGTCGTGCTGGTTCCACTCGTAACGTTGGTAGGCTGCCCATAATCTGCTTGTATAAGATTGGCCTTGAACGGGTGCATCTCACACAATTTTGAACAACAGATCTTGCTAAGTTTTTACCATTAAGCGGCCAAAACCTTTATTTTAGTTGTGCTAGCAATGCTAGGGGACTACAATGATAGTTTTCTTTGTGAATTTTTTCTGCTAACAACCTTGCAATTGAATTATTGGCTGGTAGGATCATTTGATGTTTTGTATCATATTCCTGAGTAGATAAACATAATCTTCCTCCCACTCGAATTATTCCTTCTTCATCTAAGAATGGGGTTAATGAAGCTAAATTATTTGATTTGGGTACAAATTTATCCTTAATTAGGATTTTTATTAACTCCCGAAAATCTGACGACTGGATTTGGCGTATAATGATCTTGAGAGCTGCGTCTAATTCTATGGGAGAGAGCTCAATGTGTTCTGGAGCGTTTTGGTCGCTTTGAATTTCTTATAAATCTTAGAATATATCCTAGCACTCGTTGTATATGTAAAAATGAATTTTTTGAAGGTATTGCATATATCCATGGTTGCCCTTCACATGATTGTTGCGTTATTAGAGTGACAACTGAATTGTTGTCTTCGATGGTTAATTCCCTTTTAAAGGGAGCTGGCCACAGCGACTTGTGTTGGTATAAAAACATTGGGCCATATAACCATATGTTACAGTATGAAAATTCTCGTGGTTTGAGTCCTCTTGATAGAACATCCGCGGGATTTTGTTTTGATGGTACGTGCCGCCATTGATCAGCCATGGTTAAGCGAAGAATTTTAACGATGCGATGAGCAACATAAATTGGCAGCTTGCCAGGGTGATTGTGTATCCAGGACAGTACAATTTGAGAATCAGTCCAAAAGTATGATGCTTTATTCTGATAACCTAGGTCAAGCTTCACCCTTGCCATGAGTTCTGCTGCTAAGAGTGCTGCTCATAGTTCCAGGCGTGGTATTGTTTGGAGTTTGATTGGGGCTACTCTTGATTTGGAGCAAAGAAGATTCAATTTGATTGTTTTATCCTTTAGTGTAGTTTTGATGTATACAGCTGCTCCATAAGCTTTTTCTGAAGCATCAGAAAATGCATGTAGCTCTACGTTTTCGAAACCTTGACTTCCAAATACATGTCTTGAGACCTTAGCATTGTCTAAAGTTGTTAGGTCCATTCTATAGGATGTCCATTGCCTTTGAATTTCTGCTGGTAGTTCTTCATCCCAGTCGAGTCTTAATTGCCATACATTCTGTAACTGCATTTTTCCTTTTACTAGAACGGGACCGATAAGCCCAAGTGGATCGTATATGTGTGCTAAATCAGAACTCATCGTTCGTTTGTTATTTTGTTATGCTCTTGGACATTTGCCTTGAAGCAGAACATACACTACATTATAAATAATTAATATGTATGTGTGTGTAACATTTTGCAGACCATATTTTCTAAACTAATTTGAGGTCGCTGAGTCCGAAAATTGCATTTATTTTTTTTTCCTAGGGGCCGTTCTCGAGATAATCGACCTTTTCGATTTTTGAGGTTATAGCTCCATTTTTTCGAACATATTTTGAGAAACCCAATTTCGATCGTATATGTTTTTACACTGTTATAGAGAAAAATTCTTAAACTTCCAACAAGTGTACCAATATCTAAGACCTGATTCAAATTGGCTGAGTTATAGCAACGTAAAGTTCATTTTTATGGTAGTTTTTTACACTCTTTCGTGTTTAAGCCAAATTAAACGCGGTTTTTTTGCCAGTAGCTTATACAAATATATATTTTTTATATATTAGTTCAATAGTGTATTTAATTGCAAATATAGGGAGTTAAATTTTAGCAAAATCGGATGATTTTTTAAGAAGTTATTAACGTTTTAGTGATATAAGACCATTTCGATTTTCATAGAAAAAATTAATTTTTTCAACAAAAATTTAAAAAACAATTTGTGTTTTCTATGAAAATCGAAATGGTCTTATTTCACTAAAACCTTAATAACTTTTTAAAAAATCAGCTGATTTTGCTAAAATTGAACTCCCGATATTTGCAATTAAATACACTATTGAACTAAAATATAAAAAATATATATTTGTATAAGCTACTGGCAAAAAAACCGCGTTTAATTTGGCTTAAACACGAAAAAGTGTAAAAAACTACTATAAAAATGAACTTTACGTTACTATAACTCAGCCAATTTGAATCGGACTTTAGATATTGGTACACTTGTTGAAAGTATAAGAATTTTTCTCTATAATAGTGTAAAAACATATTCGATCGAAATTGGGTTTTTCAAAATATGTTCTAAAAAATGGAGCTATAACCTTAAAAATCGAAAAGGTCGATTATCTCGAGAACGGCCCCTAAGAAAAAAAAAATAAATGCGATTTTCGGACTCAGCGACCTCAAATTAGTTTAGAAAATATGGTCTGCAAAATGTTACATTTTGGCTGTTGTCTAGTGATATCAGACTTTGGTAGCCATAATAAGCCCTAAGTCTTGGTAGATTGATTACTTTGAGAGTTGAAGTGGAGATCAACCTCTTTATCTTCTCGTGCGATTCCACGTAAAAGTCTGTGGTCATTAGCACACCTTTTTTTTAGCTTCATTCCTGCTCCGTTGAGCATGGTTATCAATTGCTGTTGAATTTCTAATGCCTCATGTATTGTGTCTGCTCCAATCAGCCCATCATCCACATAAAAATAATTTTTTAGAGACTTGGCTCCATAGGGAAATTGGCCTTGGTGCTCCTCTGCTAGACGATTCAAGCAGCGCGTTGCCAGGTAAGGAGCTGACCTGGTACCGTATGTAACGGTATTCAACTGATAAATTTTGATGGGCTCTGTAGGATTCTCTCGCCACATTATAAGTTGTAGGTTTCGATCCTCTTTATTGACCCATATTTGTCGGTACATTTTGTCAACATCAGTTTTAATAACGTACTGGTGCATTCTGAACCGAAGCAATATTGAAAAAAGCTCACTTTGAACTGTTGGGCCATTGAACATTATGTCATTCAATGAAGGCCCTGTTGGCTTATGTGCTGACGCATCAAACACAACTCGCAATTTTGTGGTCGAGCTGACTGGGCGAAGTACACAATGATGTGGTATAAAATAATATGGTGATCGGAAGTCAAAAGAGTTGATTTGTGTCATATGTCCTAGTGATTCATATTCTCTCATGAAGGACATATATTGATCCTTTAGTGATTTTTTTTTTGAATTGAATTGAATTTTATTTTTCTTATCTTATTACATAATACAAAATTTCAATACTTATCAATTAGCTAAGGTAATATATATAAGTATGTAATTTAGATAATAAGTCATTCTTTAGCCAACTGATGACTAGTGATGAATGACTTAGATTCGTACATTTTTATAAATTAAGTTGTTTAAATTGTTGTGGGGGAAAAGGTAAAAATAAATTTAAATTTTTAAATTTGTTTTTTTTTTTTTCTAATAAAAAATAGGAACAGGTAAAAATAGTTACACACTTAAAAAATAGTTACAATTAAAAAATGCATTTTTTTTTTTATGATATAAAAACAACAAAAATTTTGATCGCAATTACATAGCTTTAATCATAGAGATATCTTTTGTAAAAAGCCAAGATTTTACTTTTTTAAGGAAGATGTTATAGTTTCTCAAAGTTCTGATCTCAAGTGGCAAATTATTAAAAAATTTTGGAGCCGAAACCGTAAAAAAGTTAGAAAATTGAGTTTTATTTGAAGCTGGAACATTAACGAATTGCATATTATTCACTCTTAATTCGTATACATTAGAGTTTCGCAAATTTTGGCTATAACCACTTCGCATGAAAAATATCTTGAGAACTTTGTAGACATATAAATGTTTCAACGGCAAAATGCGCAGATGAGAAAATAAAGGCCAGCTACTTTCCATTCTGCTTTTGTTTAGAATAATTCTAATAACATGTTTTTGTGCTATCATTAAAGGTTCAAGAGTACTGTAAAATGTTCCTCCCCAACTCGCTAGGCCATATTGAAGCTTCGAACTAACTAATCCATGATAAACCATTGTAAGTAGCTTTTTTGAACAGTGTTCTTTTAGTAAATATAATTTGCGAATTACCGACATGACATATTTTTTTAAGTTGGTTACATGTGCTTTCCAATTTGTTTTTTTTATCTATAAGAACACCTAGGTACTTAAACTCCTCAACAACTTCGATTTCAAAGCAACCAGAACTACAAATTTCATTACTAATGAAGTTGATTTTACCACATGAATGCGGCTCTGAGTTCTTAGAGGCGTTTCTCAATGCTTTTAAATCGTTCGTGTGCTATTTCTTTTGAATCTGCTAGTGCTGATGCATGTTCTTTTAGTGGAAGCTTAACCACAAATCTACCATCATAATCTCGATAAGTGTGTTGAAGGAAATGGGACTCGCAACGTAGTTCGTCTTCTGTGACCAGAATACTTGAGTCTGATATTTCTTCCGTCTCCCAAAACTTTGAAATGGCTTCTTCAAGCTCTTTTGTGGTGCAAACACCACATGTTGCGATGTTTGAATAGACAGGTTCTGTGCTGCCAGCTACTATCCATCCAAAAACTGAGTTTTGAAGGGTTGGATGATTTTCTGCCAATTTTATTTTTCCATCTGTTACCAGGTCAAAGAAGATTTCAGCTCCTAGTAAACAATCAATTCTACCTGGCTTGTTAAAATTAGGATCGACGAGATTAATGTGTTGTGGAATGCCCCAGTTGTCAATTTTTAACTGATGCACTGGTTGATCAGACACAATTTTTGGTATGATGTGTGCTTCTATTTCAGCAGCGAATTCGTTTAAATTTGATTTAATGTAAACCGTTGTTTGATGCCGAATTTTTTTTTCTGAAGCTCCAACTCCTTCCACGCTCATAGACATTGGTCTAGGCTTGGCGCCCAATTTTTTGTGAAGGCGATCTGTTATTAGGTTTATTTGAGAGCCTGAGTCCAGTATAGCGCGACACTCGACATAATGGCCGCTGGCTGCGGCAATCTGGATTCAAGCTGTTGCTAGTAAAACGTAACTCGAATCTTTTTTCTTGTTGTTTGTCAGAAGACTAACTTTATTTGCTGGTTGCTCTTGATTAATTTGTGTTGTAACTGCATGTTCTTGCTTTTTGGTTGTAACTGCAGTTATTTGTTGCGGATCTGCCTTGGTTTTCTGATAAGAGGCCTTCTTCTGATTATGCTGGTTGCTGATCCATTGATTATGCAGCAACGTGTTATGATTTTTGGAACATTTAGTGCAAGATCCTGACTTGCACTCATCTGCTCGATGCCCGGCTCGCAAACAATTGACGCATCGATTGAATTCTTTGACCCATTTCCACCTTTGGTTCAAATCAGCGTTTGCAAACATTTTGCAAGCGTAGAAGCTATGACTTTCTTTGTTGCATATCGGACAATTGTCATTGTTATTGTTTAGCGTTGTCACTGAGGCACACGTTTTTGTTGCTGAAACTTCCTTAATCCGTTGTGCTTCAAAGGATTGGAACTTACGCTCCAGGAATTGTAGCACCTCATCAATGTTGAGTAGCCGTTTATTGTCATTTAAATTCTGTTCAAAAGCTCTTTGTGTTGGTGGATCCATTTTGCGTAGCACTATGTGAACTAGTATCGCATCCCAATGTTCAACTGGAATCCCTTGCGCCTTCAGGCCATGGATGCATTCTTGAGTGACATCGTGCAATGACTTCATTGCTGCTGGCGATTCGACCTTTATTGTTGATTGTGTTAGAAACTTTTCCAGCAACGTTGTCACCAACAAACGTTTATTATCGTAACGACTGGTAAGAATTGTCCAAGCCGCTGAATAATTACTTCCTACTACTGTAAGATATTTTATGAGGTTTTTTGGTTCACCTATTAAGGCTTGTGCTAGATAATGCATCTTTCTTGCATCACTGATGCGTGCGTTATGGACCATTTCTGTGTATATGTCCTTAAACGCTACCCACTGCAAGTAATTTCCATTGAACGTAGGAATGGAAATTTTTGGTAACGGCACGACACTTTCTGGTTGATGAGCTGCCGCTGTGTCGAGAACTGATTGTTCAATATTCGCCATGGAAACATGTTGTCGGAGTTCGATGATCGCTGCCTCTACCCTTGCTTCCATTTCATAATACACCTCTGGCGTGTGTTTCTGAATGTGGTCATCAATTGTGGAATCCCACAATGCAGCGTTGTTTCTGGCCAAATCTGTCATATGCTTTTCCAGAATGGCCAACTTGATTGGATAATATGTTAATGGATGGGTCATCAATTTCTGTGCTGTTATTTCTTCTATGTTTCTATTGAGCGCCTTCAAAAGTGATTTCTGGTTGCGAAGCATTTTTAGTGTTTGTTTGCTCAATTTTGAATTTTCGTTTGATATTTCATCCATCCCAGCTGCTGCAGCGCCGTCGCTTGTCTGCCCAGTTTGATTCCCATCTTCCATCGAGATTCGCTTTTGAATTCCCTTTTCGAAGATTTTTGTGTATTTTCCGACTGTTTTAAATAACTCTTCAAATGTTGCTTCCTCAAGGTATTGATCCTTTTCATGGGTATCTTCTTCAGAGGCCACAATTGCTTTATGATTACGGTGAAATTCTTCTGCCAGCACATGTAGTCCTCTAAGCCTCTCTGTATAGTAATCTGGTGTTTTCCGCTCGTCCGAATCCTTTTTAAAGTTGGTGATAAGCTGGTCAATCTTTTTCTTCAGCTCCAACTGTCTGCTTAGTAGAGTTTCCATTGAGGTACATTAAGCTAGCAGAGCGAAAATGGCAGAACTGAAAAAAAATATGGCAGAATTATAGGCTAATTATAGGCTAATTTTGGGCCCAAACGCCGAATTTTAGGCTCTTCATTTTTTAAAAAAAAAAAAAAAATAGCTCTGCCAGCTTAAGTGTAAGCCAGCAAAGCTGTTTCGAGAAAACACATACGAGACGTATATTGAACTAAAGTAAGTAGTCAATAATTATAGGCTAATTATAGGCTATTTAAATGCCCAATCGCCAAATAAAAAGCGTTCCATTAAAAAAAAAAAAAAAAAAATTCTGCTAGGTTAAGTTTAAGCTAGCAGAGCGATTTCGAAAAAAAAACATTTTGTACTAAAGAAAGTATTCAATAATTATAGGCTAATTATAGGCTATTTAAATGCCCCATCGCCAAAAGAAAAGCTTTCATTTAAAAAAAAAAATGGACCAAATCAATTTTCTTGAAATAAGGAACTTCGAATAACAACAATTCCAGAGAAAAAAAACAACAACAACAAAAACACTACTACAACAACAACAAATTTACTACTACTACAACAACAGTAATTTTACATAAAAATAGGGGTAAGTGGGCGGCCTGCGGCCGCTGCTCAGGATTTAAACCCGTCAGACATCCAACACCGGCATCGCGGCGGCCTTCGGCCGTGGATCAAACTTATATAAGCGCAGTAGCTACTTATTATTTAAAAAAATTTTTATTAAAAATTGCGCTCGCAATTTGACTAGCAAAACTATTTGTTGGATATATTATAGACTGATCCGCGGCCGAAGGCCGCCGCGAAGCCGGTTTTGGATGTCTGACGGGCTTAAATCCTGAGCAGCGGCCGCAGACCGCCCACTTACCCCTACTTTTATGTAAAATTACTGTTGTTGTAGTAGTAGTAAATTTGTTGTTGTAGTAGTTTTTGTTGTTGTTGTTTTTTTTCTCTGGAATTGTTGTTATTCAAAGTTTCTTATTTCAAGAAAATTGATTTGGTCCATTTTTTTTTTTTAAATGAAAAGCTTTTCTTTTGGCGATAGGGCATTTAAATAGCCTATAATTAGCCTAAAATTATTGAATACTTTCTTTAGAACAAAATATTTTTTTTTCGAAATCGCTCTGCTAGCTTGAGCTTAACCTAGCAGAATTATTTTTTTTTTTTTTTTTCAAATGGAAAGCTTTTTATTTGGCGATTGGTTATTTAAATAGTCTATAATTAGCCTATAATTATTGAATACTTTCTTTAGTGCAAAATGTTTTTTTTTTCGAAATAGCTCTGCTAGCTTAAACTTAACCTAGCAGAATTTTTTTTTTTTAATGGAAAGCTTTTTATTTGGCGATTGGGCATTTAAATAGCCTATAATTAGTAGGGCTGTGCAATGAGCTGATCGAACCTGTTCGAACTTTTGCAACATACAACGAACAAGATCGATCAGCTCAGCTCAACTCAGCTCAACTCAGTTCGTAAGTTCGTGAGTTTTGAGCTGATCGTTTGGTCGATCAGCGAATTCGTTGTGAGCTGATCGTTTGTTTGTTGAGCTAGTAAGTTATGAGTTTTCTCGTTTGTTTGGTTACGTTCAGCGTGTTCGTTATGAGTTGGATATGATTGCAATCAGCGTTGTAAGAATTGCGTAGAAATAATACTTAAGGTTTAATATTATACACGAATACTAAACAAATATTTTGCATAGTTGTTTTTTTGCTGTTAAATCGAAATTGTGAACTTAATAAAATTGAAAATAAAACTAAGACGTTTTGATAAATAATTTTGAATGAAAAAGTTAATTTTTTTAGGATTGCAACCTGTTTTTTTAATAAAATCAAAATTTTCTTTCAATAAATTGCTAAAATCATCATTTTCTCTCTATAAATTGACATATTGGGTCCAAAAACAACGAAACAAAAAATTTGGGTTGTCATATCAGAACGCCAGACTTTTTTTGGAAAGTTGCATTTCTTTTCAACTTTCTTTATTGAAAAATATAGAATCGACCCAGAATCCCATACTAATTTCTTTGGGCGTTATTTCCTAACGCCAAATTTTTTGGGGCTGCCACCTCGTTTTTTTAATAAAATCAAAATTTTTTTTCAATAAATTGCTAAAATCATAATTGTTATCTCTATAAATTGTTATCTTGGGTCCAAAAACAATAAAAAAAGTTAACAACCAAATGCAATTTTGCGAAAAAAAGTCAGGCAACCTTAATATGGCAGCCCAAAATTTTTCTTTCGTTGTTTTTGGACCCAAAATGTCAATTTATAGAGAGCAAATGATGATTTTTGCAATTTATTCAAAGAAAATTTTGATTTTATTAAAAAAACCAGGTGGCAACCCCAAAAAATTTACTATGGGTTTTTGGGTCGATTCCATAACTTTCAATCAAGAAAGTTGACAAGGAAATGCAATTTTCCAAAAAAACGTCTGGCAACCCTGATATGGCAACCCTAAATTTTTGTTTCGTCGTTTTTGAACCCAAGATGTCAATTTATAGAGAGAAAATGATGATTTTAGCAATTTATTGATGGATAATTTTGATTTTATTAAAAGAAACAGGTGGCAACCCTGAAAAAATATGTTGGATTTTTTAAAAGTTTATCTAAGCGGTTAAAGGCTAAAATTTATTTATTTTTTTTTTTTTTAATGTATGGTTTAAGCAAATTTTACAAAAAAAAAAAAACATGTGGCAATCCTGAAAGTTGCTTCTGCTGTGTACAGCGAAGAGCCGAAGTTCAAACAACCGAGTTAAACAAAATGATTTTACAAAGCTTCCTAGTTTTTATTTTCAATTTTATTAAGTTCACAATTTCGAATTAAGAGCAAAAAAACAACTTTGCAAAATATTTGTTTAATATTCGTGTATAATATTAAACCTTAAACTTGTCCCAATTCTTACACATTTTTTGCAACGCTGATTGCAATTTGCAATCATATTCAACGCATATCGAACACGCTGAACGTAGCCAAACAAACGAGAGAACTCATAACTAACGAGCTCAACAAACAAACGATCAGCTCACAACGAATTCGTTGATCGATCAAACGATCAGCTCAAAACTCACGAACTTACGAACTGAGTTGAGTTGAGTTGAGCTGAGCTAAACGAACTCAGTTCGGTACTGAAATTGTGTGAAAAGCTCATGAGTTTTGAGTTTGATCGAACTAGTTCGGCTCGTTGCACAGCCCTAATAATTAGCCTATAATTATGGACTACTTACTTTAGTTCAATATACGTCCAGTTTGTGTTTTCTCGAAACAGCTCTGCTGGCTTACACTTAAGCTAGCAGAGCTATTTTTTTTTTTTTTTTTTTTAATGAAGAGCCTAAAATTCGGCGTTTGGGCCCAAAATTAGCCTATAATTAGCCTATAATTCTGCCATATTTTTTTTTCAGTTCTGCCATTTTCGCTCTGCTAGCTTAATGTACCTTTTCCATTGTTCACTCGTTGCAATATTTTTATTGTTAATGTTTTTTCGAATTTTATTCGCGACGAACTTTAGCGAAATCACTCACGATATGTACGTTTTTTTTAAAAACTTTCGCGTTTAAATGTTTGTGTTTTTGCGAAGGGGCGTGATCCTTTCAGGTGTAACACCAGCAAGGAAAGCTTCGGGGTCACCAAATGTATAAATGTATATACAGGTTTGTTGGTAAATGGAACATCTACCAATGCTTTTTTTTGTATGTTTGATATGTTGGTTTAATAGATGGTGCATCTATTAAACCTGCGACGAATTAATAAATACGATTAATTCCGTTGAGTTATTTTTGATTAACTGACTTTATTAAAATTAAACATATTGTATATCTATATATAAATACGTGAACAGTTTTTTTTGCGCCCCTTTTGCGAGCTAACCATTTAACCGATTTTGAATATTTTTTTATATGATAGGTACTGTGGTGTAGAATCCACGAATCCAAAAATTATCCTCATAAGTTGCCTTTAAGGCATTTAAAAACAGGATCAAAGTTTTCCATATAATTACAACAACAACAGCACCCACAGAGTTATGCTGTGTTGTTAAGAAAGTGAATGAGACAGTGGAGTGAGAGAAATTTTGTTGTTGTTGTTTTTCTCTTGCTCGCACGAAACCTGTTTCGTTGCGTTCTGTCGACGTTCTGCACCGATATTTTGGATTTTTTTCGATACTTTTGGACTTTGCTCGATATTTTTGACACTATTGGATTTTAACCGATATTTTGGATGTTTTTCGATATTTTTGGACTGTTATCGATATTTTAAATGTTTCTCGATACTTTTGGACTTTTACCGATATTGTGGATGTTTCTCGATACTTTTGGACTTTTATCGATATTTTGGATGTTTCTCGATACTTTTGGACTTTTACCGATATTTTGGATGTTTCTCGATACTTTTGGACTTTTACCGATATTTTGGATGTTTTTCGATATTTTGGACTTTTACTGATATTTTGGATGTTTCTCGATACTTTTGGACTTTTATCGATATTTTGGATGTTACTCGATACTTCTGGACTTTTACCGATATTTTGGATGTTTCTCGATACTTTTAGACTTTTACCGATATTTTGGATGTTTCTCGATACTTTTGGACTTTTATCGATATTTTGGATGTTTCTCGATACTTCTGGACTTTGACCGATATTTTGGATGTTTCTCGATACTCTTGGACTTTTACCGATATTTTGGATGTTTCTCGATACTTTTGGACTTTTACCGATATTTTGGATGTTTCTCGATACTTTTAGACTTTTACCGATATTTTGGATATTTTTCGATACTTTTGGACTGTTACCGATATTTTGGATGTTTCTCGACACTCTTGAACTTTTATCGATATTTTGGATGTTTCTCGATACTTTTGGACTTATATCGATATTTTGGATGTTCCTCGATATTTTGGACTTTTACCGATATTTTGGATGTTTTTCGATACTTTTGGACTTTTACCGATATTTTGGATGTTTCTCGAAACTTTTGGACTTTTACCGATATACATACCGATGTTTTTCGATACTTTTGAGCTCTGTTATCCACGAATCCAAAAATTATCCTCATAAGTTGCCATTAAGGCATTTAAAAACAGGATCAAAGTTTTCCATATAATTACAACAACAACAGCACCCACAGAGTTATGCTGTGTTGTTAAGAAAGTGAATGAGACAGTGGAGTGAGAGAAATTTTGTTGTTGTTGTTTTTCTCTTGCTCGCACGAAACCTGTTTCGTTGCGCTCTGTCGACGTTCTGCACCGATATTTTGGATTTTTTTCGATACTTTTGGACTTTGCTCGATATTTTTGACACTATTGGATTTTAACCGATATTTTGGATGTTTTTCGATATTTTTGGACTGTTATCGATATTTTAAATGTTTCTCGATACTTTTGGACTTTTACCGATATTGTGGATGTTTCTCGATACTTTTGGACTTTTATCGATATTTTGGATGTTTCTCGATACTTTTGGACTTTTACCGATATTTTGGATGTTTCTCGATACTTTTGGACTTTTACCGATATTTTGGATGTTTTTCGATATTTTGGACTTTTACTGATATTTTGGATGTTTCTCGATACTTTTGGACTTTTATCGATATTTTGGATGTTTCTCGATACTTCTGGACTTTTACCGATATTTTGGATGTTTCTCGATACTTTTAGACTTTAACCGATGTTTTGGATGTTTTTCGATACTTTTAGGATATTTTTCGATACTTTTGGACTCTACCAATATTATACTGAGCCTGCTGCATTTAAAAAATGTTGCTACGATTAAAGAATACTCAATGTTCTGGCTTTCTTTTTTACCAAACGGCACTCGGAAAAAGTGTATGTATCTCAAAGTAAAAGGCCAAAATTTGGCCACCGGCGATACTAGTATAGCTTATTAGTTAACAATAGTACTGGTGACCCCGACGTGATATTTGTAAAAAACTGATTTTGGACGCCATTTTTCCAATATGGCGATGCGAGCGAACAAGACTCAAGGTAGCAAAGTTGAAATTCTGAAAGAGCACATCGAAATCTATAAAATAATTCATTTGCAAAAATCCCGCAAAACTTTCCAGGTAAAACTACCAAATGACTGTACTAATATGTAAGCGCTCTAAAGCTAACGGCAACCTTACGGAAAAAGGTCTTTTAAAGCGCCTATTTGTAATGCGCTGGTAATCGTTCTTTAAATTAAAAAAAAAAAAATGTACCAACCGCACTAGGATTCGAACCTATAACCCTCCGTGTGATAGAAATATATTATTTTTACTCCTAATTACAAACTATATTAAGCAAATGTCTGATCAAACAGAATTTGATCTTCGAATGCTTATTAACTTTCAATTGAATTAAAAATAAATAAATGAATTAGAGAAAGGAAATGAGAAAAGTGAAATAAAACTAGTATGGATGCCACCTTTGGCCTGGCCAAAAATGAAATACTCTACACTGCAATATTTCAAAAATTATGCTTGTAAAGGGGCTCCCAAGCCCTCTCGACCGAACTCACTTAGTTTCTGCTCAGATCTTGCACTAACTATTCCATCTGTGCTAAATTTGTCGTCAATACCTCAAATAACGCTTACACTACAGAATTATATAAATTTTGTTTGTATAGTATATGCCACGCCTTCTTTTGTCTAAATTTGTACTGCACTTACTGTTCCTTACGCCTGAATGAAATTTGGTTAGATTTTCTCAAAAAACGGTTTCAGTATAGCATTTTGAAACTTTTGCATATACTTATGGGAGGTGACACACCTAGTTTTTGGTTTGAATTTGCACTTACTGCCTTTAATGTCTATGTGAAATTTGGTTCGATTATCTCAAAAAATGCTTTCAGAATAGCATTTTGCAACTTTCCGAGTTCACGTATTTTTTGCTCAGAGGTTGTTCTTATTATCCTTGGTGTCTATTTGTAATTCACTTTCGTTATCCCAAATAATGCTCTCAATATTGCGTTTCGAATATATTTTTTGTAGGAGCGGTGGGCGTGTCGGCTGAGCGGTTTTTTGCCATTTTCTATTTTCAATCACACGAGCTAACTTCTACAACGAAGCCACTGTGCCAAATTTCATTGAATTATCTCGCTTAGTTTTACTGTGGAAAATATTTCCACAGACAGACAACTAGCTAGCCAGATAGACGGACATGGCTATATCGACTCAGGAGGTGACGCTGATCAAGAATATACATATATCACGGCCGTAGTATGTTGCATTCGATCCAAACCTGCGTGCTCAGTTGAAATTCTTGTAGATATTTTTTTTTTTGGGGTTTTCTGAACATTATGGAAAAAAAAATTTTAAAAATAAGTCAGTTAAGATATATCAAATTCCTAACAAGTTAGCGCAATCCTGATGCCGGATTCGGATTTAGCATCAAAAAATACATCTAAATTTTGAAATTCTGTTTATATTTGTTGATTTTATTTTTTTGGTTTTTTCAATTTATATGGAAGTTTTAGTACAACTAGTCCAGGCAAATTAGCATTTGAAATAACAATAATTAGAGGAAAGCTGAAAATCGGTACAGACCTTAGAAACACCATTACAAATAATCTGTCAAAAGTCCCCATTGATCCCATGTGAGCTAAAAAAGTTATTCAAGGTCAAAAGTCACAAAAAATTGTTTTTTGGAAATATCTCGCCAGCGGTAACTTCTAGAGAAAAATTTTTGTCGGCAATTTTTTAGCTTATAAAAAAAAGCCAAAAAATTCAAATAAGTCGGCAAAAAATTCAAATAAGTCGGCAAAAAAGTGAGATTTAATCAAAATTTTGTAGAATGACCTAGGTGGCAACCCCAAAAATGTATAATGGATCTTTATAAATTTTATCTAAGCGTTTCAAAAGTGAAATTTTTTTTTATTTTTAAAGTATATGGATTAAGCCAAAGATACGAAAAAACCAGGTGGCAACCCTCAAAGTGAATGTTGAACTTCTAAAATTTATATAAACTTTTTAAAACAAAAATTTATTTTTTTATTTTGCTAAATTGTATGCTTTAAGAATTCCTTAAAAAAATACGATGTGACAACCCTGAAAACGATAAAGTGCGCAGTCGACGTGCAACGGCAAAGCAAAGACCTTGTGGCATACGAGTGTGCATTGTAAAATAATTTGAAAGTTGATTTTCGAATGATTTTCAAATCGCGATATCTCATGAACGGTTAGTCGGACGAAAAAAGTGTTAGGAGAGACCGTCATAGGGAATCGCACGTACTACAAAATGCATGAAAAAAATTTTTCCTAGGGCACATCGTTTCTGAGATATTTTAAAAAAAATGTTTTTTTCTAATTTTCAGGATTGTCTTTCGACAATAGTTAAGAGCGAACAGGCTTTTAGATCAGTGCATTTCGACTTTCTATCAATATGGACTAGTTATAAGTATCTGACAATTGCGATGATAATGATATCCAAGTGTTAAGTGCTGTACATGTCTACAAAAGCAAACTAGTTTATAAATTTAATATAAAAAATATAAAAATTGTTCTGACAAAACATAGCATTTGCGCTGATTTATCAATCAATAAAGCATTGGTTTTCTAAATTATTTGATGAAAATATTTATATGTAAGTACCATGAACATTTCTCTATACACTCATCTGAAAACAAAACGACTGTGGGCTTAGTTATTGCGAGTTAAAAGTAGTATGTTTTATTCAAAATTTAGAGGCAAAAAGGTTGTTAAAAGCCGATTTCTGCGCAAGAAGGAGTTGTTTTGATTAATTTTTTCACCTTATCCCACTCAAGCAAATTTATTGAGCAAATCCTCATCAAAAGTTTTCACTGCCAGTATTTCGAGGTCGATTTAATATGAATAGTTTAAACTTATAAAGAAACTAGTAAGGATGTAAATTTTGGCCTGGCCAAAAAATAAATACCCTACACTGCAGTATTTTGAAAATTTTGCTTATATGGGAGGTGCCACGCCCCCTTGTCTGATTTCACCCAATTTTTGCTGAGAGCTTTCATTTATAATTTTTAGTGTCTGAGTCAAATTTGGTTCGAATATCTCAAAAAACGCATTCAGTATAGCGTTTTGAAGCTTTTGCTTATATGGGAGGTGCCACGCCCTCTTGTCCGAGTACACCCAGTTTTTGTTCAGAGCTTGCATTTATAGTTTTTAGTGTCAGAGTGAAATTAAGTTGGATTATCTCAATAAACTTTTTCAGTATAGCATTTTGAAACTTTTGCTTATATGGGAGGTGCCACGCCCCCTTGTACGATTTCAACCAATTTTTTCTGAGAGCTTTCATTTATAATTTTTAGTGTCTGAGTCAAAGTTGGTTCGAATATCTCAAAAAACGCTTTCAGTATAGCGTTTTGAAGCTTTTGCTTATATGGGAGGTGCCACGCCCTCTTGTCCGAATTCGCTCAGTTTTTTATCAGAGCTTGCGCTTACAATTCGTAGTACTTATATGTATTGTGGTTGCATTGTCGTGAAAAATACTCCTAAAATTGCATTTTGAATATAATTTTTGTATGGGCGGTAGGCGTGTCCGTTGACCGATTTTGCTCATTTTCAATCCCCCGAGCTAATTTTGGCGACGGAGGCAGTGTACCAAATTTCATTGAATTATCTTGCTTAGTTTTTCCAAAAAGTGTATTTCAACACACAGCCAGCCACCCAGCCACCCAGCCAGCCAGCCAGCCAGCCAGCAACCCAGCCAGCCAGCCAGCCAGCCAGACAGACGGACATGGCTATATCGACTCAGGAGGTGACGCTGATCAAGAATATATATACTTTTCTATACCTGCCACGCCTCCTTCTCTGCGTTACAAACGGAAGGACAAAGTGAATATACCCTGGGTGTAGGGTATAAAAATGCGCTTAAGCTCGGCTTATTCGCAATAAGGAACTATTCCGATTTAATTTTCTTATTTTCCGACTCTGAGCAAATAAGCGAACAAAACCTCATCAAAAAAATTTCACTTCCAAGACTTCGAGGTCACTATAATATTAGTAATTCAAACTTGTCTCGTAAAAAAGGACTTAAACTCAGTTTAATCGCAAGAAGGACGAGTCGGGATTTTCGTTTTCACAGTTACCAACTCAGGAGAGGTAAGCGAACAAAACCTCATCAAAAAATCTTCAGTGACTCCAAGTCGAGGTTGTCCCTATCTTCCCGGGAGGTGTGTTTTTATGCTAATGTTTTCCTCTCGAGTAAAAAAAGATTTTTGCCTGCCACGGGCGTTCAAAAGCCAAAAACTCTTACTTAGCGTCCGAATCCCATCTTGAGTCATACATCATTTTAAAGCTTATAAATTATGCTTTAATTTAAGGCACTTTTAAAAAAAAACTAGTAAGGGTGTAAATTTTGGCCTGGCCAAAAAATAAATACCCTACACTGCAGTATTTTGAAAATTTTGCTTATATGGGAGGTGCCACTCCCTCTTGTCCGAGTACACCCAGTTTTTGTTCAGAGCTTGCATTTATAGTTTTTAGTGTCAGAGTGAAATTTTGTTGGATTATCTCAAAAAACTCTTTCAGTATAGCATTTTGAATCTTTTGCTTATATGGTAGGTGCCACGCCCCCTTGTCTGATTTCACCCAATTTTTGCTGAGAGCTTTCATTTATAATTTTTAGTGTCTGAATCAAATTTGGTTCGAATATCTCAAAAAACGCTTTCAGTAAAGCGTTTTGAAGCTTTTGCTTATATGGGAGGTGCCACGCCCTCTTGTGCGAGTACACCCAGTTTTTTTTCAGAGCTTGCATTCATAGTTTTTAGTGTCAGAGTGAAATTTAGTTGGATTATCTCAAAAAACTTTTTCAGTATATCATTTTGAAATTTTTGCTTATATGGGAGGTGCCACGCCCCCTTGTACGATTTCAACCAATTTTTGCTGAGAGCTTTCATTTATGACTCTTAGTGTCTGAGTCAAAGTTGGTTCGAATATCTCAAAAAACGCTTTCAGTATAGCGTTTTGAAGCTTTTGCTTATATGGGAGGTGCCACGCCCTCTTGTCCGAATTCGCTCAGTTTTTTATCAGAGCTTGCGCTTACAATTCGTAGTACTTATATGTATTGTGGTTGCATTGTCGTGAAAAATACTTCTAAAATTGCATTTTAAACATAATTTTTGTATGGGCGGTAGGCGTGTCCGTTGACCGATTTTGCTCATTTTCAATCCCCCGAGCTAACTTTGACGACAGAGGCAGTGTACCAAATTTCATTGAATTATCTTGCTCAGTTTTCCCAAAAAGTGTATTTCAACACACAGCCAGCCAGCCAGCCAGCCAGCCAGCCACCCAGCCAGCCAGCCAGCCAGACAGACGGACATGGCTATATCGACTCAGGAGGTGACGCTGATCAAGAATATATATACTTTTCTATACCTGCCACGCCTCCTTCTCTGCGTTACAAACGGAAGGACAAAGTGAATATACCCTGGGTGTAGGGTATAATGAATGGGGGCTTTTTTTAAAAAAAATTCAAAAATATTTTTAAGTGTAAAAAATTTTGGGGAAAAAAAGTTTTTTTCACCAAGAAATATTTTTTTATAAAAAGAACACTTCAAAATGAATGGGGCCATTAACTTAGATCTATCAATTTACAAACTTTAGTGTAAGCTATAAATTTTTGAAAAACACCCTTTTCATGAAAATTACTAAAAACGCCAACTTCAACACCCTGTACTTTAACAACAAATATTACTAGGACCAAATCCTCCCGGACTGTTGTTCTTGCACACCGGATCTACCATATTGTACACTTGGCGTGGAGTTCTTCATATATGTACATATTTTGTTCTCCTTCCCTCACTTTCTATTTTATAATACATAGTCTCTGAACAGAATTTTATATTTGAATGCTAACTGCGGCCTGACAAAAAGTCATTGTGTAGGTGCTTCTAAATTTCTATGGGGACAAGCGCTTTAATAGCGATTGGTTAAGAAGCGCTTGAAATTTTTTCTCTTGGGTGATTTTGAAAACATCAAAGTCATTGAAAATATATTCTGGTAGTTTTTTTTGCACAATTTAGTTGTTTAAAATGTTTCATTTGCAACAGCTAATTAAAATGAGTCGGTATTATTGAAAAGAAACTGAAGCTAATAGCTTTGGAAATGCAACTAAGTGAAAACTCTCACCAGATTTCAGATACGTTTCAAATCTACTTAAATGCATACATTAGTGGCAATAAGAATAAAGCGAAATATGTCTAAACAAAACTGCTGAAAAATTTACAACATTTGAAATTGATGCATTTAAAGAATTTGAAGAAAATAAATTATTAAGCATCTCTGTCATATACGAATATGAACTTGAAGGGTTAAACAATAAAAGTGATAAAAACATAATAAAGAAGAATGAAACGAAAACAGATTAATAAAATTTTTGCCATGTAAACAAAGAAACTAATAAAAAGCTTATTGAGACTATCTTGAAGAATTTCACGAGAAGTGTAACAGCTGATGATTTGCTGTGTTTACGAAAGCAAAGTTACCGCATATGTTTACAACTGATAACCAATGAAACTATCTTTCCAGTTGAACGTAACAAAAGCATTAGTACGAATACAGTATAAGCAATAGTTAGAAGTGCAGTCAATTTAACGATAAAACAAGTTGCATATATACATTCCGGGAGAAATTTGAATCTTATAAAATAATATGAGTGAACGGTAAATATATTCAAAAAATGACACACTCTACTTACAAGTACTCGACCTCTATTTCCTTTTGAATTTATAGCGCAGAAGAAATCATCATATCAACAACCCATGGCAAGGTCAAAGGTCAAAAGTGTACTGGTGTATACGGTCACGAGTACTTAAGCTTTGAAAGAGTTCCATACGCACAGCCTCCAGTGGGTTCGCTTAGATTTTTGGCACCTCAGCTGTTACAACCCTGGGATGGTATACTCGATTGTACACAAAAAGCAGATAAATGTTTACAAAAAAATCCATTAAATAATAATGAAATCGAAGGGAGCGAAGATTGTCTCTATACCAATATATATGTCAAGAAGGTAGAAAAGATTTTTAACATGGTTAATATTGAATTTCGTAATAAATTTTCTTTGTTTTTGTTATTTTTTTAATTAAATTTTTTTTTTTTTTTTTTTTTTTTTTTCAGTTAGACACTGAAAAACAGCTTCCTGTCTTAATATTTATACATGGCGGTGGTTTCGAAAAAGGCGACCCAACAAGTGATCATCATGGTCCCGATTATTTTATGAGCAAAAATGTTATCTTAATCACAATTGGTTATAGATTAGGTCCGCTCGGTGAGTAAAATTGATAAGTTACCTATATATGTATATGAGTCAAATTTTTTCAACTGAGCCATCTAAAACGGACTTTTCGAAATGTAAATTTTTTTTCTCCTTATCGGGCACGTTTAAGGATCAGAAATTTTTTGGCGTTTAAATTTTTCCAAAATTTTAATTTTTCTATGTGCTGCGTACAGTAGAACTTTCGTGAGTTGTTTTCTTGCATTTGCTATTGCTCAGTAAAGACTTAATGGAATTGAAAAATTTTTTTCTCAGTATATCCGAAAATGCTACGCGCACAAAATTTAGTGACGTCAAAATTTTTTTTAATTTTTTTTACTAATCAAAAATGCATTTTGAAATATGCAATTGCAAGATAACTGAACTTCTCATATGATTTGAAAACAAAAACGACAAGGGTATGATAGGACAAACATTCATTTATTTATCTACAAGAAAAAATTTTTGTGCAAACCATTTATGACAATGTTATGAATGTTTGTTCACTGGTGCGCAGAAATTTTTTATATAAAATATCATATCTCAGTGCAGCAAATTGAGAGAAAACAATTTTTAATGAGATCTATATATTGGTTTTGGGTAATTTATGGTCGCTGAATCCGAATTTGGCACCCGATTTTCTCCATCAGGTATATGATCCGTGCTGTCATTGCTTTAAAATTCAAAAAGCGCTAATTTTAAACATATGGTGCAGATCCAGGAGGTAGTTTATTTGACTTTTGTCAACGTTAACGGATAGCCATTATCTTCATTATTATATCTTACCTTTTAACTTTTCCAATCAGATCATTACTTTTCGAGATATCATTCATTGAAGTAAAATTATCTTGACTGTATTTAATCCTTTACATACATTAAATAAAATCAATTTGTATACAGTCAAATACCTCTTTTTCATAGAATGATATCTCGAAAAGTAATGATCTGATTGGAAAAGTTAAAAGGTAAGATATAATAATGAAGATAATGGCTATCCGTTAACGTTGACAAAAGTCAAATAAACTACCTCCTGGATCTGCACCATATGTTTAAAAATAGCGCTTTTTGAATTTTAAAGCAATGACAGCACGGATCATATACCTGATGGAGAAAATCGGGTGCCAAATTCGGATTCAGCGACCATAAATTACCCAAAACCAATATAGAGATCTCATTAAAAATTGTTTTCTCTCAATTTGCTGCACTGAGATATGATATTTTATATAAAAAATTTCTGCGCACCAGTGAACAAACATTCATAACATTGTCATAAATGGTTTGCACAAAAATTTTTTCTTGTAGATAAATAAATGAATGTTTGTCCTATCATACCCTTGTCGTTTTTGTTTTCAAATCATATGAGAAGTTCAGTTATCTTGCAATTGCATATTTCAAAATGCATTTTTGATTAGTAAAAAAAATTAAAAAAAATTTTGACGTCACTAAATTTTGTGCGCGTAGCATTTTCGGATATACTGAGAAAAAAATTTTTCAATTCCATTAAGTCTTTACTGAGCAATAGCAAATGCAAGAAAACAACTCACGAAAGTTCTACTGTACGCAGCACATAGAAAAATTAAAATTTTGGAAAAATTTAAACGCCAAAAAATTTCTGATCCTTAAACGTGCCCGATAAGGAGAAAAAAAATTTACATTTCGAAAAGTCCGTTTTAGATGGCTCAGTTGAAAAAATTTGACTCATATATACAAAAAGAAGCTGTTCAAATGAATTGTTTAATGGAAATTGAATTTAAATTGCATTGAAATGAATTTAATCTGGAATGATTTTTCTGTTGCTTTACATTTCATGACTTTTCCATAACTTCAGGTTTTCTCAGTCTTTCCGATCCAAAACTGGCAGTACCCGGCAACGCTGGCCTAAAGGATCAACTCATGGCCTTGCAATGGTTAAAACAAAATGTGCATAATTTTAATGGTGATTCAAACAATATAACTCTTTTTGGTGAAAGTGCCGGTTCTGCTTCGACGCACTATATGACGTTGACGCCATTGGCACGCGGACTTTTTCACAAGGCAATACTACAATCAGGAACAGTACTCTGTTCATGGGCATTGACACACTTGGGAAATTTGCCATATCGTTTGGCTAAAGCTACTGGTTACGATGGTGACATACAAAATGAGGAAACAATTTTACGTTATTTGCAAGATCTGCCAGCAAAGGATTTATTGGTCCCATATATATTGACACCACAAGAAAATTTAGCTGATTTAGTATTTGCCTTTGTACCTATTATAGAGCCTTATCAGAGTAAAGATTGTATAATTCCAAAGCATCCCAAAGATATGTTAGCCACAGCATGGGGAAATGATATACCAATGATGTTGGGTGGTACCTCTTTTGAGGGTCTTATCATGTATGCGCGCGCTAAAGTGGCACCGTTTTTAGTGAAGGGGCTGCAAGATAATTTGATCCATATGTTGCCATTTGAAGTAAAAATTAAATATGCGGGAGACCCGCAGCGCATGCAAGAACTAGCGGGTAAAGTTAAAAAGGAGTATTTTGGTGAAAGTGATATTTGCATGGAACGCCTCTTGGAATATTGTCTTGTAAGTTTATGATATTTTTGTTTTAAAATATTTGTAACCTTCAAATTATTAACCAACTTTTCTGCCCAACTTTCATAATTTCTCCAAAATGGTTTTTCCTCACCAACATAATACGTTTTACCATTTCTTTTGTGCTTTATATTTGCTCTCTAACCAATTTTCATTATTTTCCAGTATGTTTCTGATAAAACTTTTTGGCATCCAATATTGCGTACGCTCATGGCACGTCAAAAATATGCCAGTCCCAATGCAGCCACATACCTCTATCGGTTTGCTTATGATTCTCCCGTTTTTAATCATCAACGCATAAAGTATTGTGGGCCAAATTCACGTGGTGTGGCTCATGGTGATGAACATTCCTACATCTTTTATGGTAACTTTTCATGGAAGTTAGAAACCAATAGTGATGATTATAAAACCATTGAACGCATGATTGACATGTGGACATCGTTTGCTGAAAAATCAAATCCAAATTGTGAACAAATTAAAGATATCGCTTGGCAACCATTGAACAGAGAGCAAACTTTAGTGTTCGCCGGCAATGATGTTGGACGGTCATTGCAATGCCTAAATATTGCGAATGAAGTTAGTTTGATGACGCTACCAGAGTTGGAGAAATTAAAAGTTTGGGAAAGTTTATATCTTGACTAATCAATAATGTAAAATTAATTAAAAATTTTAAAGTTTACTGAAGTTAAATACAAATCTAGAAAACGAACTTTTCATGTAATTCGCATTTTATGTTTAATTAAATTAAAGAAAACCTTAATCTCCTTTTCAAAATTTTATCTAAGAAAAAATAATTTTTTTCCGTACCACTCTTGATATTTTCGCAGAAATGTTTTCTGTAAAATCAATATAACTGTTAGGTATTATCAGAATGTTAATTTAATTAAAATTTAAATAAAAAAATTTTTTGAGGTAGATTTAAAATAAATAAAAAAATTCATATAGCCAAGTCGTTATCTCTTCAAAAAAAAATAATAATAAAACAGAACAATTTTATTGTGCTTTTAAAAGATAAGACTTACCCAAAACAAAAACAGTTTATTGTTATCAAAATACAATTCATACGTGCATATGTAATGTGAGGAGGAAAGTTGGCAGAGCCGCGTTTTCCTCCCACAAGTCATTGCTCGTAATATTATATTTTATATCATATTCTTTTCCATCAATTTATAATTCAATTTGTATAATTATTAGTCGAAATAACTTTACAAGTATTAATTAAGTAATTATTTTAGAAGAGATAGCGTAATTTAGTACAATCCCCACCAATCACTAAAAGTGATTAAATGGCAACACCGCACAACAGCTGTTTCTGACACACAGCTGTCGTTCGAATTGTTCATTGTCAAACAATGCTAGCATAAATTTAGACACACAGCAGTTGATCGGGACAGTCTTTGCGTGGCCGGCGGCCAGCACACAACAGCAGTAGCAGCAGTAAGCGGTAGCAGCAGTAAGCAGAAGTAGCAGACGAGGAGGAAAACAGTCTTTGCGTGGCCGGCGGCCAGCACACAACAGCAGTAGCAGCAGTAAGCGGTAGCAGCAGTAAGCAGTAGTAGCGGTGATAGCAGAAGTAGCAGACGAGGAGGAAAGCAGTCTTTGCGTGGCCGGCGACCGGCAAACAACAGCAGTAGCAGCAGTAAGCGGAGTAGCAGTAGTAGCAGACAAGGCGGAAAGCAGCAAGGAAAGTATATATTTAAAGTAGTGGCATGAGTAGTAGTAGTGGTGTAGTAGTATAGTGACGTAGTAGTGGAGTGACGTAGAGACCGCGTATAAGTATTCTTGTGTATAGTAGGGGTGGCGTAGCCCGATACTAAATCAGCTACCTCACGGCCATAAGCCACGCGAGTAATCTATTCTTGTGCATAGTAGGGGTGACGTAGCCCGATACGAAATCAGCTACCTCACGGCCATAAGCCACGCGATTAATCTATTCTTGTGTATAGTAGGGGTGACGTAGCCCGATACGAAATCAGCTACCTCACGGCCATAAGCCACGCGAGTAATCTATTCTTGTGCATAGTAGGGGTGACGTAGCCCGATACGAAATCAGCTACCTCACGGCCATAAGCCACGCGATTAATCTATTCTTGTGTAGGGGTGACGTAGCCCGATACGGAATCAGCTACCTCACGGCCATAAGCCACGCGTGTAACTTATTCTTGTGTATAGTAGGGGTGACGTAGCCCGATACGAAATCAGCTACCTCACGGCCATAAGCCACGCGATTAGTCTATTCTTGTGTATAGCAGGGGTGACGTAGCCCGATACGGAATCAGCTACCTCACGGCCATAAGCCACGCGTGTAACTTACTCTTGTGTATAGCAGGGGTGACGTAGCCCGATACGAAATCAGCTACCTCACGGCCATAAGCCACGCGATTAGTCTATTCTTGTGTATAGCAGGGGTGACGTAGCCCGATACGGAATCAGCTACCTCACGGCCATAAGCCACGCGTGTAACTTACTCTTGTGTATAGCAGGGGTGACGTAGCCCGATACGAAATCAGCTACCTCACGGCCATAAGCCACGCGATTAATCTATTCTTGTGTATAGCAGGGGTGACGTAGCCCGATACGGAATCAGCTACCTCACGGCCATAAGCCACGCGCGTAACTTAATCTTGTATATAGTAGGGGTGGCGTAGCCCGATACGAAATCAGCTACCTCACGGCCACAAGCCACGCGTTTGAAACCTTCTTGTAGTATAGGTGGGAGTAGCCTGACACGAGAAAAACTACTCACGACTATCAGCCACGCGTTCACGGCAGTAGCCGTTTCATTAGGAACAAGCGAGACGACTAACCACTACTACCCTGAACTAGACCACGGCTATCGGCGACGAGAGAGCGACGCATAGGAGCGAAGAGCGGTGGGGAGAATAGAAAGACGTGTTTTAGTATTAATATTATTATCTATGTATTAAGAGAAACTGAATAAAGAAATGAAATTGCATTAAACAAAACCAAACTCCAACCCGCGACTTTGAATTTAACCAAGAGGCCGTCCTTTTCTTTATAAATTTTTGTAGCCGAACCCCTGGACACCGGCGAGCAAAACCGCTGGCTGAAAGGTTCGTTACAATGGCGCCCGAGCAGGGACCTTGGCTTTAAATATAAAACAAAAATAAAAATATATATACTTAAAATTCAAAGATCATGGGTAGGAGTAGAGCAGCATGTTTCGGTTTTCTCAGCACGTCAGGGATTGAGAGCGAGATATATGGTGTGCCGGTACGCAAAGACTGTCACGCAGGAGAAAGAAACAACGGGAGAAAGCAGAACAGTTCAACGAAAGCAGTAGAGGATCACCAGAGAGTGAACGAGCATAATCGACAGCAGCAGCAGGCAGTTATTAAGTGAACCAAAGTGAAAATTTTATACGAAAAGACACATAAAGTGCAAAGTGAAAAAAAAAGGAAAAAAAGAAACAATCAAGGCAAGGATATCCTAAGCCAAGTGATCCTTGTTTAAAAAAAAAAAAAAAAAAAATAGGTAATGAATAAGAATTTCTGTTTCTGAAAAGACCCTTAAAGTGCAAATTATCGGGCAAAATAATTTTATTAAATAAAAATAAAATAGTAATAAACAAAAGAAAAAAAAAAAAAACAAATTTAAGAAAAAATACGAAATAAAAATATAATATAAAATATAATAACAACAAAAGTAAAATTATGATGTAGTACGCTCAAAGTGATTCTCTTTCGTGATTAAGAAAATAAAAACAAACGCAAAGACATCCGCGCTAAAGTTATGCTGGGAAAATATACATCAGACCGAAAGTACTTCGCTAAGGCAACCGAGGACTATGAAAATTTTGTACAACAGGAGCAGAAGGACCTTCCTAAAACAACCAGGGACTCAATAAATTTTGACGCTACAAGATCTACGACGACATCAGTGACAAGAAAACATCGACGGAAACAGCAGATGACGCAGCTTAGAACCCGAAAATCAGTACGGTGAGGCAAATCTTCAGTGAACATCAGTGACAAGAAAATATCGACGGAACAGCAGAGAAGGCGGCTAAGACCCCGAAAATCCATTCGGTGAGGCAAATCTTCAGTGAACACCAATGACAAGAAAATATCGACGGAACAGCAGAGAAGGCGGCTAAGACCCCGAAAATCAATTCGGTGAGGCAAATCTTCAGTGAACATCAGTGACAAGAAAATATCGACGGAACAGCAGAGAAGGCGGCTAAGAACCCGAAAATCAGTACGGTGAGGCAAATCTTCAGTGAACATCAGTGACAAGAAAATATCGACGGAACAGCAGAGAAGGCGGCTAAGAACCCGAAAATCAGAACGGTGAGGCAAACCTTTAGTGAACATCAGTGACAAGAAAATATTAACGGAAGCAACAGAAGACACGACTAAGAACAAAAAAAAAAAATAATTACGGTGAGGCAACTGAATGTTAATCGTCAGGAAAAGACGACAAAATTTAAATTCTGCGAAGTGCCATTAAACGCAAATCCTGTATGAACTCCAGTGCCAAGAATCCAGCAACGCAGCCACAGCACTTTTTTCAAAATGGATCCCAAAGCGGCTTCGAAGCAGATTACAGAGCATTATTGCAGCATCGACCACAGTCGCGGCAATGACAACGGAAAAACAATGGCAGCGGCAAAGACAATGGCAGCGGCAAAGACAACGTTTAAGATTACGAAAAAGACAGCGAAGAAAGCATCGGCAGCGGCGAAAGCGGCAGACGAAGCCATAACAACAACAATCAGCGGGTATTCAAAGCCATCGCACCCCGAGGTAGGGAGGAAATGTGAGGAGGAAAGTTGGCAGAGCCGCGTTTTCCTCCCACAAGTCATTGCTCGTAATATTATATTTTATATCATATTCTTTTCCATCAATTTATAATTCAATTTGTATAATTATTAGTCGAAATAACTTTACAAGTATTAATTAAGTAATTATTTTAGAAGAGATAGCGTAATTTAGTACAATCCCCACCAATCACTAAAAGTGATTAAATGGCAACACCGCACAACAGCTGTTTCTGACACACAGCTGTCGTTCGAATTGTTCATTGTCAAACAATGCTAGCATAAATTTAGACACACAGCAGTTGATCGGGACAGTCTTTGCGTGGCCGGCGGCCAGCACACAACAGCAGTAGCAGCAGTAAGCGGTAGCAGCAGTAAGCAGAAGTAGCAGACGAGGAGGAAACAGTCTTTGCGTGGCCGGCGGCCAGCACACAACAGCAGTAGCAGCAGTAAGCGGTAGCAGCAGTAAGCAGTAGTAGCGGTGATAGCAGAAGTAGCAGACGAGGAGGAAAGCAGTCTTTGCGTGGCCGGCGACCGGCAAACAACAGCAGTAGCAGCAGTAAGCGGAGTAGCAGTAGTAGCAGACAAGGCGGAAAGCAGCAAGGAAAGTATATATTTAAAGTAGTGGCATGAGTAGTAGTAGTGGTGTAGTAGTATAGTGACGTAGTAGTGGAGTGACGTAGAGACCGCGTATAAGTATTCTTGTGTATAGTAGGGGTGGCGTAGCCCGATACTAAATCAGCTACCTCACGGCCATAAGCCACGCGAGTAATCTATTCTTGTGCATAGTAGGGGTGACGTAGCCCGATACGAAATCAGCTACCTCACGGCCATAAGCCACGCGATTAATCTATTCTTGTGTATAGTAGGGGTGACGTAGCCCGATACGAAATCAGCTACCTCACGGCCATAAGCCACGCGAGTAATCTATTCTTGTGCATAGTAGGGGTGACGTAGCCCGATACGAAATCAGCTACCTCACGGCCATAAGCCACGCGATTAATCTATTCTTGTGTAGGGGTGACGTAGCCCGATACGGAATCAGCTACCTCACGGCCATAAGCCACGCGTGTAACTTATTCTTGTGTATAGTAGGGGTGACGTAGCCCGATACGAAATCAGCTACCTCACGGCCATAAGCCACGCGATTAGTCTATTCTTGTGTATAGCAGGGGTGACGTAGCCCGATACGGAATCAGCTACCTCACGGCCATAAGCCACGCGTGTAACTTACTCTTGTGTATAGCAGGGGTGACGTAGCCCGATACGAAATCAGCTACCTCACGGCCATAAGCCACGCGATTAGTCTATTCTTGTGTATAGCAGGGGTGACGTAGCCCGATACGGAATCAGCTACCTCACGGCCATAAGCCACGCGTGTAACTTACTCTTGTGTATAGCAGGGGTGACGTAGCCCGATACGAAATCAGCTACCTCACGGCCATAAGCCACGCGATTAATCTATTCTTGTGTATAGCAGGGGTGACGTAGCCCGATACGGAATCAGCTACCTCACGGCCATAAGCCACGCGCGTAACTTAATCTTGTATATAGTAGGGGTGGCGTAGCCCGATACGAAATCAGCTACCTCACGGCCACAAGCCACGCGTTTGAAACCTTCTTGTAGTATAGGTGGGAGTAGCCCGACACGAGAACAACTACTCACGACTATCAGCCACGCGTTCACGGCAGTAGCCGTTTCATTAGGAACAAGCGAGACGACAAACCACTACTACCCTGAACTAGACCACGGCTATCGGCGACGAGAGAGCGACGCATAGGAGCGAAGAGCGGTGGGGAGAATAGAAAGACGTGTTTTAGTATTAATATTATTATCTATGTATTAAGAGAAACTGAATAAAGAAATGAAATTGCATTAAACAAAACCAAACTCCAACCCGCGACTTTGAATTTAACCAAGAGGCCGTCCTTTTCTTTATAAATTTTTGTAGCCGAACCCCTGGACACCGGCGAGCAAAACCGCTGGCTGAAAGGTTCGTTACAGTAAGCATCTAAATATATACAGAGTAGGCTTTTTATGGTTAAATATTCAGATACAAAGTAAACGTCATGGAAGTCACACAGTTTAATTTTTAATGGAATTTCACTATTTAACTGTTACAAATGTCTTCTAGGTATTATTCTGCTTTAAAAATATAACTTAAAAGTATAAAAAATTATATACACAGTGCAAGCCCTGTAATCTGGACTACTACTGGCCAAGTACGTTGGAAGCAACGCTTAACGGTGTATGATGATTCATACTATTGTTTAAATGGTATACAATATGCTGCTCCACCACTAATTGAGTTACGTTTTAAATTACCACAAGAACCAAAACCATGGCAAGGTATACGAGATTATACTGAAATAGCGCAAAAATCGTTTTAAAAGAGAAATAGAGGGTTCACAGGATTTTCTGTATTTGAACATGTACGTAAAGAAGGTAAGACTACAAAAATATAGTGATTCTGACAGAACACGTTTTAAATTTTATTTTATACTAGCTGTTTTACCCGGCGTTGCACGGGTTTTTAGTGATGAGCAAACCAAGACCAAGACCATAGCAGTCTTGGTCTTGGTCTTGTTCTTGCACATTGAGTCTTGGTCTTGGTCTTGGTTTTTATATTGAGTCTTGGTCTTGGTCTTGATCTTGCTCATTAAGTCTTGGTCTCGGTCTTGGTCTTGGTCTTGAAAAAATTTTCAGGGATATTGAATATTCAAAACCATATTTTTCCAAAGTAGTTGGGTTTTTAAGATGCCAAAATTCAAATCGAGAGATGATTTTATCTTCAAAACGGACATGAAACAACTTTTAACTATAAATTAGCAAGACTGAAAAGCAGTCTTGGTCTTGACAATTATCGTGAGCAAGACCAAGACCAAGACCATAGCAGTCTTGGTCTACCAAGACCATAGCAGTCTTGGTCTACCAAGACCAAGACCATAGCAGTCTTGGTCTTGGTCTTGCAAAAATATCAGCATCTTGGTCTTGGTCTCGCAAAATTAGCAAGACCAAGAACAAGACGCAAGACCAAGACTAATTTTGCTCATCACTACGGGTTTTAATAAAAAGCCAGATTGCACAAAAAAGCTAATAACGAAAACTTTTTTTTATTTTTTAAAACAATGTGCCACAAACAGAAGTATCGCAAAATATTAAAAAATACATTGAAGAAATCGGTAAGAGTTTAAGTTTATGGAAAATCGTCCAAAATATCGGTAAATGCCCAAAAGTTTCGAAAATTATGTAAAAACATCTAAAATATCGGTAAAAGCCCAAATGTATCGAAAAACATCAAAAATATCGGCAAAAGTCTAAAAGTATAGAAGAACATCTAAAGTATAGGTAAAAGTCCAAATATAACGAAAAACATAGAAAATATCGGTAAAAGTCCAAAAGTTTCGAAAAATATTGAAAAACATCTAAAATATCGGTAAAGGTCCAAAAATGTCGAAAAACATCCTACATATCGGTAAAAGTCCAAAATTACTGTAAAACATTGAAGAAATCGGTGAAAGTCCAAATACATATATCGAAAAATATTCAATATATCGAAAAAGGGTCCAAAAGTAAAGTCCAAGTATATAGAAAAACATCCAAAATATCGGTTTAAGTCCAAAAACGTCGAAAAACATCCTATATATCGCTAAAGGTCCGAAAGTTTTGAAAAATATTGAAACACATCGAAGAAATCGGCAAAAGTCTAAGTTTATCGAAAAACATCCAAAATATTGGTAAAATAACAAAAAAAATCGAAAAACATCCTATATCTATATCGGTATAAGCCCAAAAGTTTTGTAAAATATTGAAACACACTGAAGAAATCGGTAAAAGTCTAAAAACAAAACATCCAATATTTCGAAACAAAATCAAAAGTTTCGAAAAATAGTGAAATATGTACATCGAAGAAATCGGTCAAAGTCCAAGTGTTTCGAAAAACATCCAAAATATCGAAAAAAGTCAAAAAGAATTGAAAAATATTGAAAAACATGTAAAACATCGTTAAAAGTCCAAAAATATTGAAAATATTGAGTTGGCATCACTGACGAAATCACTCTCATTTTTGCTCTCATCAACAACACAACATCAAGAATAAAAAAAAACAGTAAATGAAAGAGACGGAAAAGACAACAACAAAGACAATCATTTTTATGCAAGCATTGAATTTTTTTTTTTCAACAACTTCATACTAAAAAAAGAAAGGTTTATCTCATAAAAACCAAAAAAAAATAAGTATACAATCCCGTTTGTTATTACACGTAGAAGGTTTTTAAAAAAAAATTATTAAAATCGGTTCGGTATATTTTGCACCAAATCGTTACATAGTGTTTTCATGTAAGCAATTTTATATAAATAGTATAGATAAAAGCTCACAACAGACAAGACCTTACCAGTTATGGTTTATATACATGGTAGTGGCTTTAATACGTGTGATCCTACTCGCTTGTTTTGGGGTCAGGATTTTATTATGATACAGGATGTTGTTATAAGAACAATTGGATATCATAAGGAAAAATACAATACAAAAAGATGGTGAAACTTAAAATTCTGAATGCACAGAGAAACAATGAAAATTTTAAAATAGAAATATGCTGAAAAGTTCCGAATATTATCTAAAAAGTCAACTCATATCGCTAAGCGGAGATATGGAAAAATATCACTACCAAAAAAATACGCAAATATAACTAAATGATCCTCATTTATACTTCCGAGGCTTCAATGTAAAATTCTGTGCAGTAGGGGGAAAATGGACTAGATAAAAGCAAATGGCTTTAACTGCCCATAACTTAAATGTGCTGCTGTTTCGATACAAAATTTTTTTTTTTTTGCACTTTTGAAAGTGCGAAATATTTGTTTTGGAAATTTTATGTTGTAGGGAACCAAATGTTAATAGAACTGAGTATGCAGAAAGTTTTGCATTATATGTAAATTAAAAAACCCAAAGCTCAACTTTAGAAGATATCGTGATTTTTCACAAACTTACTAGGTTCCGAGTCCATAAAGTACAGAGAGATAGACCATTAATTTTTTTATATATAAATTTTGAACTTTGTTCTACTTATATGAAATTTCTAGTCTTCAGGTTTTTTAAGCTTTTCTGATCTTGAACTACAAGTACCTGGAAATAATGGATTAAAAGATCAAATCATGGCAGTGGATCAAACGCAATAGCCGGAATTTAAATGGTGATCCCGAAAATATAACTAGTGATGAGCAAAATTAGTCTTAGTCTTGATTCTTGGTCTTGGTAATTTTGCAAGAACAAGACCAAGACACTAATATATTTGCAAGACCATGAACAAGAATTGAAGTAAGATTATATGCTTGAAAGGGGTGTGGCACACCTTTCAACTATAAATTCACAAGACTAAAAAGCAGTCTTGGGCCCGATGGTCATTGTGTGCAAGACCAAGACTCAATGTGCAATAATAAGACCAAGACCAAGACCAAGACCATAGCTGTCTTGGTCTAGGCCTCCATAGCAGTCTTGGTCTTCGTCTTTGTTTAGTTATCACTAAATATAACGTTATTTGGCCATAGCTGTGGTGCTTGCTCAACACACCACCTTATCGTCGCCTGAGTATTACTTTGCCGTAAACGCCAAAACATGCATTTTCAACTGAGGATGCAGTTTAATGTTTTCGAGTACGCTTTTTCTGAATCTGTTATCCATTTCGTTTTATCTCTTTCCAATCCAGAGCTATACAGTGTGACTTTAGCCGAATATCCACAAAAAAAGCTAGTTGAATTTTTAGTTTGCCGTAAGAGCCAAAAATATGGATATACGGCAAATTTTCCATATATTTTCAAATTTTTTTTTAGTTATTTTTGCTTTGCCGTACATGCATATGAATCATATAATAATTCACTATTGTTTTAATGCAATCCATTACTAAGCGTATAAACTTAAGCCAATTAGTGCATTTGTTTGTCCCTGAGAGGACCTTTTTGTTTATCATACTATGTCGTTGTCGTTATTTTTAGTTCTGTAACTTAACAAATAATAAATTATCTACATGGAACATTGCGATTTTTAAAACAAAAATAGTGTGTTATTCGATGGTTCTTTCGTAAGTATTTCTTTGTAGATGTTGAATTCAAAAATGTTCATATTGTCGAATCCTGAGTAGTAAAAACAACGCACATTTGCTAATTTTATTGATCGTAGTCATTTCCACAATTTAGCTCCGTTTTTCAATATTTTCAAGTTGACAAATTAGTTACATGCAAATTTGACCCATTTTAATATATTTCCCATAAATGAACTATGGTTAGTTTTAAAAGTGCATGGTTTTTTCCTTAAAATGGTGAAAAAATGGACCATTTATCGTTATATTTGCAAAGGTTATAGCCATTTAAAAACTATTTTCTATGCAAACATGCACCACTTGTCGTAAGAGTAATATTTATTAATTGGGAAAAATAAAGACTCATATCAACATTTACTGATATTTCTGCCGCCAAAGTGAAGTGAGAAATATTTCCTGAAATGTAAAAATTTTGCCAAACTACCTGAAGATAAATTAACTTAACTTAAAAAATAGAAGGCCTAGGATCCTGTAGTTAGTAAAAAACCAAATAAAAGTATTTACTCAAAGTATTTGAGAAAAAAAAAATAAGTTTAATCGGTTCGTTTGTTTTTAATTCCACCTCAAACTTAAAAAAGTGATTTCCCAAAAAAGTGAAATTGGCGTTTACGGCAAAGTAATACTCAGGCGACGTTATGTTGATGGAAGAATATTTTTCACAAAGCTACAGTAATGTCAGGTTTTGGTTTAAGTTATGAAAAGCTTTCAAATTTGCCATATCGTTTGGCTGAATATGTGAGCTTTGGGATCAGCTATATGAAAAGGCTAGAGTGCCATTGATTTGATAAAAAAAAAAACGCTCATTCGCTATTCGGTTCTCAATTAAGCTGGAAAAAGCATAAAGTTGGCATCACTGATCTTTTTGCTATTTTGATCGAAGGGGCTTCATTTCTCTATTGTTCTCTTTAGCAAATAAACCAACCAGTGTTGTCGTATTTTAAGAAAAAATATATTTATTAAAAATTAAAAAGTATTAAAAAAATTTTAAAACAAGTATTGCACAGAAAAAATTTTTATTTCATATCTGATGAATATTTAATTTCAGATGTTTGAGGTCCATTCATTAATTCTGTATTTAGGCTATAACGGAGGGAAAAAAAATATAACGAGAGTTATTTGCTTAGAAAGTTTGGTCATTAATTAATTAATATTTTTCAAGCGTTGTCAAAGCGGAAAACAAGTTTGGCACTTTTGATACAATTGTATCATTTCGTCAACACTGTTTTGTATTTAAACTCATTCGTGGAACAATTCAATTTAAGTGTACAAATAGCGCTTGTGCGGATCAGTTGCAAACAGTTGACGACAAGAACTGTTTAAAAGAGAATCGTTATCGCAGTGGCAAACATGACAGGAAGGCAAGTGATTACCTATGGTAGATATCATAATATCTTTTATTAAACCAATTTAATCTTTCAGGGAAGACAACTCCGTGCTTACAATACGACAAGGCCAATTAAAAGGTGTCAAACGTCAGACCATTTACGATGATGTATACTATAGTTTTGAGAGTATACCCTATGCTAAACCACCACTGAATGAGTTACGTTTTTGCGCACCACAACCAGCTGACAAATGGGAGGGCCTCAGAGATTGTACTCAATTTTCCGATAAGCCTGTACAAAAAAATACATCTACCGGTGAATTTGAAGGTGTTGAAGACTGTTTGTACTTGAACGTATATGCAAAAAAAGTGAGTAAATCAAATTGTAAGAGAGGGTTGTTCTCTCTCTTCTGTTATTTAAGAAAAAACTGAGCAAATAATTATCAAACCGGGTGATATTTTTAAGCTATCCAATGGTATTATCCTGTTATTTTCAAACTCAAAGGCCAGGCGGCAAAACGATATGAATAGCTCTCTGAGAAAAACGTTCGCGTTAACTGTTGTCTCCAGAATTTTCTTACAGAAGCAAAAACCGCTGTTTCCTGAATGTTCCTGGAATATAAAAACTTTGTTTGTTTCTTTTTATAGTTTTAAGCCTATAGTTCCTGATTCGATGAACTTCGAAATTAATGTTAGGAAGCTCGATTATATAAGCTATGCTAGTTTGATAGTTGCTAGAACTAACTATACAAGCTTTAGGACAAAAGTTTAGAAATAATTTTTTTATTTTTCTCTAAATCTGAAATTTTCTATTCTTACAGTTGGATACTGCAAAACCTTTGCCAGTTATGGTTTATATTTACGGTGGCGCCTTCTGTATGGGTGAAGCCACTCGAGATCTTTATAGTCCCGATTACTTTATGATGGAAGATATCATACTTGTAACATTTAATTATCGTCTGTCCGCTCTAGGTTTTCTTAGCCTTAGCGATCCCGAGTTGCAGGTACCAGGCAATGCTGGTCTAAAAGATCAAGTCCTGGCAATCAAATGGGTGAAACAGAATATTGCACTTTTTAATGGTGACATCAATAATATAACTGTATTTGGTGAAAGTGCTGGTGGTGTATCAGCACATTTCATGGGTCTAACGGAACAAACGAAAGGACTCTTTGATAAGCTTATTCTAATGTCTGGTTGCGTATTAAATACTTTGGCAGATACACCACCAACAGATTGTGCTTACCGTTTGGCTAAGCAACTTGGTTATGCTGGCACAAATGTAGATCGTGATGTATTGGAATATTTACGTAGCGTATCACCACATGAACTACTAAAGCCCAACATACTCAACGCTGAAGAAATACGTAATGGTCATCGTTATACATTTGGTCCAACTGTTGAGCAATATATCGGTGAAGACTGCGTAATACCCAAATCACCTCTAGAAATGTTACGCACCGGTTGGAGTAAAGATATACCAATGATATTGGGTGGCACATCTTTTGAGGGTTTATTACTGTATCCGCTATTAAAAGCAACACCGGGTGCCACAAAGATGCTGCAAACAGATGCAGAACGCATTCTACCGCAGAAAATAAGACAGTCACATACGCCGTCCGAAAATGCAGAATTGGCAAAAAAATTGATTAAAATACATTTTGGTAAGGCTATACTGGATGATATGAACATTATTAAGTTTATGGATGTAAGTTTAAAAATTTCAATTGCATGTTATATCTAATATATTTTATACATATGTTGTAGCTCCTCTCCTACAAAGCTTTCTGGCATGGATTTCATCGTACTGTACTCTCACGTTTAGCGCTTAATGCAGCTCCCACTTTTCTTTATCGTTTTGATTTCGATTCACCTGATTTCAATCATTATCGCACTAAATTCTGTGGTAAAGAAATTCAATGTGGCGTTGCTCATGCAGATGATTTATCATATCTATGGTATGGCAAACATTCCTGGAAATTGTCGTTAGATTCGGCAGAATTTAAAACCATTCAATGTATGGTTGGAATATGGACTGCATTTGCTAAGAATTCTGATCCGAATTGTGAGCAAATTAAGCCTGCTGTTTGGTCTGCGCTACAAAAGAATGATCCCAATCGTGCTCTCAATATAAGTCATAAAATTGAAGTTGTAGAGTTGCCAGAGACACCCAAATTGGAAGTTTGGAACAGTTTGTATAAAAAGGAAGATTTATTTTAAGTTCGTAAAAATATTATATTTTTTATATAGTTTAGTTGAGTAGAAGTAATCTAAAAGATAACATAATAAAATAAAATATTTAAAAAAAAACTATGAAGATAACACGGTCGTTTAACTACTTAAAATAATAAGAATGCTTTGTTTTAAAGTACATTTTCATGAAAAAATTAAACACTCAACATAAGTTTATTTAAGTAATTAACAGGTTTTAATCAGTTCTACTTAATTTATAAATAGAAAAATAAAACTAATTAGTCCTGAGTTTCACCCCAAGTTAACACCGGTTGATGAGCGTAGAATTAGATTCATCATGGATCTCACTTTTTCGCCCAATGGCAGCAACTCAAAATTTCGTAATACTTTGCTAATGGGGCTCTTCATTTCCAAAATAGTATATTTTTGTCCAATGCAATTACGTGGTCCAGCACTGAATGGCACATAGGCGAAAGGGTCAACTTTTTCATTGCTATCGTTGCTAAAGCGCTGTGCTTTAAATACTTCCGGATCAGTGAAATAGTCCGGATCGCGTAGAGCTTGGAAAATTAGTACAACAATGTCACTATTCGCGGGAAATAGTTTACCAACTGCAAAAAAAAAACGAACAAACTTCAATGACAATCGCACTTATTGCACCTATTATATACACTTGTGTGTCAACATACTTAACACAATATCTTCAGAAAAATGACGTCCAATCATTGGTACTGGTGGATACAAACGTAAGCTCTCTTTGATGACACATTCCAAATATTTGAGATCTTGTAATTCACGCATTGTTATTGGTTAGCTGCTATCATCACCAATTACTTCACGAATTTCCTGGAATAGTTTCTGCTGCACCTCTGGATGCCGCGAAATTAGATAGAGTGTATGTGATATACCGCTTGTTGTCGTATCGTGGACCCTCAAACATGAAAGTATCAACTTCTTCGCGTATATCCATATTGCTAAGTGGACTACCTTCTTCGGTGGATTGCAGCAGTACATCGAGAAGATCCATGCGTTTTTTGCTGCCAACATCTTCATCGTCAGTTGTTTATATATGGTAAATAAGTATGTACATTTAAAATGATTCGGCAGGGATTTACTGTATTACGGGCTGTTTAAGACCCGTGTAGGGCACTCGCGTTGAGCACCTAAAAACCAAGCTTCATCAAAAAAGCTTCTTTAGTTTACGAGATATACTTAATGGGATATAATACTTCGCTTAAAATTACTAATTTGACAATATTCTTCGAAATTTCTTCTCCAGAAAATCTGTCATAGTTTACGCTATTTAACCCATTAATGTCCAGCGGTGCTTTACGGCACCCAAAAATTTTTTCACTTTAAAAATAATTTAAAAATAACCAAAGCAACATTTGACTTTGTAGAACAGATAATTAACAATTTGAATGTTTTCTCTTTAATTCAAAATCAATTTTTTATTAGTTAGTGTCAAGCGTACGCTGCAGTGGTTGTTTTTAAATTGCGTCTTGTGCGCGAAGTGAAAAATTTTGCAATGCCGCTGTACCGCAGGTAAACAATCACCTTTTATTGTTATTTTGGTGTGTCTTTTTGAAATTTTTTTTACGTAGTGTTATTCTAGAAAGATTCATTAATATTTTAAAATTCAAAACATTAAAATCTGTGCAAAATTAAAAGAGTTGTGATGATTTGAAAAACCAGAGTGCCGTACGGCACCGCTGGGCTATGGCTAGCAAGAAACAATTTTTTTTTTTTGTAAGTGCCGTACGACACCGCTGGGTATTAGCTAACAAAAATTGTTTATTTTCTTTTTGAGCGCAGTGGTCCGTTTTGGTTCAAAAATGGCGTCACATTTAATTATATCCGTTTATAACTCGCAAACTATGGAAGCTTTTTCGTTGAAACTCGGTAGGTAGGTGTCGGAAAGGTCCTAAAGTGGGCGTGATCAAACTAGTGCCACGCCCACTTTTTCACAATTGAAAATTTTAGCAACTTATATCTCGCAAGCTGTGAAAGCGATATTGATGAAATTGTTTAGGTTACGCTCGATCATGTATACCATGCTCTGGTCGAAAATTGGGCGTAAAAATATGATGCCACGCCTACTTTTTTTGTGACATTGATATACGAAATATCCCGCAAACTATAGACGCTTTTTCGTTGAAACTCATTAGGTAGGTGTCGGACGTCAATACTATACAAAGGTCCAAAAGTGATTAAGCTATTGCAACGCCCACTTTTTAACGATAGAAAATTTTAACCCCTAATATCTTGGCCATTTTTTAATAAAAGTTCCGACACAGCTAGATCAAAAAGGAGGCAGACGAAAATGCGCTGGTGCGACATGCAATTCTCAAACTAAGTAGAACTATGTGTTGTAAGCGCAAAGTGGGACTTTGCATTGAATGTAATCTTACATACTTTTGTATTTCAATGAGTTTATTTAATTTAAATATAAAAGTAACAAAAAGAATGAAAAATGTCGTTTTTACAAAAGTATGAATTTCACAACAACAGAGATGCCAGAAGGACAAAACAATAGCGTTGCCACCAAACTAAATACATAACATTTTTTCCTCCTCCACTAAGTTACGGAGAAAATAATACTCGTGGCTTTGTTTGCCTGGTTGAGCGTCGGGGTGCTGTAGTCAATATCGATGCTTCACTTCTCTCAACCTCTGGTTTTGACTTGTACAATTGGTGTCGACATCTGAAGTCCAAAAGTATCGAGAAACATCCAAAATATCGGTAAAAGTCCAAAAGTATCGAGAAACATCCAAAATATCGATAAAAGTTCAGAAGTATCGAGAAACATCCAAAATGTAGGTAAAAGTCCAAAAGTATCGAGAAACATCCAAAATATCGATAAAAGTTCAAGAGTGTCGAGAAACATCTAAAATATCGGTAAAAGTCCAAAAGTATCGAAAAATATCCAAAATATCGGTAAAAGTCTGAAAGTATCGAGAAACATCCAAGGTATCGATAAAAGTCTAAAAGTATCGAAAAATATCCAAACATCGGTAAAAGTCCAAAAGTATCGAGAAACATTCGAAATATCGATAAAAGTCCAGAAGTATCGAGAAACAACCAAAATATCGATAAAAGTCCAGAAGTATCGAGAAATATCCAAAATATAGGTAAAAGTCCAAAAGTATCGAAAAACATCCAAAATATCGATAAAAGTTCAAAAGTATTGAGAAACATCCAAAATATCGGTAAAAATCCAAAAGTATGGAGAAACATCCAAAGTATCGATAAAGTCCAAAAGTATCATAAAAAACATCCAAAATATCGATAAAAGTGCAAAAGAATCGAAAAACATCCAAAATATCGATAAAAGTGCAAAAGTATCGAGAAACATCCAAAATATCGGTAAAAGTCCAAAAGTATCGAAAAACATCCAAAATATCGGTAAAATTCCAAAAGTATCGAGAAACATCCAAAACATCGATAAAAGTCCAAAAGTATCGAAAAATATCCAAAATATCGGTTAAAGTCCAAAAGTATCGAGAAACATTAAAAATATCGATAACAGTCAAAAAATATCGAAAAACATCCAAAATATCGATTGAATTCCAAAAGTGTCCAAAATATCGATCAAAGTTCAAAATATCGAAAAACATCCAAAATATCGGTGCAGAACGTCGACAGAGTGCAACGAAACAGGTTTCGTGCAACACGGCGTGCTTGAACCAAGTTTAAATAAAAGTTTCTTGCATATGAGTTTTTTGACTGAATTATGTTACGTAATAACTTCACGAATCAAATGATCCCAAAATTAAAAAAATCTAATGGGCCCTTTTTGAAATAAGGAGCCTTAAGCAATAACTATAAAAAGTTAATACAACACAAAATTAAAAATATTTGTAACATTTTGCAAACCATTTTTTCTAAACTAATTTGAGGTCGCTGAACACGAAAAACGCATTTATTATTTTTTTTCCTTGGGGTCGTTCCCAAGTTATTCGATAATTTTTAATTTCGAGGTTATAGCTTCATATACATCAATATATTTCTATGACGCCAAGTCATAGTAATTATTATTTAATTATTTTTAGAAATGTGATTTAATGGCGCATATAATTGCAAATATTTTAAGCCTATGTTGAGCAAAATCGAATGAAATTTCCAAAAGATATAAAGGCTTTAGGGCAATAAGGAAGATGTGAGAATTTTCGAAATGTTCGACCTGAGTCAACAGATCCAATTTTTCAGCCTCCAAATAGGACACCCTACACTTATTGAACACTTTAAAGATGATTTAAGTAACTTCTAATCATTTTCTGTAGAAGAACATTGCGGATTGTTTCAAAAATATTAATTTTTGAAAGAAATCGAAATTTCTCTATTGCACTAAAACCTTAATATCTTTTGGAAATTTCATTCGATTTTGCTCAACATAGTCTTAAAATATTTGCAATTATATGCGCCATTAAATCACATTTCTAAAAATAATTACTTAAAAAAAATATGTGCCAAAAACAAAGTGTTTCATTTGAAGTTGATGTGAAAAATTTAAAAAATTTTTGAAATATCAAGCTTTTTCCTGCTTTAACTCAGTCAATTTTGTTTGGAGCATAATTATTGGTATACTTGTTAGAAGCGCCGTTAATCACTCTTTGTAAGCGTGGAAAAATAAAATTGATCGGACTTGGCGTCATAGAAATATATTGATGTATATGAAGCTATAACCTCGACATTATAAATTATCGAATAACTTGGGAACGACCCCAAGGAAAAAAAAATAAATGCGTTTTTCGTGTTCAGCGACCTCAAATTAGTTTAGAAAAAATGTTTTGCAAAATGTTACAAATATTTTTAATTTTGTGTTGTATTAACTTTTTATAGTTATTGCTTAAGGCTCCTTATTTCAAAAAGGGCCCATTCGATTTTTTTAATTTTGGGATCATTTGATTCGTGAAGTTATTACGTAACATAATTCAGTCAAAAAACTCATATGCAAGAAACTTTTATTTAAACTTGGTTCAAGCACGCCGTGGCAAGCAAGAGAAAAACAACAATAACAAAATTTCTCTCACTCCACTGTGTCATTCACTTTCTTAACAACACAGCATGACTCTGTGGATGCTGTTGTTGTTGTAATTATATGGGAAACTTTGATCCTGTTTTTAAATGCCTTAATGGCAACTTATGAGGATAATTTTTGGATTCGTGCATTTTACACCACAAAATATCGAAAATCGGTTAAATGGTTAGCTCGCAAAAGGGGCGCAAAAAAAACTGTTCACGTAATAATATATTAAAGGTGTGCATCAGTTAAATCATTAACCGATACAACTGTTACCGAAAGCAATAGATTACGTTAAAAACGCAATCGTTTTTTTTTTTTCTACGTACTTCAATTACCTAGTTATTCGTATCTCTTTTAACTATAACTAGCTGTACGCATAATATGCGTAAACGATTATAACAATTATTTTTTTTATGGCTGGTACAAACCATTTCAAAACGATCAAGATTTTTTTATGACATCCGATTTGGCTGAAAATAAGCGTAAGTAATAGTTGCATAGTGAGAAAAATTACTACTAAATATTTTTTTAAATTTAAAAAAATGGCAGAGATATGGGACTTTGAAATTTTTAGGTTAGTTTTTTTTGAGAAGCTATAAGACCTGTAGCTTTTCTTGTAAGAAAAATAAAAAATATTAAAAATGACGTATTCTGGGAAACTCAATTTGAATTTTTTTTTTTTCAGTGTAAACAATATAAAAAAATTAAAAAAAAATGTTTGCTAGTTTTTATTTTAAAGCCTGTTTCAAGCCAAATCATTTGACACCATCAAATTGAGAATTGGATAAATGCAACTAAAGTTATAGCTTCTCAAAAAAAACTAACCTAAAAAATTCAAAGTCCCATATCTCCGCCATCTTTTTAAATTTTGAACAAATATTTGGTAGTAATTGTTCTCACTATGCTACTATTACTTATGCCAATTTTCAGCCAAATCGGATTCCATGAATAAATTTCTTGATCGTTTACACGTGGTTTGTACCAGCTATTAAGATTGTAGGCAAAGTTGCCAGCTTATGGCAATTACGCCAAAATTAGAAATTTATTTTTTTAATTTGGTTGTCATTGTTTAAATTTTATTGCACCAATCGATGGGGAACGGTCGAAAATATATTTTGGACATGACCAGGGGCGTCTCCGATCCCTCTAAGTGACTGTTTTGGGCCCATTTTTGTAAACAAATTTATTGCACCAATCGATGGGGAAAGGTCGAAAATAGATTTTGGACATGACCAGGGGCGTCTCCGATCCCTCTAAGTGACCGATTTAGGCCCATTTTTGTAAAAAAATATTATTGCACCAATCGATCGCGAAAGGTCGAAAATAGATTTTGGCATGACCAGGGGCGTCTCCGATCCCCTTAGGTGGCCGATTTGGGCCCATTTTGGTGAAAAAATTTTATTGCACCAATCGATGGGGAAAGGTCGAAAATATATTTTGGACATGACCAGAAGTGTCCCCGACCGCTCTAAGTGACCGTTTTAGTCCTTTAGAAAGGTCGGGGACTCCTCTGGTCAGGTTCAAAATATATATTCTTCGTTTCCCGATCGATTGGTTCAATAAAATTTTTTCACCAAAATGGGCCCAAATCGGTCACGTAGAGGGGTCGGGGACACCCTTGGCCATGTCCATAATTTTTATTTTTGACCTTTCCCGATCGATTAGTGCAATAAAATTTTTTTACAAAAATGGGCCCAAATCGGTCACTTAGAGGGATCGGAGACGCCCCTGGTCATGTCCAAAATCTATTTTCGACCTTTCCCCTTCGATTGGTGCAATACAATTTTTTTACAAAAATGGGCCCAAATCGGTCACTTAGAGGGATCGGAGACGCCCCTGGTCATGTCCAAAATCCATAATCGGCCTTTCCCCATCGATTCGTTCAATCAAATTTTTTCACAAAAATGGGCCCAAATCGGTCACCTAGGGGGATCGGAGACGCCCCTGGTCATGCCCAAGATCTATTTTCGACCTTTCCACATCGATTGGTGCAATAAAATTTTTTCACCAAAATGGGCCCAAATCGGTCACTTAGAGAGGTCGGAGAAACCCCTGGTCATGTCCAAAATTTATTTTCGACCTTTCCCCATCGATTGGTGTACATGTTTAGCCAAAAGTTAACTTTATTTTTTTATTTACAATTTATTTTACAATTACCACCTTCTGGCAACGCCTTTTCGTATAAGTAAATTCTCTCTTTCTTATCCAGTACATATAACCGATAATTACGTAGTACGTATGCGTACACATATTTCGGCTTTTTATTTCACTTTTTAACTTGTAGCTGTTTAGCTTAAAAAAATTGTACGCATAACTAATCTAACCGAAAACTGAATGAGCACGTAAACAAGTAATTTTTTGGTAACTGTGCAGACTTTTATAATGTATAGATATCTGTGCAGTCGCTTAACATTACCGGTTAAAATAATTTAAAAAAGCATTACACTGTACAACACAAAAATCTGAATTTGATCTCAATAACTGATTTTGACTTACTCAAGATTGCTGATTCTGCATCTGGCAACCAGTTTTTCCTATCACGTTTGAGATCTGAGCTATTTTTTATTTAAAGTGGCGTACATTCTGGAAGTAGTGTAGTTCATTTTTGTCAACGGCATTAAACAGCCCTGATTTTCGTCAACAAAACATAACTTTAGCTTTTTCAATTGAATCATTACTTTTCGAAGGTTCTGTGCCTTTATCTGGCTCCCCTTTCACACCTCTTCTTAGACTACGATGAGTTTTTCTCCAGCGACTTTTCTGCATTTTTGCAACGCTCCAGTTTCGTTAAACTGATAACAGCAAATCTGTTTGAGTTGGAGCAATGAAATTCGATATCTGAAATATTGATGGTGGCATCTATTTGTTTCTTGAAAATGGGCGTGGTCGGGTCAAGGACACGCCCACCTCCCATATAACCAAACATTTTAAATCGCCATATCTTCGTAAATATTCGAAGTACAAAAATAATATTAAATATCTTAGGTAGTATTGATAACATTAAGACAATTGAAAATGAACGTGATCTGGTCAAGGATACGCCCACCTCCTATATTTAAGGTGAAAGAACAACTGTGTCATTTATCTCTTTTTATGGGTTTTTATGCCAAAGGCTTTTCCCATCACAAGAAGGTTTTCGTGTTCTTTATTTCTTTCAAAAGTAGCCGGAGGTAAGGCACACGAAGCACATACCTAAAGAATTTTATATTATTATTCATCTATGTAGTTGATGTTTTTTATCTTGTTAGTATGTGTACTATCATATTATTTGTGTCCCTCCAATTTGAATCCGCCATTTTGTTTACAAGATGATACCGAATTCGAAATCAGCGACCTCGAAAAACCCCTTAGCCACAATTTTGTCGTTTTTTTACAAAATTTACAATTTACAAAAAGATGATACCGAATTCTAAACCAGCGAACTCAAAAAACTCCTAAGCCACAATTTTGTCCGCCATTTTGATTTTTAAAAAATCGTTTTCAGATTTAGAGTCAGCGACCTTCAGAACATAAAAGCTGATATTTCTTTTTATAAAAAATAACCAGGAAAGAGTTATGACCAGCTGGAATAGTATTCTAGACCACTGTGCGTGGTAGGAAAAACGGTTACCAGATTCGGAATCAGCGACCTTGAATTAAGTATTCAAAAACAGTTATCGAGCTGAAATTCAGATTGGTTTCCCCTCAATTTGTTGCACTGTGTTACTAGGTGTACAAATATGAAACCGGTAATGACATCTAGCGGTCAAAAGCCGTATATGTATAAGCTTCCGAACCGTACCAAATGTCTTAATTGTTCATTCTGTCATCTGTTAACAATATTCAGTTCACAATTTGTCAAGTTTCATACAACAACGCATTTTTTCCGCTCGTAAAGATGTCGAATTATGTGCCTGAAAACTCTCATTTGCGGGAAGCATTGATTTTCTGTTTCCATTTAAAGCAAAATGCTTTTGAATCGCATCGAAACATCACTGGCGATGAAAAGTGGATTTATTTCAACAATCCCAAACGAAAAAAATCATATTTGAGCCCCGGCCAACGACCCAAATCAACGCCAAGACCAAATCGCTTCGGCCGAAAGCCAATGCTGTGTATTTTCTGGGATCAGCGTGGTGTTATTTGGTATGAGCTACTAAAACCAGCTGAAACAGTTACTGGTGCACGCTACCATCAACAATTGATCGCTTTGAACCGTGCTATACGTCAGAAGAGGCCCGAATTTCAACTTCGCCATGACAAAATTTTATTCCAAGATGACAACGTATCGCCACATCGAGCAGCGGTCAATATAAACTTGGTAGAATCGTACAACTGGGAGCCCCTGCCCCACCCGCCATACTCACCGGACCTGGCGCCGTCCGATTACTATTTGTTTTCATCGATGGGACACGCACTCAACGATTCGCACTACAATTCTTACAAGGAAGTGCAAAAATGGCTCGATGAATGGATGGCCTCAAAAAACGAAAAATTTTTTTGGCGAGGAATCCATAAATTGCCTGAAAGATGGGAAAGATGTGTAGCTAGCGAGGGGAAGTACTTTGAAGATTAAATTTGGAACCATTTTCGCAAAATAAACGTGTTTTCTTTAAATAAAAATTACCGGTTTCATATTTGTACACCTAGTATTTGCGATATCTGAAACGAGCTTTCTTCTTCTCGCCGACTTATGCACATTAACTATTTTACATTGCAAAAATGTTCATTTGGCATCAAAGTCTTCTGCTGACTTCATATTTCCAGTTGGTTCTTCGAAACATTTTGCACAGCTTTATTGCTGCTTTCTGAGCTCTGGATTACTCAAGAAATTTTTTTATCGATTTCTTGCGAGAAATGTTGTTCCGAGACAGCCTATTTAAATACTATTTTGATTTGACTTATTGAGTCACACAAAAAATAGAACATAAAATTATTGAAAAAATTTCATTAATATTACTTATGTTGTTTTTTTTTTTTTTTTGTCTGCAGACTACCGAAAACTATAATATCGAAGTTCATTTAAGGGCTCCAATTAAATATGGAACTCGATTTCGTTCTCATACCAGAAAGGTTATGAAAATACAGCTTAAATTTTTTGGCATTTAAATTAACAGCAATTCCTCTTTACTTGCGAATTGCAAGCAATTATTAACTTTACACAGGAGCATTCCCAATCATTCGAAAAATGCGAGCATTGCTTAAGCGCAGGATAAAAAACTTCGCATAAAAGACTGCAGAGATTCCCAACTTAAAGTTGATTTGCTTTAAGAAATCCAGCAAATGGTTAAATCTCCAGAATATTAGATTTAAACTTATCTTAAAAAATTTAATCTTATCCCTTAGAACGTTTAACAGCTGATTAATAATAAAAAATATTTCAAATAATAAAAGCGGAAATTTGATGTGATTTATATATCAACAATAAACTCTCTTAGCAAGAGCAAATACTCTCTTAGCTTTCCAAAATAGTTTTAATAATAAAGAACTTAAAACAAATCGATAAATTTCTCGCAATCATTTCACTTAGGAATTGCTTTAAATGTCTATAAATTCTAAATATTTATTAAAGCCAATAAAATAATTGCGGTATTTTGTTGTCAAACATGAAATTCAAAATTTAAGATAATTTTTACAAACGCTTGTTTGGTGAGCATAAGTACATAAGCTTTGGCATATCTCTTTGCAGTTTTAACCAAAAGAGCTTATAATCTCAACCAAACAAATGCGATGCACACCTCAACCCATTCGCTGAGCAATTTAATTTCAGTGTACAATTAACGCTTGTGCGAGTCAGTTGGAACGATTGTTCGATCAAAGTGCTTAAAAATGACGACTGGGTAAGTTATTACTAGAGATATCATGTCATCTTTTTAGTTAAACCAATTTCAAACGTCTAGAGAGGAAACCCCCATGCTAACAATACCACAAGGTCAACTAAAGGGTGTAAAACGTCAGACCATTTACGATGATGAATACTATAGTTTTGAGAGTATACCCTATGCTAAGCCACCAGTGAATGAATTACGTTTTCGCGCACCACAACCAGCTGACTCATGGGAAGGTATCAGAGATTGTAGTCAATTTGCCGATAAGCCGGTACAAAAAAATATGTTCACCGGCGAATTTGAAGGTGTCGAAGATTGTTTGTACTTGAACGTATATGCAAAAAAGGTATGTAAATCAAATGTTTTAAGTGATTGATATTATGCAATAAACACAGAGTCTAAAGTTCAAAATAAGTAATAAAAGAACGATTTGACTGGCTTTCTGCGAAATGTTGTCACTAGAATTTCAATCGTAATTAACGACGATAACACAGGTTTACAAAAAAAAATGTCAGGGCGTTTTGACCAGACTATGTGTTTCCTAGGGACTTTGACCTCCTGAATTTGAATCCTGGGTCCCTTTTTTTTCCAGTACGTCTGAGAAAAAAGATTTCAAGGTCATATGGAGGTCAAAATGGGGTTCATGTGTCTTTAGTGATAAACTCGCTAAAATTCTGAAACTAATTTTTTATCATTGAGTTCTTAGTCCTTAAGAAGAATATGTGATCAAAAAAGGTATCTCGGACCTAGTTTCGGAAATATAGCCATCGGAAGATCCGGAATATATCTTCTATGAAAACCGCTATAAGTTGGGAACCCTTGGATGGATTTGAAAAATATTGGTCTCATATGAAAGGTATTTTGTTGTTGTTGTTGTTGCTGTTGTAGTTGTTGATTTATTTGTTGTTGTAATTGAAAAATTTCTCAAAATTTCAGAAAAAGTCATATCTCGAAAACTATGAAAATATGCTCAAAATATTTATAGGCTGTCATAATACCTTTCATATGACACAAATATTATACAAATCCATCAAGGGGTTCCCAACTTATAGCAGTTTTCATAAAAGATATATCCGGATTTTCCGATGGCTATATCTCCGAAACTAGGTCCGAGATACCCTTACTGATCACATATGCTTTTGAAGAACTCAGAACTCAATGATAAAAAATTAGTTTCAGAATTTTAGCGAATTTATCACTAAACGACACATGACCTCCATATGACCTTGAAATGTCTTTTCTCAGACGTTCTGGAAAAAAACGGACTCCGGATTATAAATATATATAGAAATAATTATAAAAATTCTTGACAGAAAGCCCGATCTAAAACTTATTATTTTTTGGAAAAAGGAAGTTTTTTTTGGGCTAGCGGTTATCGCCTCAGCAGAGGCAGTTGTGAAGAAGAAATTTTTCAGAGAAATTCCAATCTATTTCGAGCTAACTTTTATGTTCTATTCAATTCCCTGTAACTTGCAGTCTCTTGAAGATTGATGAAACTTCGATTTTCTAGTTTCTAAGGACATTACGAGAAATCAATTAAAATGTCAAATGTAGTGAAGTTAGCTGTATCATAGTTGCTATCTAGCTGGTTGTACCAAGATCGAAACATCACGACCTTGAAATCTGCAATATTTTTATTTTTTTTTTAAATCTGGAATGTCAAATTTTTACAAATTTGTTGGGAGTGTGTATGCTATGTTAGGACTTTCAGTTTTTAATACCACTTTTGAAAAGAACTTTTTCGAACTAACATTTTGCCCGAATAACAATTTCCTTTGATTTTTCTGAAAATCTATTGGTTGAAAAATCTAAAAGAACAAAAAAAGTAGCTTGAAAATGATCAAATCCCTATTGTATTTTACTTCCGATAATTCTAAGGCACATACAAACTTTACCGATCGATAGAGAATCTTTCTCTGAACAACATATCAAAATAGGTCCTTGCAAATGCAAGGGCTTAAAAAATTTGATTCAAAGTAGCGCATATCTATAGATTAGTCGAATTTTTAAAGTACTGTTAAAAGATTTTGTCTCTAATTGGACTAGTCTACTTAATCGTTTTTCGATAATATAAACCAAGTCAATTTGAAAAGTTCTTCAGCTGACTAGCTTATTTTCAATTTTTAATCCACAAACCTTTTTTTCTTACAGCTGGATTCTGCAAAACGTCTGCCAGTTATGGTTTATATCTATGGTGGCGGCTTCTATATGGGTGAAGCCACTCGTGATCTTTATAGTCCCGATTACTTTATGATGGAAGATATCATACTGGTAACATTTAATTATCGTCTGTCCGCTCTAGGTTTTCTTAGCCTTAGCGATCCCGAGCTACAGGTACCAGGTAATGCTGGTCTTAAAGATCAAGTGCTGGCCATCAAATGGGTGAAACAGAATATAGCGCATTTTAATGGTGATACTAATAACATAACTGTATTCGGTGAGAGTGCTGGTGGTGCATCAACACATTTTATGGGTCTGACGGAACAAACAAAAGGACTCTTTCATAAGCTTATTCCAATGTCTGGTTGTGCATTAAATAATTGGGCCAATACACCACCAGCAGATTTTGCTTTCCGTTTGGCCAAGCAACTTGGTTTTACTGGCACAAATGTAGATCGTGATGTATTGGAATATTTGCGTGGCGTACCACCGCAAGATCTATTTAAGCCTCAAGTGCTCAATGCTGAAGAGATGCGTAATGGATATCTTTTTCCATTTGGACCAACTGTTGAGTCATATATCGGTGAAGACTGTGTAATACCAAAATCACCACTGGAAATGGTACGTACCGGCTGGAGTAAGGATATACCAATAATGTTGGGTGGCACTTCCTTTGAGGGTTTATTGATGTTTCCGCGTTTAAAAGCAGTACCGGGGGTCACATCAAAACTGCAAACTGATGCAGAACGTACACTGCCTCTGGAAATAAGACAGGCACATACGCCGTCTGAAAATGCAGAATTTGCGAAAAAATTGATTAAAACACATTTTGGCAATGCTATTCTGGATGATACCAACATAATTAAGTATTTGGATGTAAGCTTTATAAAAAAAGCTTAACAATTTAAATTTCTTGTAAATATTTAATATATTTTATATTGTAGCTCCTCTCCTATAAAGCTTTCTGGCATGGTTTTCATCGCACTGTACTCTCACGTTTAGCGCTTAATGCAGCACCCACTTTTCTTTATCGTTTTGATTTCGATTCACCCGATTTCAATCATTATCGCACTAAATTTTGTGGTAAAGAAATTCAATGTGGCGTCTGTCATGCTGACGATTTATCCTATCTATGGTATGGCAAAAATTCTTGGAAATTACCGCTAGATTCGGCGGAGTTTAAAACCATACTGCGTATGGTTGGCATATGGACTGCATTTGCTAAGAATTCTGATCCGAATTGTGAGCAAATTAAGCCTGCTGTTTGGTCTGCTTTGCAAAAGGATGATCCCAATCGTGCGCTCAATATCAGTCATAAAATTGAAGTAGTGGAATTGCCAGAGTCACCCAAACTGGAAGTTTGGAACAGCTTGTATAACAAGGAAGATTTATTTTAATCGACATAAATTAAGTTTTCTGTAAATTAACAAAAATGTGAGATAATTTTATATAAAAATATGATATAACTGAGAGCATTCGAAGTAAAAGCTATTTAATCAATTGTGTCTACGCTTTGATACCATCTATTAGAAACAGTTGGTTTTGATATTGACTCTTGGTCTTGATCTTGCTTATTAAGTCTTGGTCTTGGCTTTGAAAAACCTTTCAGAGATATTGAGAATTCAAAATTTCAAAACCATATTTTTCCAAAGCAGTTGGGTTTTTAAGATGCCAAATAGAACTTAAGAGATTATTTTATATTCAAAACGAGAGTGAAACAACGATTATCGTGAGCAAGACCAAGTTAGGATATCTTTGACGAAAAAAAAGATATCAACATAATTTAAATTAGGTTTTAAAGGAAAAGATTGGAATTTTTAAATATTCAAGCCACATTTGATGAATAAATGATATGTTACAAAGTTATATAGCTTCAAAAAATGGCAAAAAACGATTTTTTTGGTTTTTAGGTTACAATATCTCATAAACTGTAAACGATAGAGCAATTCTGAGGTTGGATTCGCGTTAAGCATCGCAAAACACATCGATTGTGATTATTAAAATTTTTCTTTAATGTAGTTAAAAAAATCGAGATATTTTCAAAAAGGAATCAGCTACGATTTTGATTTAAAGTGATATTTCATCAAAATAACATTACAAATACTCGGAGACATTCAGTATACGTTGCCATTTTAGTTCAACTTAATGATGCTTCAGGAGCAGTGAGTTGGTTTTGCAAAAATATCAGCGCCTTGGTCTTAGTCTCGCAAAATTACCAAGACCAAGAACAAGACTCAAGACCAAGACTAATTTTGCTCATCACTAATTAATTTTGCCTGACTTCATTGAAGATTGGTTTTTGCTACTTGTTATGCCCTATGCAAAGGGTATATTAATTTTTCTGCTTTATTCGTAAAGCATAGAAGGAGGTGTGGCGGGCATAATAAAGCATACCTATAGAGATATGTATATCTTCTTGCTCTTCATAGTATAATTCGATTGAACTTTTTGCGGTAGCAACGTTTTCAAAGCTTGTTTGGGCTACTAAAATACACCTTCCACCCATACAAAAAAAAACAACATATGAATCACTATATTGAAAGCATCTCGCACTAACAATAGGAATAATTTGTATAAGCTCTGAAGAAAATTCTGAGGAATTCCTACAAAATAACAGGACACTTCTCATATGGGCATAATATTCAATTAAGTTCCACGAAAGCAAACTTTAGGAATGATTTATGTCAGTTCTGAGCGGAAACTACACGAAGCAAAAGTTTCAAAGAACTATGCTGAGAGCATTGCGGCAGATAATTCAAAAAAATTTCACACAATAAATTTCGCGATAATACTAAATTGATTCGGATAACTAGCTAGTGCAAGCACTATGTTTATAAAAATTTAGCAAATCTGTGGAAGATAACATCTTATCATTCAACAGAGAAAGTTTTGATTTCATATCAGATAGTCTTGACAACAGCAGCACAATAACCCCAAAATTCTCATTGAACGCATTTTCTAAGCGGATGAGTTGGTATTGGTCGAACAAAATAAGAACTCGTACACAGAAAAAAAAATATCGGTCAATCCAACCGATTTCAACGATAGAAATTGCACCAACCCGCAGTAAAGGTTAAATTGACTGTGCAGTCCATTAAAATTACTGTAAAAATAGTACTGTACAGTTGCTGTTAAAATGTTTAGGTACTGTGAAAACAGTTAATTTAACCTAGATTTTCGATAGAAATTGCACCAACCCGGAGTTTTTGTATTTTGACCGTAGAACTCTGTAAATTTACAGTTTACTCGGTTTAGAAACTATCAATCGTAGTTACAGTAAAAATAACCTACTTAAAAGGTCAGCTAACAATATAAACTGTTCCAAACAGTTAAAACTGTTTTGGAACGGTTTAATAGTTAGCACCCAGAAGGGCTGTAAAGCCCAAACTCCAATAGCGCGTCGGCAGTGGCAGTGGCAGTGTTCGAAAACAGTTGTCATTTTAGAACGCACTACTTTATATGAAAGTAACTACAATACAGCAGCGGCAGTACACAGCGCTGTGCAATTTTTCTCTATTTCTAAATTCACTGCCACTGCCTCTAGCCCAAACTCCAATAGCGCGTCGGCAGTGGCAGTGGCTGTTTTCGAAGCAGTATTTTACTGCAAGTATTTTGCTCTCACTGCCGATGTATCCACAATAGCGCGTCAGCAGTGGCACTGGCAGTGTTTGAATAAAAACAGTTTTCGCGAACGAACTCATTATTTTATCTTTTAATTTTATCTCACAACTCACAATATAAATTTTAAAATGTCACAAACTTAAAAATTTTAACAAATGACATGTTTTTTTCTCAAAATTTTGAAGTTCGAAAAATTCTAAAATATTCAAATGAGAGGCAGTGGCAGTGAATTTAGAAATAGAGAAAAATTGCACAGCGCTGTGTACTGCCGCTGCTGTATTGTAGTTACTTTCATATAAATTAGTGCGTTCTAAAATGACAACTTTTTTCGAACACTGCCACTGCCACTCACGACGTGCTATTGGAGTTTGGGCTTCTCATTTGAATATTTTCGAATTTTTCGAACTTCAAAATTTTGAGAAAAAACATGTCATTTGTTAAAATTTTTAAGTTTGTGACATTCTAAAATTTATATTGTAAGTTGTGCGATAAAATTAAAAGATAAAATAATGAGTTTGTTCGCGAAAACTGTTTTTATTCAAACACTGCCAGTGCCACTGCTGACGCGCTATTGTGGATACATCGGCAGTGAGAGCAAATACTGCCGGTAAAATACTGCTTCGAAAACTGCCACTGCCACTGCCGACGCGCTATTTGAGTTTGGGCTTTACTAGCCATTTCCAAAAACTCGTAGAAATTGTAGCAAACAACTTCTACGGCGAAACCATTTCAAATGGCAAAATATCAGTACAACTCTAGCAAACTTATGTTGATTTATTCTTAAACAATGTGAGAATTTTATGAACCTGTTAAAAACTCAATTCAAAATGTTATTCATATGAAAAAAAAAAATATGGAATACAGCTGAATCTGAAATTTTGAATTTTTGTTTTTGTTTCCTATAGAAAATTTGAAAAACTGTAGAATACAAAATTTATAGATAATTTTACCGTCAGTTTTTTTTCTGTGTAATAGTGCTACCTTTGGCCTGGCCAAACATTAAATACCCTACACTGCAGTATTTTGAAAATTGTATGGGTGGTGTCATGCCCTCTTGTCCGAGTTCACCTAGTTTTTGCTCAGAGCTTGCAATTATAGTTCTTAGTGTCTGTGTGGAATTTAGAATGATAGTCTTAGAAAACGTTTTTAGTATAGCGCTTTGAAACTTTTGCTTATGTGGGAGGTGTCACGCCCTCTTCTCCGAGTACACCCAGTTTTTACCCAGCGCTTGAACTTATAGTTCTAAGTGTTTGAGTGAAATTTAGTTGGATTATCTCAAAAAACTCTCAGTATAGCGCTTTGAAACTTTTGCTTATGTGGGAGGTGCCATGCCCTCTTGTCTGAATTAGCCTAGTTTCTTTTAAGAGCTTGAGCTAACCTTTCCTAGTATATATGTGTGTTTTAGTTGCATTGTCGTAAAAAATACTCCTAAAGTTGCATTTTAAATATATTCTTTGTATGGGCGGTAGGCGTATCCGTTAACCAATTTTGCTCATTTTCAATCCCACGAGCTAACTTTAACGGCATGGCAATATCGACTCAGGAGGTGACGCTAATCAAGAATATATGTACTTTTCCATAACTGCCACGTCTCCTTCTCTGCATTACAAACGGAAGGACAAAGCGAATATACCCTCGGTGTAGCACGGTGTGCCTTAACCCGTTCTAAATCGGACGTCGTAGCACATCAAATTTTTTTCCAGATTCTGTTTACTTATCGTTCAAATGATGTATAAAAAAATGTTCACTCGTGACTCCTCGACTAAATTTTGAGATAATCGCTTTTCCAATTGGGGCATTTTCCCATACAAAAAGAAAAAAAAAATTTTTTAACTACATTAAACAAAAATTTTAATAATCACAATCGATGTGTTTTGCGATGTTTAACGCGAATCCAACCTCAGAATTGCTCTATCGTGTATAGTTTATGAGATATTGTAACCTAAAGACCAAAAAAAACATGTTCAACGAACCGACTACTTCTAAATTCAGCCGTTTGACACCCCGAGTGTTGTTACGTGTATGGCATATGGCTGAATTTTGAAATGGTCGGTTCGTTGAACATGTTTAAAATGTGAATGAAATTTTAATTTCGTTAAATCTGGTAAGCAACTTTAAAGCCCTAATCATTGTCTTTAAAACCTAATTTAAATTATGTTGATATCTTTTTTTTCCTCAAAGATATCCTAACCTAAAAAGACACAAAAGTACAAAAAACCCGTTTTGACAATATTTCGGTCTACGATATCTCTTAGAAGCATGAAGATATAAATATAGTTTAAATTAGGTTTTAAAGAAAAGGATTGGGGCTTTCAAGTACTTAAGCCACATTTGACGAATAAATGATATGTTACATAGTTATATAGCTTCAAAAAATGGCAAAAAACAACTTTTTTTGGTCTTTAGGTTACAATATCTCATAAACTATACACGATAGAGCAATTCTGAGGTTGGATTCGCATTAAGCATCACAAAACACATAGATTGTGATTATTTTAATTTTTGTTTACTGCAGTTGAAAAATTTTTTTTTTTTTCTTTTTGTATGGGAAAATGCCCCAATTGGAAAAGCGATTATCTCAAAATTTAGTCGAGGAGCCACGAATGAAAATTTTTTTATACATCATTTGAACGATAAGTAAACAGAGTCTGGAAAAGAATTTGATGTGCTACGACGTCCGATTTAGAACGGGTTAAGGCACACCGTGGTAGGGTATAAAACGAAGGTCTCCATTTTTGGTTGACCAAGAATAAATTTACCCATGGCAAGTTTGATATTGTGTTTTTTCAAAAAATTATACTACTGGCAAGAGTTAAAGTTAATTTAGTCTGCAGATGAGACATACTGTAATATTTCTCTATGAGATCGGCTGAAATATTTTTGTTCCGAACATAAAAATTGTTTGTTGATGCATTGTTTTACGCAGATACATCTTCTCTTCTTATACGAGATAAAATTGTATGTACTTATGTACTTATGTATGTTTGTTCGGAACGGGCAAAACTTTTTCTCGAAAACGGGTACAGCGATTATAATAAAACTTGGAACAGTGTTAGATATTAGCATACAATGAAGAATGAGCTAGGTTTGAACTTTGTAAATGCTCACCAGGGGGCGTGGCACCGCCCTAAATTTTAAATTTGATTTGGTCATAACTCGCAAACTATACAAGGTATTTGAATGAAATTTGGTAGGCGGGTACTGTTTGACAGTACCTTGTGACAGACAAAAAGTGGGCGGGATTAAATAAGTGCCACGCCCACTTTTTAACGCATGAAAATTTTGATTCAATATTACTCGAAAACGACTCCAACGATTTTAATGAAAATTTTGGAGATTTTACCTCTTTAAACAATTATTAATATGTGATATGCCGTTATATTGGGAAAACTCGTTGAAGGGCGTGGCACAGCCCACAAAAATATAATACGGTATAAAAAGAAAACTAATAAAGTAATCATTCTAAAATTAACCGTGGGGAGCATACTTGCTATAAGGCATCTCTGATCTGAAAGCGGGCAAAATATCGCCGTTGCGCGTGGAACCTCCCATACAAGCAAAATACGTTAAATGCTATTTCTCGCAAATGTTACAAGGTATTTTAATGAAATTTGGTATGAAGGTACTGCTTAATAATATCTTGTAACAAACGAAAAGTGGGCGGGATCGAGTAAGTGAAACGCCCACTTTTTAACCCTTGAAAATTTTGATTCAATATTACTCGAAAACGACTCCGACAATTTTGATGAAAATTTTGGATCTGTAACCTCTTCAAACAAGAATTAATGTGTCATATGCCATTATATTGCGAAAACTCGTTCAAGGGCGTGGCACCGCCTACAAAAATATATTGCGCTATAAAAAGAAAACTACTAAAGCAATCTTTCTGAATTTAACTGTAGAGAGTCTACTTGCTATTAGGCACCTACGACCTGAAAGTAGGCAACATATCGAAAGTGCGCGTGGAACCTCCCATACAAGTAAAACACATTAAATGCTGTTTTTCGCAAATGATACAACATATTTTGATGAAATTTGGTATGCGAATCTGGATCAGGAGTATCTAAAGCATAACAAAAAGATGGCTTTGTTTAATAATTGCCACGCCCACTTTTTTATAAAAATAAAAATTTTTGTTTATAACTCAGGCACAAAAAAAAAAATGGAATGAACTGTTTAATTCTTATATGCAGTCTTATGTACTTTTTGACGCTAAATCCGTCTTCATCAGCAGAACTGTCATTATACCTGCAGGATTTTGAAATATCTTTGCTTTAAGTTGAAGAAAACGCTGTGTTCAGTCTTACAGCGTAGCTATAAGAAAAGGCGAAATTCTTTTTTATTAATAGCATCGGATAGTTACACTCTTCCTTATCCAAATATTCTTTCAGATTTTTCCAATAGGATTCTTATTTTCCGAGTTATGATCCTTTGAAGATAAGATATTTCAGCCGCCAAACAAAAGACAAAATATTTTGGGTGCGTGGCATATCCCATTTATTTATTTTAGGGCATTCTATTTCGCCAAAAAAAATTTGAGTTTTTGATACTTTTCTACACCATTCGATACTTTCCGAATTTTTTGTTATTATTATTCTCATCGGTTAATTTATCATTTTGAAAGCAGAACCATTAGAGGTGAAAAGGTACGAGTTTCATAACAAAAAACAGCTATGAATAAAAACATCGACTAAAATAATAAGATTAGATTGTTGACCGAGCAGGGATCGGTCTCCAGGTACTATATATTATGTGGGGTATTATTCTTCAGATTTACACTTTGAAAATTGATTTTAATTTTATAATTTTTTAAAGATTCTCTGTTCAAAATGATTGAGTACGTATTTTTTAATGATTCGTTTTGGTGAAAATTTACAGTTATGATTTTAAGTTATGATTTTTTAAAGTTTCATGGTTTGTGAAAATACTTTTTTTTGTAAAGCATTTATCTCAGAAACTATTAGCTGTAAGGAAAAACAGTCATAAAGTAAAATGTAGATAACTAACTGAATTTTTGAAATACCTAACAACAAAATTTAGTTAAAATTAATGATAGCAAACTTGTAACAAAGTAAACAATTCGAATTTTTTTAATGTTGTTGACTTTTTATTTTGCTTACTTTCTTAACATAAATCCTTTATTCAATTCTGTTTACATAAATTATTCGTTAAACTTAGAGTGGATCTCGTATCCCTTCTTGAAATGCACCGATTTTTCGATTATACATTTTACTTGATAGCCATTTTTTCCCATAGCTAATAGTTTTTGAGATAGATGCACAGTGGCGGATTAACCCTAAGGCACCAGTAGGCACCTGCCTAGATAAAAAAAGTTTTTATATTTTAAGTATTGAACTTGATTTTATTTTACCTTTAAAAACATTTAAATTCGGCACTATTTAAGCAATACGAATGGACGATTTAACCGATTAAAAACAACCATGTAGTGTACCAAACGTTTAAATTAATTCGATTATAAAAGATATTTAAGAAAAGTTTACTAAGTAAATGCCCATGGCGGCAAATTGAGTGATTGAAATAAATATTGTTCTTCAAGACCAAAGGATTATAAGCTCAAGAACTCAAATCAAATGCAAAATGGACTGTAGGGGGTGGAAAAATGGATTGTAGGGGGCGGCAAAATGAGTTATTGAAATAGATATTGTTCTATAAGACCAAATGACTATAAGCTAAAGAACTCTTATCACGGGTATTCGTGAGAATGAATTATGCGGCCGCGAGCGATGGTCGGCTCATGGTGATGCGGTTCGTGTTCTCTGTGAACACTTACCCAACATATGCAAAGCTCTTGAAGCCATTGAAAATGATTCCAAGGTGAAGTACGATGTGAAGCTCAAGGTATAAAAAATAAATTAGAAATATTCAAAACATCTTTTCTTTTGTGTATATGGAATTCTGTATTAAAAAAATAAACGCTGTTAGCACGGTCTTCTGGAAAAAGTGGTTGAACTGTACGATGGCCTAATCAGTATAATTCAAGCTACTCGTGACAATGACAGATATCTCCAGAGCTTTTTTTTCGGTAAGATCAAATTCAAGAAATACAAAACGGTTTCTCCAAGAAAAAGAACGTGTGCATTGCAGTTTAGTGAAACAAGAGATGAGGAAACGAGTGGCAAAAATAATTTCAGAATTTCTACATTCAGTGTAATTTTAGATCAGATGATCTGTGATTTAAAAATAAGATCGGTGTCACATGTGAAGGATCTGGAAAAATTTGGCGGTCTAATTGATATGGCAACCTTGGGAAACATTGAACTACGCGAAAAAGCTAAAATATTACGAAAAAGTGATTTTTCACAAATTAAAATGATTTTAATTTTGCTTTTTTTACTTTTTTTACCGAAGATTTAGAAAAATCATTATGCGATGAACTTCTCCAGTTCAAGTCTTATTGTGCTGAAAAGGCTTTAATACAAAATTTGCCACAGGATTTGCTTCATATTCTTCGGAGAAATGATATCTGCACATTGTTCCCAAATGTTGACGTTGCGTGTACAATGTACGCATGTACATACACCAATTTCCAATTCCACTGCTGAAAGGTCTTTCTCTGTTCTAAATGTAAGAATAAACAATGTATTTAAACATACAAATCATTGAAGTGTTATTATAAGTTGCTTTTACTATAAAATAATCTGAAAGGGGGCGGCAAAAAAATAAGTGCCTAGGGCGGCAAATTACTTAGATCCGCCACTGTAGATGCATTACAATAAAAAGTGTTTCTCAAACCATGAAACTTCAAAACATTATCAGGCATGTTCTGAAATCCGATTTACTTCGGAGTCGGAATGAAAGCGATCTTCAAGAGCTCTGCATTGCGGCAAATAAGATGGAATCGGATTTGTTTTTCAACAAATAAAGTGTACTAATGGTTCTTATTTTATTTACCGAAACATATTGTAAATCCGATTTGGTGTTAATGATAGAAATGCGGAGCTCTTGAAAATTGCTTTCATTCCGATTCCGAAGTAAATCGGATTTCAGAACATGCCTGTATGACTTTATTAATTTTCATCAAAACGAAAAACTAAAAAATATATACATACTCGATCATTTTTAACAGAGAATCATTATAAAATTATAAAATTAAAATCAGTTTTCAGAATGTAAATCTGACGAATAATACCCCATATATCTTCAGCGGCATTAGATTTTCTTTTTCTTTTAATTTCTTTAGATCATCTCCAGTTTTTGGCTTAGGGAATATTTTGAAAGCAGTTAAATTTCATCGTTTAAATTTTTTGTTTTGAAGTCATACTTCCTTGAACACTTTCATACGTAGCATTTTGCAAGCCAATATTTTGATGAAGTATGGTAGGTAGGTAAAAGTGTATATAGTACGTATAATTGGCACGCGCACTTTTTCACGATTAATCACTTAAGCATGTTATAGGTATATCGAAAACTACACATGCTATTTTGATGAAATTTGCAATGTTGCTGTCCTAAAATATGGGCCCGTGGCAACCCTAAAAACTGTTTATTTGAATTTTCGATAACATTCAGATGAATTTCGCACTCCCATTTTTTAGTTAATTAATATGCTCTTTCCTATAAAGAGTGAGACATTTGCTTCTCTTCTTTTCTTGCGGTTCTCTAGTATTCTCAATCTCGCCAAATAAAAATTTCGAAGTTACTTATTCGTTTTAATTTATTTTTGTACCCCATATTCGAATATAAACAAAACAGAAAAAAAAAAAGAAATACATGAAATCAAAACAAAGAACCGGCTTTTTTTCACTGTACGAATATCGCACATACAAACATTACATTTTTTTAGATTACACTCAGCCCTCGGTCAATGGGTTTCTAATATCGAAAATATTATTTTTTAAGTAGGTATGTATTTATTTTGTTTACAAGCATGCGCTCGAAGTGGTGTACAAGAAAAACAGGTTTTCTTTTAAAAGATCAGCATGGATTTCTTGCTGTTAGAGTTTCAGTTATCATGTTCATGGAATGTTGTCTGTGTATCACAGGTAGAATGAGCAAATACTCTTATCGTCCAAAATCGAGCGTAAACTAAAAGTGTAAGTTGCTGTCATAAGCAAAAAAGAAGAAATCGGGTTTTATTTGAGGAAGTGAGTCAATATTTTATCTGTGGAATATGATAGGAAGTTTTCAAATAGTGTTAGCGAGTTTTTAAATTACTTTAGGGTTTCTATTTTTGGTTGACTAATTTTCTTATTCATGCATACGTATGAACATATGGGCATATCCGAAAATAGTCTCCTGTTGTATGACCCAGGTTTTAAGGAAACATTTTTTTTTTTTCATGCTCAATAACCAAATGCGGTGGAATACATTCCTACACGTATAAAATAAAATTCACAATAGGTGAACAAATAATTTAGATCCGAGAGGGTGTCAGGAGTTCATTTTATCTAAAAATTTTAGGAAATTCGAGATTTCCGACAGTATTATTGTAGATGTATTGCGGAGCACCTTACCAAATATTCTGGAGTAAAATTCAGAAAAATCGTACACGTGCCGTGGCGACAGAATGGGTTAAAAAGTCTTAATCACTCATTACGGCCACATAACATTTTCTAAAATTCTGAAAAAATTCAAGCAAGTTCCTTAACCCTTTCGATCCGGTTGGGACATTATATCCCAAAAATTTTTGAATAAATACTTTTGAATAATATAACTCGATTATTTAGGGGGGCTTCTCATGTAACACGTCAAAAAGTATTGTAGTTGTTTTTCGGGATTTTTTTTCACTCGGAAAATAAAAACACACACAAATAATTTTTTGAATATATTTAAGAACATGTTTGAACTATAAAAAAAGCATTTTTTCAAAAACTAAAATGACAAAATGGCGGACTTATTAAATGTCGCGTGTGGCGTGACGCGGCTGACGGATTTATCGCGGTACATTGTGGAGCCCAAAGTTTTTATCTGAAACATAAAACAAAATTTTTTTGTTATTCAGCAGGGTTCCCCTGGGTGCATGAATGTCTGCAACTCCAAAAAATTCGATTCTACAATATTGAAATCACGTCTTGAAAAATAAGTGCTATTTTTTCGTCATTTTTTGTCGCTAAATAGGGCTAAAAAGTGTATAAAATAACTTTTTTTTCCACAATTTCAGACATTCATGCACTCGTTCAATTTATAATCTGCAAAACACTTTTTAGAAATCAAAAATCGGTTAAGTAGTTTTTTCGCAATCGTGTACCGCGATTTTAAAACCATAGTTTTGAGAAAAAACGATATAATGTTTGAGTTCGCACACAAAGCGCGCCCGAGCGCGTTGGTTCAATCAATCAATCATATTTTCCATAATATTTAGAGTTGAGTCATGAAACTTGGGAATATACTCCCAAGACGTTATTCTATCAACCTATGAAAAAAAAAATCGATTTTTTGAAAATTTTACATGAGAAGCCCCCCTTAACGTCACTTAAATTGAATGAATTAATAAAGTTAATGCAATTTTAAGTAACCACTGTTTTTTTTTATAACCACTCCAAGGACATTGTATCCCGAAAATTCAAATCAAAAACATCTCTTGGGAGTATGGACCGGAAGCGACTCTGGCGGTGAAAATTTGAATTTAGAGACGGTCAAACGTTTTACTTAAATTTAGTTTCTAAGATTAACCTATCACAAATATTGTGTACCCCACATTTTTTTCCGGGTCGAAAGGGTTAATCAAAAATAAATTGATTTTGTTTATGATGTTTTTTTAATTAAAGCGCCCCCTGCCGAGTAAAAAATAATAAACGCTAAAATTTAGGTAAAAATGCGATTAATGGACATATGCGATCGAGTACACCATAACGACACATACGGCAAGATAGCGGGATATCTAACAAATATTCCGGATTAAAATTCAGAAAAATCGTATGTGGGTCGTTGTGACAGAATGGGTTAAAAAATCTAAATCGCTCTTTACGCCCACGTAAAAAATCCTAAAATTCTGAAAAAATTTAAGCAAATTTCTTGACGAAAAATATATCGACTTTGTTTATGATGTTTTTTTTTTTTTTTTTTGATTTAAGCCCCCCTTGCCTAGTAAAAAACGAAAAACGCTAATTTTGGGTAAAAAACGTGATTTTTGGCGGAATGCAAAATTTAGCGTTTTTCGTTTTTGCTTCGCAAATTATTGGGCACATTACGGATTCGGATTTTCCGAGAAAGTTTGGGGTTTTCCGGAAAACACTTTACGTTTTCGACGAGCTCGAAACTAACTCGAAATTCGTGTGCCAAAGGATATGATGGCCAAATATTCTCATTGGTTTGTCTAGCTGAAGAAATAAAGCAAGCCCTTAAACATTTTTTTTGAGATTTTCCGGGGAAATTGAAGGTTTTCCGGAAAACACTTCATTCAAGGTCAGCTTGAAACTAGTTCGAAATCTCTGCGTTGAAAGATTTCTTCGCTTACTCTTCCCGCGGATTCGTCTGGCTGAAAAAAATAAAGTTAGCCATAAAAAAAGTTTTTTGGGATTTTCCGGAAAAATTGGGAGTTTTCCGGAAAATGCTTTTAGCTCAAAATAAGCTAGAAACTAGCTCGAAATTCCTGCGTTAAAAGATTTCATCGCTAACTCTTCCCGCGGATTCCTCTGGCTGAAAAAATAAACTAAGCTATGCAGAACAATTTTTCCGCTTTTTCGGAAAGTGGAAAATTTCCCAGACAGCTCGAAATTATTGTAGAAAAGCTCGAAATTCCCAACCAAAAAACATCGAAATTCGTCACACTTGTATGGTTCACTCAAAATCAGTTATATATCCATTTTGACGATAAAACTAAGCGTATTAAAATACTTAATTATGAATTAAAGTTAATCTGGTAATTAAATTTTTGACTGTTAAACCATTTGGTTAACTCTGAATTACAGTTAATTGAAAACAGTTTTTTGTCAGATGACTGTAATTTTTAACTGTTTGTAGCAATGAATTGTATAAACAAAATAACCTACGATTTTCAATTAAAATCAATGTAAAAGTAATGGGAATCTTTTTGACTGTTTTTACATATGTTTTAATTGTAAATTCTATTTCATTTGTCGTAATTTTTATTTTTCCTTAATGCAGAAAAAGTGTCTAAAAACATGTGCCGCAAAAAATGGCACTGCCTCGAAACTTTACACCAATGCGGCCAAAGGGGTGTCACTTCAAAAAGGTCGAAAAAAACTGTTTGTTATATTTCTTTGTTTTCGAAATATCAAAACATTTTGAAGCTAACTTCAAGGGATCCGACTTCTGTTGAGTACTTCAAACTAAGTTGAAAAACAACAAATAAGCGTTTGATTTTCTAGCAATAGTCGCAGCACATTCGAAATATTTACATTGCTAACACTTTACATGTACTTATTTCTTTTTTCATTTAATTGACAACATACATATGTACCTATTATATTGAGCATATTAAAATAATAACTACATTGAATTAACTAAAAAATTGATGTAAAGTTTTCGGTCTATCAGTTTTAGCACATTCATTAAGGTTTGGTATTAAAATGAACTTTGTACAGCATATTTCATACATAAAATGATGAGATTAATAGGGGAAGGGAGAAAAATATGGACAGTCACCAATCTTTCGTTTTAAAATAATACTCAAAATGGATTAAACAAAACACATAAATTTATTTTATTCATTAAAGGCAATAATTCACTTTTATTCTGATTCACATTAAGATAAATATTCTGATGAGATATAAAGAAAAAAAAAAATTAATGAACTAAAAATACTTAAAAAAAAGAGAAAAAAATGTGGATTGTTATATTGACCATATGGTTCATATTACCCCATATATTCTTCTGAGTAAAGGGTATTACAGTATATGCATTTTTCATGTTCTTTCCCTTTGGGACTTACGAATTCTATATCATCACTATCAGACTCGTCATGAAAACTGCCTTTAGATTATCCATCTGAAGAAGATGATAAATAAATTTATTTTTGAGGTTTTTTCTTTGTTTTTCCATATTACACTCAGCACAAGTTGGTGAAATAATGAAACAATGAATGAAAAATAAACTTATTTGTGCTTATAAACTATAAATGGTGTTCACTGACTTTATATATTAATCATTTATTTAAAAACACCATATCTTTAAAGTGAAATACATAATAACATTTATTCACTGGAAAAATATAATCACCAAAAACTTCACGGAAACATGCTACTTAGCGTCAAGTTTGAGCATGAATAATGGTAAATCCAATGAAAATAACCGTCCATATTATCCTTGCTTACCTTACCACGGCCGTGATGACATTTAATAAACGTAAAGAAAAGTTTCATAATCTTTGTATCGCTCAATAATTACACTATACTAGTTTTTGGCACCTTTTCTTTCTTTTGGTCTGGTGGGAGAAAGGTCATTCTTACCTAATTCGGGTACGGGAAATTCAGTGGTGCTAACCGTTTTGCTAGATTGGTTTATCACCACACGCAAAAAGATCAAATCAAAATTTCATCTAGAAGGAGGTGTTTTTCACAAAGAACCTCCTAGAAACTTCTGATAAACCAATTAATGGGCATTCGAATTGCTAACCTTTTAATCAATTAATTTGATTTTTTTTTTTACTTTAAAGTTAAATGCTTCAGAATTTTCTTAAAATTTTATTTTTTGCTCGGTCATTTGTGGGTTTACTCACTTAACCTAAAATGGAACTCTCATTTGTCAAAGGATTAAATTTTTTACATTTTTACATTTTACATTTTTTTTTTTTAATATTGTTGTTGGTAAGAATAATAAAATTTTAAGTTTATAGTTTTTCGATCTGGAAATACCCTTTGTATGTTTTTGCGAGATATCCTTTTTTAAAGGCTTATAACTTGGGATGTAGTGATCCAATTGAAAAATAGTTAAAGTACGACTAATTTTTGCCTTCCGTAGTCAGTAGCGAAAATTTATTTTACTATTTGCTGCTTTTTTATATAGTTTTTGACCTCAAAACACTGATTTTTTCACTTTTGTGCAAGGATAATTCAGGATCCTGACGTTATAGAAAAAAACCAAGATCACATTCGTAATATGAAGGTCCCGGTTTATCATAAGTTGCTATAGTATAAAAACAGAAAAGGGAAAACCATGTTTGGGCTAGACCGGGGTAGGTGCTTAAAAACATGGACCACTGCAGATCATGACAGCATCCACTTTCTTGTTACTTGTAGACAGACTTATGAGAATCCAAGCTCAGCTTTCGGTACTCATATTTTGCATACTTACTTAAGTCCGTCAAGCGCACACTCTATAAGAAAATTCGGTAAAAACTAAAGATAAAGTTAAGAAGAACTCCATTTCCAATCAATACATCCTGAACAGAAAAACATACTTTTGATGAAAAATCATTGACTCATCACAATTTAATAAGTAAGAGATTCTTTTTGACAAACACCATTTTCTAACAAAATTTTGATTCGAACTTTTTGTATGGAGCGATGAAAAATCCAGCAAAACAGTTAACACCACTGAATTTTTCATGCCCGAATAAGGTAAAAATTACCTATTTCCCGTCAGACCAAATTTTCAACTAAGTAGTGCAATGTTATCAAACAAAAAAAAAAATTTGCGAAACTGTTCAATAAAGTTGTGATTTTTAACTGAATAAGCCATGAATATTTCATGTTAGACAATTAAAAATTATTGATTCGGAATTTTTATCCTACTTTCTTAATGTTTTTCGTATTATTTCTTCTAGTCTTTTCCTTCAAAACTATTTTTCGACTATGTCGGTAACAATGTTCTCCTCCGTAGGTACACACTTTTTATTTACATATTCGGTTCTTTTCACAGTTTTATTTCTGTTAACATTAGGAAGAATTTTTTGATGCGATATCTTCAAATGTTTTTTAAATCAACCACTTAGAGCAATTTCCTACTTGTATTCATTCATTCAATTGGTTTCTGTAAAATACGCATTTACTTTTTAATCTGCCGCACCTACAAGGCATCTTAATTACATACTTAATTATATCGCATCCATCAGTCTTATTTGTCCGTCTATCTGTTTATCTGACCCACTGCTACTGACTAATTTTTAATACCGGTAGTACCAGCGCTATTTGAAATGTGAGTGACACAGACAGAAACGGTTTTATGTGACCAGCGTTTAAAATATGTATGTGCAGTCCATGTATGTGCGCATATCTATTAGATAAACGAGCGAACTAACAAATTCATTAAGAATGTATGCCGACGATCGACTGCAAGTTGTCATCATTACTAAATAAAATAAATAACTGAGCACACTTTTACGCTCGTAGTAAACAATAATATAAATATGTAGTCAAAAAAATAAATTGAAAATTACTCAACGCATACACTTTTCGCTCTTTCGAATACTCTCACTCTCCACTGCAATTCTCCAGATATTTGTTTGCCTTTCGTATTTCATAGATACATTCGAATATATGTACACAAAGTAATTCAATCTGATCTTTAAAACTGAATTCAGTTTTCTTTTTTTACTCGTGCGCTGCGGTTTGTCGAACATTTGGCTTAAGATACGAAATTTTTTTCTTCAGTTTTCTTTTTTTTTTTTGTTTTGATTTGATTTTTTGCAGTGCTATTTTGCAGAATTTGTTTTTCATCATATATATTTTATAGCTAAATCTTTCTTTTTAAAAAGAAAACTAAATTGTTAGTACAATATCTGCAGTTTTTTTTTTTTTTTTTTCATCATAATATCTTACTCGTATTAATTTAAAAAACAACCAAAAAATACTTTCTCGGAAATATGAATACGAAAGTTAGTTTCTTTGAGAAACTCCGCTACCGTTTGAAGTAAGTTTTATTTCGGTTTCGAAAACTAAAAAAAAAAAAAAAAATATGTAATCTGGTGTGTTTTATGCGTCATTCATTTATTAATTGAAATTGTTAAACAGATATGTTCCGTTTGTATGTACATATGTATGTATGAATGTAAATATGTAAACCTGTCTTGTAGCTTTCAACTTCTATTTGTCAGTTCAATGAGTAATTTATCGGGAAAATTTGATTTTGGCTACAAAGAAAGAAGTGATTTTTTGCTGTGATGTACCTTGATCGTTACAAAAAAATTCATAGAAATTTTTTAATGTTTTAGTGTGGGTAGACAGATATTACTCCAAAGCTAAGATTCTGAACAATTTATGTATATTTTGTGTGAAAAATATCAATGTTAAATGTTTTATAGAAATACCTCTTCCGAAAGAAAACCGCAGATAACTTCATAAAACTATATGCGAGAAGTTTAATATTCTCAAGTGAAACCATTGCATGAATTTCGTTAGAAGCTGAGATGGGAAACTTTAAGGAAAACAGTGAAAAAACTAAAATTATATTCACAGTAATAACATACTCTTTGGGTATTTAAGATTGTACTTTTAAGGGTTGTAGGGAGCCGTTTTCCGTCCCTGGTATGTGTATGAGCGCCAGTGTTCAAGTTTCGTATACCATCTAGCAAGTTTGTTTTATTTGGCAATGCCGTTTCATTCTTTCTTTTTACTTAAACTGAATAAAATCTACAAATTTTTTATTTAACTAGATTTACTTCATATAAATCTACTCAGAGTTTACACCTAACATTTCGTCATCCGAATTATCTTGAATTATTTTAGCGCCAATTTCTTATTTTTCTATTAATTTGATTTCTGGCAGAGTTTTTTGCTCCTTTTAGTGCTCACTATCGCTTTCATGTGCAAAATTTCGACTGCGATTTTTCGTTTGTCCACGTGCTATTCATACCAGAGGACTCACAATGCACGGAAGCCGTTGATATTCGACTATTTCTGTAATTTCTAGAAAATCGGAATTTTTATTGTGAAAATGCTTAAATAAGTATTTCGAACCATCGCTTGGGATCGAACAAGTTTCTTCTTTCCATTACTAAGTTGTTCAATAATTTTTGCGGTTTGATAAGAGATGGCGTTACTACTAGCCTAAATTTTTGTTGTGATGTTGGCACACTTTTCATATGAACATATGTGAAGTTTCATTCCAATCTGTCAATTCATTCTTTGTGTACAAATCATTTAGTATCGGCGTGTCACAGTATTTTTTTACAATGGAAAAAATCAAGTAAAAGCAAAGAAAATTTATGTACGAATGTTGAAAGTGTATAAGGACTCTTCGCCTTTAATTAGTACAGTAGAAAGTTGTGTTGCTTAATTTAAACGTGGTCGTACAAGCCTTGAAGGCGATTCACGTCAAGGACGTCCAAAAACAGCAATAACACCAGAAATCGTAAAATAAATATAGATTATCGTATTGGGAAATCGTCGAGTGACTGAAACAGATTTGAAACACCTTTAGATCTGTATAAAATAAATTCTGATTGGTAACTTGAGTTACCAACTTTTACGTTGGATGTATCGAAATATAAAAATACTTATTTTAAATGTGTTTTGAGATACTGAATCCGAATCCGGTCTTGGAATTGGTCTATCTTATATAGTTTTTGAGATATTCTAACCAAAACAAGCAAAAAAGACCATTTGTGCTATTTTTCGAAACTATATAACTAGAATATGAACCATTTTCCCTAGAATCTGATACATTAGTCGAAAGTTCAAATAAGTGATTCAAAGTGAAGAAACGTTCAAGTACTGCAGTGGCTGTTGTTTTAAAAGCCACAGTAACACTTCCGCAAGCTTCTCTTGAATAGCATTTTCAATCTGTGTATGTCTATATCTCTCATCAGAAGTCACCGTTGCAGTTCATTTTGTGGTTTTCGAAGTTTTATTAGTCTGAGCCAAAATTTTCGGGTGGAAAAAATATGACCAAACGTTTGGCGAAAACGCAATCTACGGAAAATTATAGGAGAATTTTACTAGTAAAACATGGGTCCAAAATCTGGCCGAAATTTGAACGGGTGTTGTTGAAAATGCTCAAAAATCCTGAAAAACTAATATTGAATTAAGATTTTTGCTTTATTATGGTATTTTAAAACAAATGTCAAAAATCGTTATCGAGATAACTACTGCATAAAAACTTGTTGATGCGCAAAAGTCGTGAATATCAGTTATTTGCAAGCATCTTAATGTAATTTTTTCGGGATTTTCGACCATTTTCCTACAAAATATGTTCAAAATTCTGGCTGAATATCAAAATTCGTTCATGTTAAAAACAGATTCAGAAAACTGGCAAAATATGATGCAATAGTGTTTTCTAAAGAAGAGTATTCGGAGTAGAGCATGTGCTAGGTGCTGAGATTTTAGATCCTAATAACCAAGGCAATATTAATGCACTTACAATAAATCTTGTCTGAAACTGTTTTGATAGGGAAAATGCTGTATACAAGATCATTTTAGGTCGCAATTCAATCCGAAACCTTCATATAATAGTAATAATAAAAAAGCCACCCAAAAGGTTTATTAACTACGGTGAAGATGCCCACCCTTAATGGGGCCTTAGGTTCAAAAAAGATGATTCACATACATATTCGCACTTCAGTGCACAGGATTGAGTACATTAAAATAACAATTTTTTATGAAAACCTATGTAGTTTTGAAATTCGGAGGAACAAACGTTCAAGAAAAATGTTGGCGGTATAAAATGGACTTCAATGAACAATAAATTTTTTTCGATTTTTTTTTGATCATTTTTATCCCACATTTCATAAATTTATATACCTTGAGGGTATTCTAATAAAAAAAACGTCGTATTGTATAACCTACTATAATTTAAACTTTCTATGGATCTTTTTTACTTCCATGTGACAAATTCTACATGTGTACTTATCGATCAAATTCAAGACAAATTTGTATCCAACATTTTTCAACTTGCACTTACTATTTTTAGTGTCTGACTGAAATTTGGTGGGATTATCTCAAAAAAAAAAAAACTTTCAGTATAGCATCTGGAACATTTTTATACATAAAAGATGCAACGCCCTCTTTTCAAACTCACCTGATTTCGGATCAGAGCTTTTCCATATAATTTTTAAAATTTATGTAGAGTAGAACGGGGCAATGTCGTGCACTCAACTTTGACATGCTCGTAAAGCCGTACATCTCAAGCGAATGCGACGAGTAAGCATCCGATCGAAAGATAATTTCGTTGGTTACATCCATGTGTAACAACATTTGTGTAGCGAGAAATTGTGTTTGTGTAAGTGAAGAAAAAAAAAATGTGCACGACATTACCCCCCTCAAAATTTGTGGGGTAATGTCGTGCAATGTTTTCCGAGTATAGTAAAGGTACCAAAATGTGTGAGAAATGATAGGTAGTGGTTCTATTAGAAGAGATTTAGCATTATCATGTATTTATTCATTATTATACAAGTGTGAGGTACATAATATGTTGTGTAGAGTAGAACGGGGCAATGTCGTGCACTCAACTTTGACATGCTCGTAAAGCCATACATCTCAAGCGAATGCAACGAATAAGCATCCAATCGAAAGATAATTTCATTGGTTACATCCATGTGTTACAACATTTGTGTAGCGAGAAATTATGTTTGTGTAAGTGAATGTGCACGACATTACCCCAATGGTCGTTTTAAAGGTCAACTTCGATAACTCGGTGAAGCCCAAAATTTTTTTCGAAAACCAAATACTTCTTTTCTTTGGCAGTATATTTCGTTTCAGAAAACACTTACCTGGTATATTTTCCTGCAAGGAAAATTATTTTTCTGACCCGATGAAAAAACACTTTTATCGTCCCGAAAGCGTGCGTTTTGAAAAAAAGGGGACTCTGTAGAGACGAACTGGTGAAAATTGCTAGTATTATATGCATAAGCTCAGTAGGTCCCTACCTTTGGGCTAAAACAGCCAGTGCACGACATTACCCCCTGCACGACATTACCCCGTTCTACTCTATATTTTGGTTGGTTTAACGCGAATATTACGTATTTTGTATGAGCGGAGTTTTTTGTTGGGCTTTTTTCAGGAAATCATCCGAAGTCAATCTTGACAAGAATCCAAATCGTAACACGTGCCGATTTTGAAAACGGTCAGTTTTTTCTATTTTTAAACGAATATTTTCAAATGTTTGTACTAAATACCGTTTATTTGTGCATATATCGACCTCGGCTACACCCCTATGTGAAAGCTCATTCAATTCTATGAATATTTGCCCAAGGAACCATACTCTGCGTACAACTTTAGTTCGGCGCATTTTCGATCGAAAATTTTACCTTGCATTTAATATTTTTATACCCTACACCCAGGGTATATTCACTTTGTCCTTCCGTTTGTAACGCAGAGAAGGAGGCGTGGCAGATATAGAAAAGTATATATATTCTTGATCAGCGTCACCTCCTGAGTCGATATAGCCATGTCCGTCTGTCTGGCTGGCTGGCTGGCTGGCTGGCTGGCTGGCTGGCTGGCTGGCTGGCTGGCTGGCTGGGTGGCTGGCTGGCTGGGTGCTGTGTGTGGAAATACACTTTTTGGGAAAACTAAGCAAGATAATTCAATGAAATTTTGTGCACAGTCTTCGTTGTCAAAGTTAGCTCGGGGGATTGAAAATGAGCGAAATCGGTCAACGGACACGCCTACCGCCCATACAAAAAATATATTCAAAATGCAACTTTTTGAGTTTTTTTTACGACAATGCAACCAAAATTCATAGAAATACTACGAATTGTAAGCGCAAGCTCTGAACAAAAACCAGGAGAATTCAGACAAGAGGGCGTGGCACCTCCCATATAAGCGAAAACTTCAAAACGCTATACTGAAAGCGTTTTTTGAGATAATCAAACTTAATTTTACTCAAATGCTAAAAACTATAAGTTTAAACTCTGAAAAAAAAAACTGGGTGAATTTGGACAAGAAGGCGTGGCACCTCCCATATAAGCAAACAGTTTAAAACGCTATACTGAAAACATTTTTTGAGATGATCCAACCAAACCTCACTCAAATGCTAAGAGCTATAAGTTTAAACTCTGAAAAAAAAAACTGGGTGAATTTGGACAAGAGGGCGTGGCACCTCCCATAAAAGCAAAAGGTTCAAAACGCTATACTGAAAACATTTTTTGAGATAATCCAACCAAATTTCACTCAAATGCTAAGAACTATAAGTTTAAACTCTGAGAAAAAACTGGGTGAATTTGGACAAGAGGGCGTGGCACCTCCCATAGAAGCAAAAGGTTCAAAACGCTATACTGAAAACATTTTTTGAGATAATCCAACCAAATTTCACTCAAATGCTAAGAACTATAAGTTTAAACTCTGAGAAAAAACTGGGTGAATTTGGACAAGAAGTCGTGGCACCTCCCATAGAAGCAAAAGGTTCAAAACGCTATACTGAAAACATTTTTTGAGATAATCCAACCAAACTTCACTCAAATGCTAAGAGCTATAAGTTTAAACTCTGAAAAAAAAAACTGGGTGAATTTGGACAAGAGGGCGTGGCACCTCCCATAGAAGCAAAAGGTTCAAAACGCTATACTGAAAACATTTTTTGAGATAATCCAACCAAATTTCACTCAAATGCTAAGAACTATAAGTTTAAACTCTGAGAAAAAACTGGGTGAATTTGACAAGAGGGCGTGGCACCTCCCATATAAGCAAAACTTTCAAAATACTGCTGTGTAGGGTATTTAATGTTTGGCCAGGCCAAAGGTTACACCCTTACTAGTTTGTTTTATTTTCATACTTAATTTTGAAAATTCTTATAATAATAATCGAGTTTAGCTACTGCAGCTAATAGCCTTCTTAGCCAATTAGCAAAAAAAGGCTATAAATTAAATTTCTAGCTTTTTATAAAAATTTCTGAAACAAGGGATAAAAAACCATGCAAGTTATATTTTGTTTCGTATCCCGTAGCTATACCACACTTTCACAACATACCGCTCTAGCCTATATGAACATAAATATGTAAGAGTATTTTCATACACCTGCATATAAATATTCATACAAATCAAAGATGGGATGTTTGAAAAAAGAAAAGAGACAAAAGTAATGTCATAATATGATTTGGCTGGTATTCTCTCAGTAATCAAATAGATTGGGTTCTGTTTACATTAAAAGTTCACTTGATGGCGTTGAATTGGTGATAATTATTGCAAAAAATTATATCGGTCAAATAACCAATTTATATTGTAATAAACTATTCATATTTTTACATAGATTTTTGGTATATTGTTCTGTAAAATTAAAAAAAGTGGCTTATTTATTTCCTAAAATATGCCGAACTAAAATTGAACGCAGAGGTATAGTTTTTTGGGCAAACATTCATAAAATTTAATGAGCTTTAACATAGGGTGCAGCCGAGTTCGATATATGCACAAATAAACGGTATTTAGTGCAAACATTTGAAAATATTCGTTTAAAAATAGCAAAAACAGACCGTTTTCAGAATCGGCATGTGTTACGATTTGGATTCTTGTCACGATTGACTTCGGATGATGTCCTGAAGAGAATCCAACAAAAAACTCCGGCGTCCTCGAACCTTTCAGTTAAATTTTTTCAAGCGGGCCGTGGTGTCCGTTGACTGATTTCGCTCATTTGCGATCCCACAAGCTAACTTTGACGACGGAGGCAGTATACCAAATTTTATGCAATTTTATTGCTCCCAAAAAATACTAAAACAGACACACAGACAGACGTATATGGCTACATTGACTGAGGAGGTGACGCTGAATTTATATACTTTTTTATACATGCCACTTCTCCTTCTGTGCGTTACAAACGGAAGGACAAAGTGAATATACCCTCGATGTAGGTTATAACAAGAAATCAAATAGAAACTGGGTGACTGGAGTGATAACCCATAGCTGTGATAGATTAAGTATTCGTATACGGACCGTGAAAAAAACTAAATTTTTGATAAGAAGTGCTATTAAGTCAATATTTCTTTTAGCACTCATAAGCATCTTGTTATATTTCAGTATTATTGTATAATAAATGATATGATTATGTCTAATTTATTATAAATCAAAGTCATTGGGTGTGATACATTAAATCGTTGCTAAAATTAAAAATAATGACAGTGTGCAATACAGAATATTGTTAATTTAGTTATCGTTTCCTTTTTGGTAATTTAAATGTTTAAAATAATTATACTACGACATTATCACTTAAGTTGCCTTATGCTATAGTATATAGAAGTATAAAATTTTAACTTTTTATATAATTTTTTAAACTTATTTATTTTCTATATAATGCTATTATCGGCAAAAGAAAAAAACAAGCTGTTAGATTATCACATTAATTAAAATTTATAAAAATGTTTCGCAATAAATTGTTTAAGAATATCCGGTTTAATTATTACATTTACTTTGTCAAATTTAAAAATTACATTTTTTTAATAAATTTATTTGCACACAAATTTCTGCAGAGTGAGATATTTGAATTTGGCTTTTTATGACCATTGACCTTGCAATTTCTCAGCAAGATTGACGATATGATTTTCTGTCAAATGGATTTTGACTACGGAAGCCTCACTAAAACAAATTCAAAAGAAAGGTTATAGGATTTTAATTAAAATTATTTAAGCTTAGTTTTGATGCGTTCAAAATATGGGATATCATGCTCAATTTCTGCTTTAAATGTTTGACTGACTTTTTTTGCTCAGATAAGGAAACTTCTGTGAAAACCTTATAAATATTTTCCATTGATACTTTTGCTTTCTTTTTTGTGAAACGCAAAGTATTTTCTAACGTTTTTTTTTTTTTTTTTCATGCGCAGAACTCTTTTGCTCGAAAATTATCTACTAAATTCTTAATTCTTTCAAAGTGAATTGGCCCATATTGAATAAAAATATCGCGATCTTATAAAAGAAATGCATTTGCCAATAGAAAAGAGCATTTATAATTTATACGTATGTATTTAGCACAAAAAGGTGTTTCTTTGCTTAATAAGCAAATATGTATTCATTCCTCAGCAAGGTAAATTTGTTTATTTTATATAGGTAATCAATGTTTATTTGCTTACAACAAACTGAATCACTGATAAGCAGCGTAGATTGTGACACAACCGGTGCACAGTGGGAAATTTAGCCAAACGACAAACTTTTGTGCTTATGTGTGAATTAAATTCCATTTTGAGTTATTTGCAAAACAGATATTTTAGGGGAGAAATCACCAAGTCTCTTAAAAGTGGCATTTTTCACAATGAAATTCGCTTTTTGCGGACTAAGACTTTGCCGGCTGATACATCAGCTTTTACAATACTTAAGCCGAGATGCACACGTCAAAATCCATCAATTATCACGTGGCGTTTAAATTAAATGGCCAAAAGGAAAAATATTCCCACTGTCCGGTGGTTACAAATAAGTGATTATTATGAATAAACTGAATCTATTTAAGGGTTTAGGTAAATTGATGATTAATGCTAGAATTTTGTGAATCTCAAAAATAAAGAGCTTTTTTCTCAAATTACTTATAAATAGATAAGATCATTTCCTTTATAAGCATACATTTTTTTTCACATAAGCCTACACACAAAAAAAATATTGCATATAATATGTATATATGCAGTGCCGTATTAAGCCAAATGGGGGCCCTAGGCCATTCAAATTTTGGGGCCCTCTTTTTTTAATAATTGTAAAATTAATCTTTATTTATGCATCAATAGCATTTAAACAGCTTATTCATATCATTTAAAGGTTGTAAACACAATAAAACAATCAAAATAGTTTTTTTCTGACAAATTATTTTATTTTTTTTTTTGATTTTGCACAATTTACAGCATAGCAGTTTATAAAATAATCTTTGGATATCTCTTTTAAATATTAAAGCGACGGAGTCAATAAAGCCAAAAACAGGCAAAATGAGGAAATCCTCAAGAACAGCTCCGATTTTGATGATTTTTTTTTTTTTAATTTTATGGGGCATGGTCGGAATTATATAATTATATATAAAAACTGTTGCCATGTTTTTCTCAAGAACGGCTAAAGTGGTTTAAATGAATCTTCGGAAAATGGTGCGCATTAGCATATACTAAAGAATGAGATAGACTTTGAGTTAGTATATACTTATGAAAAGCCGTGGCACCGCCCAAACTTTTTATTTGACCGTATAAAATTTTTTGAAGAAAATTGGTACACTAGGTACTACTGACTTTCAAAGCCTTCCCAGTGTGCCAGACGGTTCATATCTTCGCTTTTTTACCCGTTACGGATCTGTTACTGATCCGTTTGCGGGAGAAATTCCAAAAAAAAAAACGATTCGCTTTTTTTTTAGGAATCTCTCCCGCCAACGGATCAGGAACAGATCCGTAACGGATAAAAAAGCGAAGATTTGAACCGTCTGGCACACTGGGTTATAATGAACAAAAATTTGGCGAAATTGAAAAGTGACACGCCCACTTTTTAAACATTGAAAATTTTGATTTTAATCAAAATCTGTATTCGAGTAACATTAAAATCAAAATATAAAAATTTTTAATGGTTAAATTGGCACTTTTTGATTTCGCCCAATTTTTGCTCATTATAAGGCATTGATAACACTAGTTTACAAATGATTAAAATTTTTTTTCCCAGCGAATGCCGTTACTCATTTTATATGAAAAATGGGCTACTGATTCCGAAAATCGCATTTTTTTTTTTTTTATTTCGTGTCGTTTTCGAGATATCGGTCATTTTCGGTTTTTGGACCAAAAAAAAAAGATAGTTCCACTTAAATACAAATATCTCAAGAACCAATGTTTGTATTGAAACAAATAATATGTCATATTAAAGGTAATTAAATTACCTACAAATGATACTCACGTCACTTTTTGGCTGGTTTGTTAGTTTCGATGAAATAAATTGATTTCAGAAAAAAAGAGTATATTTTTCCGAAAAAATTACAAAAATGTCTAAATCAACTGCAGATTTTTACAAGAAACAAAAATTTTAAAAATCATTTTGTATTTTTATATCATAGTCTATAAATTTGTTAGGCAAATAAAATACTATTTAAGAAAATCGATGGAAAAATGCAAAAGTTGTATACAATTCATTGATAAGTTACCAAAATGCGTTTTTCCCTATTTTTCCGTTTTTTTTGTAATAAACTGTTCGAAAATTTGAAACTTTTTGTAAAAGAAATTAGAAAATCCAAAAAATTCTTAAAGAAGGCATTAAAAGGAAATACCCGTGCCTCGCCGTTTTTCTCTAGCACGTCAGATTTTTTTTTAATCGATTTTTGAAGTTTTTTAATCCACTGTACATGAAAAAACAGAAATAACGCATTCTTGTGTTAAATCGATGAATTTAACTATATGATCCTTACATCTGAGGTGTATCATGTCTTCAGCAAACTTATGCAGGATACTACGCGGAATATTTTTGTAGACAATTTTAACCCTCTCAAACCCGCACATGTAGGTCAAAATGAACTTCATGTGGGGGTCAAAATGACCCACATGTGAGGGTTTTAGAGGGTTAAAATTGTCCACAAAAATATTCCTCGCAGTATCCTGCATAAGTTTACTGAACACATAATACACCTCAGATGTAAGGATCATATAGTTAAATTCATCGATTTAACACAAGAATGCGTTATTTCTGTTTTTTCATGTACAGTGGATTAAAAAACTTCAAAAATCGATTAAAAAAAAATCTGACGTGCTAGAGAAAAACGGCGAGGCACGGGTATTTCCTTTTAATGCCTTCTTTAAGAATTTTTTGGATTTTCTAATTTCTTTTACAAAAAGTTTCAAATTTTCGAACAGTTTATTACAAAAAAACAGAAAAATAGGGAAAAACGCATTTTGGTAACTTATCAATGAATTGTATACAACTTTTGCATTTTTCCATCGATTTTCTTAAATGATATCTTATTTTCTTCACAAATATATAGTCTATGATACAAAAAAAAAATATTATAAAAAAAATATGTCTTCTTGTATAAATTTGAAGTTGAATTTGATTTTTTCTTAATTTTTTCGAAAAAAAAAAATTTTTTTTTTTAGAAATCAATTTATTTCACCGAAACTAACGAACCAACCAAAAAGTGATGTGGATAATATTTGTAGGTAATTTAATTACCTTTAATATGACATATTATTTGTTTAAATACAAACATTGGTTCTTGAGATATTTGTATTTTAATGGAACTATCTTTTTTTTTTGGTCCAAAAACCGAAAATGACCGATATCTCGAAAACGACACGAAATAAACAAAAAAAAATGCGATTTTCGGAATCAGCAGCCCATTTTCCATATAAAATGAGTAACGGCATTCGCTGGGAATTTTGGCTGTAAACTAGTGTAATCAGTAGCTGTGTACTAATTTTCATCAAAAATTTTATATGGTTCAAAAGATATGACTAAATCAAATTAAAAGTTTGGGGCGGTGCCACGCCTCTTCATAACTATATACTAAGTCAAAACCTATTTCATTCTTTAGCATATGCTAATGCGTATCATTTGCTAAAGTTTCATTAAACCCACTTTAGCCGTTCTTGAGAAAAACATGGCAACAGTTTTAAATACACAATTTTAGACCCTAAGAAAGAGAAGATATCTCAGAAACAATATAAGATACAGCAATTCTAATGCCAGATTTGAATTTAGAATTGCCAAATACATATAACATAACTATTTTGATTTTTGTTTGTTGTATTTTTTTTTCCAATTTTTTTATGAAAACATAAGTTTTTAAATATTGTTTAAAAAATGATATAATTCCGACCGCGCTCCAAAATGTTTCTAATTTTAAATAAAAAAAAAAAAACAAAATTTTATAAAAAAAAAATCATCAAAATTGGAGCTGTTCTTGAGGACATCCATCTAAAAGGCTTTATTGACTCCACTTTTCATCCTTAAAAAACTTTTCTCCTACATTTCAGATCACTAAAATCATTAATGATATCTTCAAAATCAATTAGACGAAGAACATCCGATTCAATGGACATCAGCCTTAGCATATCCAATCGATCTTGGCCCACAACACTTCTTTGTTCGTTTTTTATTAGTTTCAACTTTGAAAAAGAGCGCTCTGTTTTATAATTTGTAATCATAAGAGTTTTTGTTGCTTTCGTCGAGCATTGGGAATTCTAATTATGTCATTGATTTGTTGTTGTCACTGCGTCCCTCGAATTCTCAATTTTTATGTTTTCATATTTTTCAAAGTATGCTTTGACTAACATTTGCCAAATTTTGTGAGCTAACTCTTTTAATCAGCAGATTAAATATTTTAGCTTTCAGATTTTCGTGGGGGCCCCTGCTCGTCGGGGGCCCTAGGCCATGGCCTAGTCTGGCCTAATGGGTAATCCAGCACTGTATATATGGAAAGCATTCATACACCGAAATTCATTGATTTTCAAGTAAAAATTTTACATTAAAATTTTTTGATTTTGAGAAAGATTCATTAATCGTAAGAACATGAATTCATAAATATTTTTCCATGAAGAATTTTTTATGAACTTCCGTTTTTAAATTCTAATTATTTTTTCGTACACGTACGAACGTTTCATAAAACTACAGTTCAAAAATTTTATGTATGACTAGCCTTCTTTGCCCGCTTCGCTAGGCATGTTTGTTTTGTTTTTGATTCCCAATAGCTTATAAGGTAGGTTAGGTTTAAGTGGCGACAAATTAGTCACACATAGACCAAAAAGGTCCATAGTGATACCACATCATCCCGGACGTTGAGTCACGTAGATGTAATTAATTACTTAGATGTAATAATGGGGTTTCAGCCCTCTTCAGGCTTAAGCGTGAAGGCTTTAGAAGCTATTGCGAAGTTTTTGATTGGTTTTAGACCAGTATCTGGGAGTTTTTCAAGATTGTTAAAAAACATTTGTCCAAGAGTTTTAAATCTGGTACTGCAAAGCGCTGGACAAAAGCACAGTAGATGTTCCAAATTCTCCTCTTTGTCTTCATTACACCACCGACACCTATTATCCGCTAGAATGCCCATTCTATGAGCATGAATATAAGGTATACAGGGATAAAATTTTGATTTACGCCACTGCCACGTCACCAATAAACATTTAAGAATTTTGAGAAAGTCAATTTAATTTCAAACCATCTTAAAAATTGGCAATGGCATAGCTGGAGTGTCCCGGGAAACCATCAATTAAGGTTTGTTGATAGTTTGCCTTAGATGTTTTTCCTGTAGTACATCTAGATATTCTTCGTTTTGACTATGAAGCCTTCGGGTGACCTTCGGGAAGCATCGAGTATTCCAAAAAACTATCAGTTAAAGTTTGTTAATAGTTCACCATAGATTTTTTCCCTCTTGTGTACCAAGATATTTTTCGTTTTGTTTATGAAGCCTTCGGGTGACCTTCGGGAACCATCGAGTGTTCCAAAAAACTATCAGTTGAAGTTTATTGATGATTCACCATAGATTTTTTTCCTCTCGTATACCTAGATATTCTTCGCTTTGACTATGAAGCTTTCGGGTGTCACAAAGAACTATCACTTAAAGCTTGTTGGTAGTCCGCCATAGATTTTTTCCCTCTCGTATACCTAGATATTCTTCGTTTTGACTATGAAGCCCTCGGGTGACCTTCGGCAAACTTCGGTTATTCCAAAAAACTATCAGTTAAAACTTGTTGAAAGCTTGCCATAGATATTTTCCATCTAGTGTACCTAGATATTCTTCGTTTTGACTATTAAGCCTTCGGGTGGTCTTTGGAAACCTTCGTGTATAGCATAAAAAAATTCCCATACCTAATATACATATACTCATTTCCAAATTTTCAGCTCAATTGGACGAATGGTTTCCGAGTGATAATGCTTCAGACACACAGTCATTTTTATATACTTAAATATAGATATAGATTACATAAAATTAAAAAAAACGTTCATAAGTAAAAGTTTCATCAACTTGATATATATTATTTTAAAGAGCAAATATGGTCTTTTGAAAGTTCTTTTCTAGGTCGCTCATAACATCATACTATGTAAGTGTATGTATTCTCCTGGAACTCCAAGACTAATACTCAATGTGCAACAACAAGACCAAGGCCAAGACTGCTATGGTCTTGGTCCTAGTTTGCTCATCACTACTTCCCGTACAAACAAAGTTTTCTAAACACTGCAGTGTAGGGTATATTATTTTTTGGCTAGGCCAAAGGTAACACCCTTACTAGTTTTCAATATATTTTGCGATGTGTTTAAATTCGGCTTTAGAATTGCTCTGTTTTGTTCCGTTTTCGCTATGGTTTGAAGCTATATAACAAGAAAACAAAACGTTTATCCGTGAATTTCGATAGTGTATTCTAATTGAAAGCTCTTATCTTTGTAATTAAATATCTCGAAGATATCCTGTTCATTAAAGTTAAAAAAGTGCAAGTGTGAAAATGATCAGCTACGATTTCGAGGTTTGCATTTTTTTGAGCATAAAGCTAATATAAATGAAACCCTGAAAGCCGGTTTTTTCCAAACAAATCGACTCTTCAACACAACCGTGCATTAAGGTATATGGAAAACTAGCGAACGTTTTCTTTTTTTTTTTTTTTCATTGAAAAATGCCGGTTTTTCTGTCAAAGACTATTAACGTTTTTCACTAGTCTTTCATTTGACTATTTTAAGATATAATATTGAGGATGTGCGTTCTTTAAACGATGTTTCCAATTTGATTGTAAATTTGCAATTTACAAATTAATTATCTCTGCTCCATTATACGAAGTTTTTGGGAATTCGCGAACATATTGCCGTACTCCAGAAAATTCATTAAATTTTTGACCCTTCGGTTAGAGGTTCTTTCTGATTGCATTTCGAGCACTTATCTAGTTCAACCAAAAATCAACTTAAGTTTTTCGCACAAATGGATTTTTGATTTCCAAAAAACTAGTTTGAAAGAAAACGGATAAGTTTCTTTATTATTACTACTAAAAGTTCTTTAAAACTCGTCTATTTTTGTACAAAACAGTTTTTATTGATTCCTGTAAAATTTTAATTGTATGACTTATGAGATTTTTGAAATGACCAGTTCAATAAATATAGTGAGCTTTTATTCGGCACTTAACAGTCTAAGAAGATGTGTACCATAGATCCCTCAAATTAAAAAAAATTTGAGACTGCATTGAATATTTAATTTTACCTTTTTAAGAAAAAAAATCTGTTTGTTTGCTCTAATCTTTCTGAATTCGTTTTTTGATTTCGCTTATTTTATCAATCATTACGTATAGTCATAGTTGAAAGATTATCAAGTATTTTAAAATTCTTCTTGGAGCAGTTTTTTTTTTTAAGTTAGCTGCTAATCAACACACCATCTTGTCTTGAACTAAATAATTTATCAGTTTTGTGGTATTAGACTTGAGGGAAAAGTAGCTGAATTAGAAAAGATTATAAGATGCTTTAGGGCTAAGAAAGCCGAGCACTTGTTTAATTACTATTCTTATCAGCAATGGAAAAAACACACACATTAAATTCCCTTGACATTTAGCAAAAATATTAAATTTTAAGAATTTTTAAGTGTGTTACTTAATGACATTTATATATTGAAAATTGATTTTTTAATTGAACTTTTAGTCATATATTTGCAAAGATCGATTTACTTATAAGTCTATCAATGCATTTTCTAACACATAATTATGACAAATCAAGGAACGGATTAAAAACACGGCTATAGTGACATATGTTTCGGCTTTCGCCACAAAGACTCATCAGACTATTTTTGTTGTAATTATAATTATATTTAATTCACTAAATTAATTATGATTGAAAAATTGCAAGTTTGAAAACTTTTTGTGTTTTTGGCCTGGGCGGGAGTTAAACCAAGGACCTCCAGGTTGGTAGCAGAAGTCGTTACCACTGCACCAGTCTTTCCCGGCTGCGAAGCCGACTTTTGCCAGTTTTGTTTGTGTGTTAATTAATTTGAAAAATTTTAATTGCTGCAGAGTAGCCTAATTTTATTATAAAATTGTTTTCAAATATCAAATATTAATTAAAATTTAAAATATCTAATAACATTCATTTTCTGTACTATTATACTTATTTGCTCTGCATGCTTTGCTGGGCAAACCTTTTTCATTCCATAGTAAACGTTTTAAATTTACTGCAAACTAATTTTCTCTTTTAATACCCTACATCCAGGGTATATTCACTTTGTCCTTCTGTTTGTAATGCAGCGAAGGAGGCGTCGCAGATATAGAAAATTATATATGTTCTTGATCAGCGTCACCTCCTGAGTCGATATGGCCATGTCTATCTGTCTGGCTGGGTGTGCGTGGAAATACACTGGCTCCGTCGTTAAAGTTAGCTCGTGGGATTGAAAACGAGCGAAATCAGTGAACGGACACGCTTACCGCCCATACAAAAAATATATTCAAAATTCAACTTTAGGAATATTTTTCACGACAATACAACCGACATACACACAAATACTACGAATTGTAAGCGAAAAATTTGCAAGTTTCAAAATGCTATACCTACTGAAAGTGTTTTTAGAGATAATCCAACAAAATTGCATTCAAATACTAAGAACAGTAAATACAGGCTTCCAGCAAAAACTGGGTAAAATCGTACAATAAGGTGTAGCACCTCCCTTATAACCAAAAATTTAAAAATGCTATACTGTAAGAGTTTTTCGAGATAATCCAACTAAATTTCACCCAAACACTAAGGGCTTTAAATATAAGCTCTGAACAAAAAGTGGGTGAACTTGGAGAAGAGGGCGTGGCACCTTCTACATTAGGTGTACACCATGTCAAAGCGATCAAGAAATTTGTTAATGGAATCTGATTTGACAATAAATTGGCATAAGCAATAGTAGCATAATGGAAAAAATTACTGCGAAATATTTTTTTTTAAAATGTAAAAAAATGGCGGAGATACGGAACCTTATAATTTTTATGTTAGCTTTCTTTAAGAAGCTATAACTTTAGTTGCATTTATCCAATTCTCAATTTTATGGTGTCAATAATTTGTGTTGAAACAGGCTATCAAATAAAAATTAGCAAAAATAATTTTTTATATAGTTTACACTGAAAAAAAATTTTAAATTGAGTTTCCCAAAATACGTAAATTTTGATATTTTTTATTTTTCTTGAAAAAGCTACAGGTGTAACTTACCAGTCCACCAAAAATTGGAGTGGGCCTGCCAGTGGTTCTCCAGAAAAATATTTGCCATCAAAAAAATCTTGATCGTTTTGAAATGGCAAATAATGCAGTGTAGGTATTTAATGTTTCACCAGGCCAAAGGTAACAAACACCCTTACTAGTTTAGTTTTAAGTTAGTTGTAAGGCAAATAAAACAGAAAATTTTATTGTGTTGGGAGCAAACACTTTTTCTTACTTATTAAATATTTAAGAAAAAAGTTAAACATAATTTATAACGTAGCAAGTAGCTACACAATTTTTTTTGTATAATTTGAACAATACAAAAAATAGATCTAAGATTTCTCAAGTAACATTTAAAAACAAAAGTTAAAATTTGTAACTGATCTGAAAAATACTCAAAAAATATTATTTATGTAATTGCGTACAAAGGTATTACTTTTATTTTTAACAAGGATAATAAAAAATTTTTAATTGATATAAAAGCTTAAAATAAAATTTTGCAAATATCAAAAAATTAAAGACTTAAAAAATGTCAGAATACTTTGTCTTGTTATTTTTCTTGCGGGCGTCTTTTCAAAGATTATATTGGCTAGTTTTTCATTGAAGTGTAACTGGAACATAAAAAAAGTCAGAAGATAATCTCATTGTAATCATTCAAAAGCAATTACAAAAGCTTCCTGACACTTAATCGTATATAATTTGTATAAAATATTTATGTATGAACTTAATCAAATATGTTGCTATATAGTAAATGATAAAAATGCCTCAATGTTATTTGGTTATCCATGAAAAAAAACTTAAACTGAAAGTTTATTTTTAGAACATATCAATGACTCAAGAATCATGCAACAACAAACATTATTCCCATATTAATTAGCCACAAATATGTACGTAATGTAAAAAAGCATCTCATATATCTAATAGTGTTACTCGTATTAAATGCACTCAAGCATTTCCAATACAATGCATTCAAATGAGAATGAACTAGAAATAATTTGTTTCGAATATTATTTTGAATATATAATTATGTAACTAAACTAGCAGTTTTAGGGTAATAACGCGTAGTAAGGCCAATCAGAGAATGAGGACAAAATTTTATCGTTATTACCAAAAACCAAACGCTCAGTAGATAATCCATATCATTTTAAAAAAATGTGATGGGTATGAAACTTGACTATACTGAAACGATAGCCTTACCATAGCTGAGCAAAACTCCCGACGGTTTTTGCAAAGTTAGCTGCGCAACGGTTTTTATCGATCTCTAAAGTTTTTGTTAGAGAGTCTTCAGTTTTCGATCAATAGCTCCTGTAATATTCCAAAAGCCTTTATTTTTTTTTTTTTCTAAAATTGTAGCCAAATGTCCAACAATTTTTTGTAAAAAATTAATATTTTGTAAGTTATGGTCGAAAAACTAAAAAAGACCGAACATTTTACAACAAAAAACCCCCTGTATAAAATTTTTTCACATAGTACGTTAGGAAAAGATACTTTTTCATTTTTATACCCTACAACCAGGGTATATTCACTTTGGCCTTCCATTTGTAACGCAGAGAAGGAGGCATGGCAAATACAGAAAACTATATATATTCTTGATCAGAGTCATCTCCTGAGTCGATATAGCTATGTCCGTCTGTCTGGCTGGCTGGCTGGGTGTGCGTGGGAATACATTTTCTGGAAAAACTGAGCAAGATAATTCAATGAAATTTGGTACACTACCGTCGTTAAAGTTAGCTCGTGGGTTTGAAAATGAGCGAAATCGGTTAAAGGACACGTCTACCGCCCATACAAAAAATATATTCAAAATGCAATTTAGTTAGTATTTTTGGCGACAATGCAACCAAAATACACATTATTACTACGAGTTATAAGCGCAAGCTCTAAAAAAAAACTGGGTGAACTCGGACAAAAGGGCATGGCACCTCCCGTATAAGCAAAATTTTCAAAATACTGCAGTGTAGGGTATTTATTTTTTGGCCAGGCCAAAAGTTGCTCCCTTACTAGTTTTTTTTAATTAAGATGTCAAAATCCAGTGGGAAATGGAATGAAATGTCAACGATATTAACAAAACAGCACTGCCAAATGTTTTTTTTTTTTTTTTTTTTTTTTTTTGAAAAATGTCTACAGTCTTGGAAAGAGTCAGCGTTGCAAACTTGTAGTTGTCAATGATAGTGGAAAGATTCAGCATTGCAATATGCTTTTTTTGTGCAAAATCTCTACGGTCTTCGAAAAAGTCAGCATTGCAAACTGGTTATTTCTGAAACTGTCAAAATTAAAAAACATCCCTGCAGAAAGAGAATATCCATTCATAAAATATTTGCTACTTCTAGTGCTCCCCCTCAGAGAGGGAGTATATTCTAGAGAATGGAAACTCCCTTCAGATTTACGATAAGGCTCGATATCTGCTTATTCTAATTATAATTATAAGACTTGTTTCATGTGTGTAAAAATCTTCATCTTTTAATATATTCCAAGACGAAGAAACACTGGTTGATGACTATGGTTGAGATAATGATGGTGAAAACAATTGAATATCATTTTGAAAAGAGGATATGTGTCGCTCGGCCAAAAAATGTTTTTTTTTGCACTTTTGCCGTTGTACCGACGGCCGTAGTTGATCTATCTTTTTTTTTGAAGTGCGAAGATTACTTCTTAATATCAATGTTAGTCAACCCCCATCAATAAAATCACATTAAATTAAAATTAACCAAACTGGTGAGCTTTATTCTTAAATTTGACACAAGTTCAAATTTTGTTACATATCCCCCTAACCTAACCTAACCTAACCTAACCTAACCTAACCTAACCTAACCTAACCTAACCTAACCTAACCTAACCTAACCTAACCTAACCTAACCTAACCTAACCTAACCTAACCTAACCTAACCTAACCTAACCTAACCTAACCTAACCTAACCTAAACAAACCTAACCTAACCTAACCTAACCTAACCTAACCTAACCTAACGTAACCTAACCTAACCTAACCTAACCTAACCTAACCTAACGCTATGGACCTAGTTAGTCTATGTGAGGTTTTTGCTTACGCAATTACCGCCACCCTTACCTATCCCCTTTTAAAAATTACAGATTCAATTACGATACATTAAGGATATCAATCTGTTGTTTTCCTTAAATACGAGTTTAATACAATATATTTTAAATTAGCATTCACGTCACAGTATCCTAAGTTAACATTCTAAGCATGTTAAATTAACAATCCTGGTATGTTAACTCAATATATTCAGAAAGATATGCTAACAATAATATAGATTACATAAATTGCATCTTGAAATTTTTTTCTTTTATCGCTGCGTTCAGAAAATTTCGTGTTAAAACGCTTCTTATCCTTTAATTTTTTTACTTTCAGATCTGTCGAACACAAATATCTGCAATATCGTTTATCGACCAATGAGACAACCATTACCGAAACGGAATATGGTAAAGTGAAAGGTGCCAAACGTATGACAATATACGATAAACCTTACTACAGCTTTGAAGGTATACCATATGCACAGCCTCCTATTGGCGAGCTAAGGTTCAAAGCACCGCAACGGCCAACTCCATGGACGGATATTAGAGATTGCCTTAACGCTAAGGATAAACCGACACAAGTTCATTATATTTTCGACAAAGTTGATGGATCCGAGGACTGTTTGCATCTGAATGTGTATACGAATAATGTAAGTTTTGCTTTAAAACTGTAAGCTAGAACCCATATGCCTACTTGAAACTTTATTTTTCTAATTTAAGGTTACACCAGAAAAACCGCGACCGGTTTTAGTTTGGATACATGGTGGTGGTTTTCAACTTGGCGAGGCCAATCGCGAAACGCATGGACCTGATTATTTTATGGAAAAGGATGTTGTGCTCGTCACAATACAGTATCGTTTAAGTGTGCTGGGTTTTCTAAGTCTTGAAACGCCTGAATTGAATGTGCCTGGTAATGCTGGTCTCAAAGATCAAGTGTTAGCATTGAAGTGGATTAAAAATAACTGCGCCAGTTTTGGTGGTAATCCCAATTGTATAACCGTATTTGGTGAAAGTGCTGGCGCTGGATCAACGCATTACATGATGTTGACACAACAAACGCAAGGTCTCTTCCATCGTGCTGTTCTAATGTCTGGGAATGCATTAGCGCCATGGGCTGAAACGGCTTGTGCAAAACGCGCCTTTACAGTGGCTAAACTTGCTGGCTACAAAGGTGAAAATAATGACCGTGATGTCTTGCAGTTTTTACAAAAAGCCAAAGCTAAAGATTTAGTACGTGTTGTGGACAAAGTTCTGACGCCAGAAGAAGCTAAGCAAGATGTTATGTTTGCATTTGGTCCTACCATTGAACCTTTCGAAACGCCCGAATGTGTGATACCAAAATCACCACGTGAAATGCTGAAGACTACGTGGTCAAACTCAATTCCAGTGCTAATGGGTTGTACTTCATTTGAAGGATTGCATTGGTTGCCAAGTGAGTTGTGTAGCTTAAGTCCTTTTTCAAATTTATGCCTCAATTTTTTAGTTACTAAACAGATGCCCAGTGTGGTTAAGCAGTTGGACACATGCGTTGACTTAGTGCCATATGAATTATGCGATGCGAAACGAAAAAGTGAAGAAACCAAAGCATTAGGATTGAAATTAAAAGCGGTACATGTTAAAGGTGGGGCGCCAACAGCGGATGAATTTATGCATGTAAGTGTTAAGCAAATTGCGTAAACGTACGTCTAAATATATATAACTCCTATTTATTTATAGCTCTGCTCCATTAAGTTTTTCTGGTTTCCGTTGTACCGGTTAGTGCTCGCACGTTTTGCGCATGCTGCCAGTGCTCCAATGTTTTTGTATCGTTTTGATTTTGATTCTGAAGAATTGATTAACCCTTATCGTCTTATGCGTTGGGGACGCGGCGTCAAAGGTGTTGCTCATGCTGATGAGCTAACATATTTATTCTGGAATCTTATGGCACGTCGTATGCCCAAGGAAAGTCGTGAATATCGCACCATTGAGCGTGCAGTTGGTATTTGGACCAAATTTGCTGAATCGGGAAAGCCATATGACGAGCAAATTAGTGGAATGGATACGATCTCCTTTGATGCTTTAAGTAAATCTGATACGACTTATAAGTGTTTGAATATCAGTGATGACCTACGTTTCATTGATTTACCAGAAACGATGCAACTCAAAGTATGGGAGAGTTTATACGAGGGCAAAAGGGAGTTACTCTATTGATTTGTTGTTTTATTTGTTATATAAATTTAAATTTTATAGTGATTTGTCAAAAGCTTTATATAGTCATTATTTAAAAAATTTAAGAATTTTAAAGATATTGTTATGTACATATATACGTGTAGATACGTAAATACTATATAAGAGATAAATAAAACTAGGCCATTTTAATACGCAAATGTTTTACAAATAAATAAATTGAAATTCTAAACAAAGAAACAAGATTTATCAATATAGATATACATAGGTGATTAAGTAATGCCCCAGACAGACGGCAAATCTAAAGCAGATTACGGACGCAATAATGTGAAACTTTTTATTGCATATGTACATATTTCAAAGACATTGCCTTAAAGAAAATTTCCCAATTCAAGGTCCAAATAATTCTAAAACATGAAAAACAAGATTAATAGTGAGTTAAGCATTAGAAAAGCTAATTAGAATATTTTGGACCCAGAATTGGAAAATCTCCTTTTAGTCAATATCTATGAAATATATCGATACCTTAGAGCGCTATAGTCCTATCTCCATTTTTCCAATTGTCGGGAAATGCAAACAGAAGATTTCAAACAGTGGTTATTTAGGATTGGCTGCTATTTTGATATAAAGATATATGCAATATTTTTACCTATAGTATATTTTAACATAATTTAATGTTTTTAACCAATTTTATTAATTTTTAACGAAATCTCAGTCAATTTATTGTAGGTCCTTACTATTGAAATAAACGACGTATTTAGTACATTTTTTGAATTTTTTCCACTAAAATGGTGGCGATAGCGCAGTAGCGCTCTTGAAAAAATTACAGTTTGGAGATAGGATTTTTCTTAATTATCGAATATTTTGGTATTTTAGTGGTATTTTGACATCACACAGTTTTCCACACGGTAAAGAAGCCCACAATGATGCCATAACTGCAAAAATCTCAAAATCGCAAACAGTGGAGATAGGACTATAGCGCTCTAAGGTATCGATATATTTAAAAAACGCCTACAATCATGCAATAAAAAGTTTAATTTTGCGTCTATAATCTAGATTAGAGCTATCGTCTGTCTGCGGCATTAGTTTAAAATGTTACTTTGTAATAATATAAAATATAAAATTTAAATTTGTTAAATTTATTTGTTTTTAATCAAACAAAAAAATAGTTCGGTTACTAAATAACGCCTTAGTAAATTAAATAACCAAAACGTAACCATAAAATAAAAAACTTAAATTAATTTGTAATATTTTTCATAATTTTTTAATTATTCAAATCTATTGAAACACCATCTAACTATATTCAACATTTTTGGGAGAAAATAAAAAATGGTACAATATAAATAAAAGTGGAAATACTCGGAAAAATGCAATTGTTGTCCCTTTCCTAACAAAAACAGTTTTATTTAGTTTCATGACAATTCAACAATAATTTTAATTAATACAACAATTGAAAAGCTGAATGGATGAACAGGTTAAGTGATATTTTAATAAAAGTAGAGCACTAATAAAAAAATTGCTATATCCTGAAAAACGCTGCTTGATCTATTTTGTAGCTTGTTGGAATTCCTTACTTACGATACCAAGTGAACTGAAAAAAAAAGGAGTTTAAGGGTTGTTAAGCAACTTTTAATCCAATGATCTCAAATTTATTTAATTATCACTTAACATGTTCTTCCACTCAGCTCCTCATTTCTGTGTTCTGTAAAAATAACTAGTAAGGGTGTAAATTTTGGCCTGGCCAAAAAATAAATACCCTACACTGCAGTATTTTGAAAAGTTTGCTTATATGGGAGGTGCCACGCCCTCTTGTCCGAGTACACCCAGTTTTTGTTCAGAGCTTGCATTTATAGTTTTTAGTGTCAGAGTTAGCATTTTGAATCTTTTGCTTATATGGGAGGTGCCACGCTCCCTTGTCTGATTTCACCCAATTTTTGCTGAGAGCTTTCGTTTATAATTCTTAGTGTCTGAGTCAAATTTGGTTCGAATATCTCAAAAAACGCTTTCAGTATAGCGTTTTGAAGCTTTTGCTTATATGGGAGGTGCCACGCCCTCTTTTCCGAATTCGCTCAAATTTTTATCAGAGCTTGCGCTTACAATTCGTAGTACTTATATGTATTGTGGTTGAATTGTCGTGAAAAATACTCCTAAAATTGCATTTTGAATATAATTTTTGTATGGGCGGTAGGCGTGTCCGTTGACCGATTTTGCTCATTTTCAATCTTCCGAGCTAACTTTGACGACGGAGGCAGTGTACCAAATTTCATTGAATTATCTTGCTCAGTTTTCCCAAAAAGTGTATTTCAACACACAGCCAGCAAGCCACCCAGCCAGCCAGCCAGCCAGCCACCCAGCCAGCCAGCCAGCCAGCCAGACAGACGGACATGGTTATATCGACTCAGGAGGTGACGCTGATCAAGAATATATATACTTTTCTATACCTGCCACGCCTCCTTCTCTGCGTTACAAACGGAAGGACAAAGTGAATATACCCTGGGTGTAGGGTATAAAAATGTAACTATTATTTTTCACATTTAAATCTAAATTTCTGATCTGTACTATGCAGAATATTTTCAGAAGTGACATACCATATATGAATGAATGGTCATTTGTTCTTTTTCAAAGAAGCAATATTTTGGTGTGGACAAAAAATTTTAAAATTTAAAGACGTCGGAGCAGAAGTGTCACTACTGATTCTGTCAAATAAAAATATCAAGCAAATTTTGAAAAGAACCAGACACAAACGAGACGTTTCTATGGTTTTCAAATATATTTAAAAAAGTGAATGTGTTTTTACTACAAGAACTCAAAACTATGCGAAATGTTATTACAAAAAATCCAACGAAGTAATAAAGTTTGGTTTGTTTATATCAAAAATTGCGAACATCTTTCAGTTTCGTGTTTTTAATGGTATAATTTCTCGTACTATGTATTTTAAAAAAGTGAGCAGACCACAAACAAGTGAATTAAATTTCTATTGCCCTTTTTTAGGCTTTATTTTTTTACTACTTATAAGCAAAGTTCCATATAAAAAGTTCACAGTTTGAGTGTAATACCCTAGATATTGAACACAATCAAGACACCAGCAGCTATGGTATTTTTAATTGTTTAAAGTTCTTTGGAAATAATTGAATAAATACATTTACATATCTGTATTAATGAATTTATTTATATTTTGTTCTGAATTCAGCTTTTTATTTTTTGAAATGAGCTATTGTTGTTTTTGTGGTTAAACTTGAAGTGGCAAATTCATGCCTTTCTTATAATCTTTAGCATTACAGTGGTTTATTTAGGAAAATTTTTTATAGTTTATTTGTTATTTAGTGGCTCATATATTAAAAACAAAATTACCCAGTACCTCCATAAACCGATATTTATGCAGCTAACGCATTGAATTTAAATTCAGATCAAGAATTCCAAATTTTGAGGAATATAATGGATTGTACAGAACGCAATTTAAAAATTTTGTTTCATAATAATGCATTGTATGTATACATTAAAAAAAAGGTAGTGGCAATTTTTTAGATATGTAAGTAGGGGAGACTGGGGCACATTTGACGCTAAATTTTCAAAGGCTTGTATCTTTGAAAATTATTGCACTATCTAAATATTCTTTACTGTTTCTGAAACATTGATTATTTAAGATTAAAACAAAGACAAAAAAAATTTTTAAAACATTGCATTAAGAGTCCTTTTTTAAATTTATTCAAAAAAAGTCATTTTGTCAAATGTGCCCCTGGTACGGGGCACATTTGACATTGCAAGGGGCACATTTGACACTCACAAAAATAACACAAAAACATTAAACAAAACATTAATACATATATTTTATTCATATAAATGCAAATAATTAGTATGTATGTATGTATTAACGAAGACCTATTTTATATATAAGTCGATGTCAAATACGTATTTAGTGCATGAACGTGAAGTTGAGGCTGGATTTGTTCGAGTTGGTAGCTTAAATCTATTGCACTCCTCAAAGTCAGGCAAACATCAAACATTCAACAAGTTTTCAATATAAAGTACATTTTCCAACAATACCCTTAATGAAAACATCAACATAAAATGTTAAATTAGATAAGACCCAGTTTGGTGGAAATTTCGTTGGTTTCCGATATTAGAAATAGCGCATTTAACTTTTTTTTCATCGCCATCGCGTCTGTTCGTCTTCATTTTATAATGGTATACCATATCTTTAAAAAGATAACACTAGAAAATCTTCTAAAATACACAAACACATATGTCTGGACGAACGTCAAATGTGCCCCTTCGACAAAAGTCAAATGTGCCCCAATATCTCTTGAAGAATTAAAAATATTTTAAAATTTAAACTATTTGACCTTGATAAAAAACTCTTTTATTATATTAATTGTAAAGGTTAGAGCTACCAAATTTTCATACTTACTTCTAAAAAACAATACAACTTTATTTGCAAAACCCTTACGAACAAGATGTCGAAAATAACAAAAAAATACACAAAAAGTTAAAAAAGCGTATTAGCGCGGGAGAAGTTGAAAGAGAACTACCAAAGTTCATTACGTTGCTTCCACTCTAATTAGTTATGTTTCTGCATTTCAGGTTTTTGGTTCGAAAGGCGTGTTCACACCGAAAATGGCAAAGTCAAATGTGCCCCAATGTCAAATGTACCCCAGTTTACCCTACATATGTTTATCAAGTTATCATTTTTATATTCTGATAAAAACAAAAATTTCTTGAAAAGTGAGAAGATTCTTCAAAATACACATATAATGTAAAAAGCTACATTTAATTGATTCAAAAGAAATTAACAAAAAACCGCCATCTTAAAAAATAAGTAACATTTATTGATAAGATTTTTTAGAATTCGAGATTTCTGATACCTTAGAGCAGAGGTCGGCAAGTGTGAGGACCGGATACCATTGAAAACTTATATTCGAGGTCCAGAAAAAAAACTCCGTAGCGTTTCGAGAAACCAAACACCCAAAATTGATTCCCTGTTCGGATTAACGAAGAGTTTGGATTATAGAATGTATGCTGTATTACACAATAGACAGGTATTTTTAGTGGACTTTTGACAAAAAAACTAACCGGGATAAGGCAATTTCCCATAAATCATGCAAGATTTTCCGCCATTTGTGCGGTAACGTGTTGTTAATTAAAAAAAGAAAACAGTTTGACAGCTGACAGTTTAGGATTACTAGAAATGTATCAATTAAATTTAGCAATATTATTGGTAAATAGTTAAGCTGTTTTTAGCAAGTTAGGTTCTATTGTCAAAATGTCACAGATTTTTACTCAAAATCAATGCGAGAAATCATATTTGCGTTTTTAAGCTAGTTTGATAAAGTTAGATACACGCAGCGTCTCACAAAGAGGGCGGCCTGAGCGATATTGAATCTTAAAAAAATTAATTTTTGAAATGGAAGTTTTACAAATAATGTGAGTCCCACTCCAAAATTCTTCAACGGATGCAATTCAATACGTGTGCAAGGAAGTGTCTTCCTGCTGGACTAATGTCTCCATTTGGAGTTAGGGCTTTGAAAGACTGAACTAATTCGCAGCCCAACAATCCATTCTGCAGCTAGAAAAACTTGAAAAGGATTTTAAGAATCACGACAAAATTTCTATTCCAGAAAAGTTTTAGAATCTTGCTGCAAATTTCTTCCTAAGATCTCACATAACATTTTAAAAAACTGCAATGTCTATTTCAGAAATATTTGAATATTTTCATATTCAAGGGTTGTTGGAAAGTGAATAATTTTTTGACAAAAGTAATTTTTGTCCACAACAAAATATTTTTTAAATAATTTATTTAAGTAACTTAAATTATAAAATATTTTTTGACGGTACAGTTTTTTGCGTTTCGCGGTTCGGTATTGGACCACGGTCCGCCTGTTGCTAACCGCTGCCTTAAAGGGAGCTTTGTTATAAATCAGAATTTAATAAAATTCTTTTGTGCGAACTTTCTTACTCAGAAGATGAGAAAATTTATCAAGGAACTAAAAAAAAAAATAAAATGTAGATATTAATTATCTTTTATACTACTCGTATGCAGTAGCAATACGAGAGGCACTTTTTATATTTCGAGTACTGGCAGTAATGTCAATAGCTAAAATCTGGCCACATCATAATAAAGTTTGACATTTTTTAGCATAAACGTACTCACAAGGTTTTGATGTAGAAGTGCTATTTGTTTTGTTTACAATGAGCTAAAAAAATCAATTTGGCCAAAAAATGGAAATTTCAAGAAAAGGTTTTGGTTGAATTATTTTTCACAAGAATGTGTCGATGAACTCAGTTCTTTATATGGCGATAAAGCACCATCAAAAACCACAGTATATGGTTGGTATAGTGAATTCAATTGTGGTCGGTGTTCGGTCACCGACGAATTCCGTGAAGGTCATCCAGAATCGGTTGTTGTGCCACAAAACATCGATGCAGTGCATGAACTGATAATGAAAGATCGTCATGTGGCATATTGTCAGATAGGAACATCCTTGCACATTAGTCTTACTCCAATACATTCGATTTTAAATGAACACTTAGTTGTAAAAAACGTTTGTTCTCGTTGGAAACCCCATAATTTATCAATCGCTCAAAAAAAGGCTCGCATCGTTTGGTGTAAGGTGGTGCTTCAAAAGACGTGTAGAAGATCATGACAGGTGACGAATCATGGATATATGCGTATGAGCTGGAAACAAAGCAGCAATCGACTGTGTGGGTATTCCAAAACAAGCTAAATCCAACAAAAGTTGTTCGTGGCAGAAGCACACCGAAGCAAATGGTCGCCTGTTTCTTCGGCCGAATGGGTCATGTGACCACTGTTCCGCTTGAGTAACGTAGGACGAGTAATTCAGAGTGGTACACGACCATTTGTTGGTCGGAAGTCTATTATTATTTTAAGCTTAACATTTTCTATCATTCTGGATCTTCGTCAGCTTTTGACTTCTTGCAAGTGGCACATCTTACAGCGTCTTTTCTGACCGTATGCTCTTTCCATTATTGACGTCTTTATAATTTTTACAGCGGAAATAGAAGAACGATTGACCACAAAATTTAATATACTATTTCGTTACATGCCATTCTAATTACTTTAAATTAAATAATTTGTTTTTTGTTTAGATTCCACTTTTTCAAACATTAATCGTCGCTGTAATTAACAGTGATTAACATGTTGCGTGTACACTGTACAACAGCAATAATGAAAGGCATGAATGTTAACAAGCAATGAACACCCTAAGCACGTGACTAAACATTAATATAATGTCATTTATAAACACAGTTGCTATTCCAATCTCAATACTGAAGAAACAAAACAAAAATCTTAAAAAATAATTTAGTGCAAAAATTTGCATAAAATTTTAATTTTACTAAATGTAAAAATCAACATTAGCTAGACATGTTTAGCAATCTTTTCATTAGCAAATTTGTATTATATTCCACTATTGAGTCATTATCATCGACTTGCAAATTTCTAAGTATGAATCAGAAGCATGTGTGACGTCGATCTAAATTAGTAAAAACCCAAAAAGTTTTAAAAAGAATCACCGTCTTTGTATATTGATGAAATTTAGAGAGCTAAGGAAAGCAACGAGCATGTTAACATCGATACAGTTGCAGCTTAGATGATAAAACTATATCCATTGATATTAGCTAAAAATAAACATCCTCCAAACTCTATACTCTGGGATGAAAAACCATGCTATTGCTATCAGTAAAATTGTGAAATTTGGCGAAGAATTTGAAAGTATAGCAAATGTGCAAGCTTAGGCGAACCAACAAAGTTTGCCACCAAGCCTTCAAGAGAAATCTACTTAGAGCCAAATCGAGCGCATAAAATAGAACAAAAGTAAGAAGATATCTCTAAGGTTTTCATCCAAAAGAAAGTCACATCATAATCAAAGAGTAAATCTTCTTAAAATTTATGTTACCATTTATATGAAAACCTTGTAATATCAAGAAGAAATCTCATCGTTTTCAATACGATTTCTTCTTAATTTTATGAGAAATCTTCTGGAAAAACAATAAGACTTCTCCTTAATACTATAAGATTTTCATATAAATGGCAACAGAAATTTTAAGAAGATTTTCTCTATAATTTTGATGTGACTTTCTTCTTGGATGAAAATCATAGAGATATCTTCTTACTTTTGTTCCATTTTAATGAACAATTGAAGCTTTTTCGATGACGATCCATCATATTTCATTCTGTAAAAATAAGTTGATGGTAAAGATGATTAATATAACAAAATAAAATTACTTACCCTGTCTTTTCTTAAATGCCTCAGTCTTGCCATCATTCCCCAAGAAAAATAAATAAATACATAAGGTTCTGTCAAATCAAAACAAAAACAAAAAACATTTTATACGATTTTCTCCTTAAAACTAGAAAATAATAAGTTTTTCACGTTACTTGCATCTCTCTATGTTATATTCCATATATATAGAAATGATGCGAAAATCCTTTTAAAATTTTAAGAAGATTTTTTAAGTAAAATCACAGAGATTTCTCTATGAAAAATTCAATTGTTTTCTTTTTTTAATAGGAATTCATAGTAAAATATGTTAATACGACAATCTTCTTGTTTTAGGGGTAATTTTTTGCTCTGTGTACAAAAAAATAAGGTAGGTGGTATACTAAAAGTTACTTGGAAAGGCCATTGGTAAAATAAATCCAAGAATAGCGAATGTTAAGGTGGAAAACCCAAGAAACTGCGTATGTACTCTATAGAGACATTTGTCTTATTTTGCTTATGCTCTCCATATGATCTACGGGGAAAAGAATACAAAGAAGGGACACAATATTATATTTTGTACATCTGATGATGTTTCAAAAACTTTGCAGCATTGAAAATCAATAGTTTATTTACAAATACTTAAGTATATGTATGTCCATGTGCTGGAAACCTTCTATATCCATCTTACTGTTTATGTGTCTCTTATTGAATTGAAGTTCCTAAGAGAATCACACCTTTACGAAGTCATGTTGCAAAATTTCATTCCTCTTTGGTCAAAAATTTTAATTTTAAAGATTCAAAGTAAAAAGTATGATTCCTGACTTCTCTGTATGTGCCTAAGTGTGAGTAACCACAACAAGCATTTGCATTAAATAAAGAAAACAAAACGTTCAAGAACAACAAAAAAAAAAAAAAAATGTAAATCAATTTAAAAATTCCAAACAATCAATAAAAACCAACAATAAAAATCAACAACAAAAAAAAAAAAAAATACTTTTTTTACCGCATGAACATAAGCATGCGGGAAATTTTTACTTTACTTTTAAAGTTGATTTACAAACCAACTGACAAACATATGGCAAACCGGGGCACATTCACATTAGGGGCACATTTCAAAAAGAAAGGTGATGCGTCATAAACCAAAAATTATAGCACCCTCTAACAAACTCTTAAGACATCTCGAAGTTTCACTGTTCTCGTGCAAACACTTGAAATAATTGAGCCAAGCTCAGGGTGAAAACTAGGTGAACTCGAAAAAGCAAATTTTTCAAAATGCCGTAGCTCATGCGTTATTGGAGATAGTGCAACCAAATTTTATTCAAATACATTAAACAGTTGCGCCAAGCTCAGGAGAACTCAAACAAACAAGCGTGGCAAAGCATGAACATAAATGAATTTTTCAAAATGCCGTTGTGCAAACCTTATATGAGATAATACAACCAAATACACTAGAAATTGTTGAATCAAGCTCAGAGCAAGAACTAAGTGACATGAGGGCGTGAAGTATACTTTGGATCATTATAAACTACTACGGTGTAGGGTATTACAGCTTTGGCCAGTCCAAATATAGCACCATTACTAGTTTTGTTTTTTGCATTTCTGTGCAAAGATGGCAAAACGAGGTATCGAATATTTTTTTGTGAAATGAGTTATGCCCAGAATATTGTTCTCGCGCAGATCTATAAGCTGGCAAAACCATATTTGCTCTAGGACTTATAGTTCCTAAGAAAAACAACATTGAAAAACCGGATATAAAATTTGTATTAATAAAAGTGAAATTTTGAGCAAAGTACTCCTAAAAATTAAGTTTGAAGTAAAAGATGTCAAATCTGCGCCATTTTTATTACTCTTTTTTAATATAAAAAAACTTAAATGGTGACATCAGGGCACATTCGCATTAAGATTAAATTAAAATTATTTTTCGTGTTTTTTTATTTTCTTTCAGTCGTACGAAAAACTGTATTAATATTATTGAATACAAAATACAACGTTTCCTGAAGCATTTAAAGTTTCTACTGTGGAATTTTTGATGCCAGATTTGCCCCAGTTCACCATACAGATATCGATACAAATTGGTATATACATAAGTATATACCCACATGCACACGTATTTCCGTGTGCGTGTATATTTTTTAAATTTGTTTATAAACATTTTGTTGCAAATGTAAATATTTTTGAATGCTTCATTTTTGCCACCACCTATCTGTCAACACCCACATCAACAAGGTTGCTGTCGGGTAAAGACCGCAGCAATAATAACGCTAGCAACAAGCAGCAACAACATCAACAGGAATACCAACAAAAATAATAACTATAACAACCCAACATAGCAGTAGCCATAGTCCTAACATCTACAATCACAAACACACAGCATAGGGGATTACATACATACATATTTGCAGGCAACACGACGAACCCTTCAAGGAAATTCCCCGAGATCCAAGTGACCGAGACAGAGTTAAGTGTACGTACACCAAGCAGCGTATGAGCAGCATTAAACCGCATTTTCGTCCAGCTTAGCAGCGGCGTTACACTCAGTGTGCTGCTGTCTATTTAAACGTCATGAGGTGGGTCAGTAGAACATTACTGTCTACTGGTCATGTTCCCTGTCTGTCTGTCTCTTCATTTGTTTATTGGCAATGTGAGTGTGAACACTCTGCTACAACTACTACTGCTGCATTTGCTGCTGCTTCTGCTTCTACTGTGTGGGTACACAAGCCCCCAATACAAACAATTTGCCATAGCGTGCTGACTGACAGCGTTATAAACAAAATTCATAGCAACACACTGAAGCTATCACTCACAATCAAAGCTTTGCGATGTTTTGTTTTATTCACGAATGAATAGGGGTATTTATGAAATACTAAATATTTTTCTTTTTTCTTCTTTTTTTTGAGAAAAGGTTTGATTTGTTTCTTATAAAAACAGAATAAATTTTTGCATATGCCATTTTACGCCTTCTGTCTCAAACTAGGCATAATTTTGAGATGGGCTTGCACGATTTGTTTGTAACGCAGAGAAGGAGGTGTGGCAGGTATACAAAAGTATATAAGTATATTTTTGATCAGAATCACCTCCTGAGTCAATATAGCCATGTCCGTCTGTCTGGCTGGCTGGCAGGCTGGCTGGCTGGCTGGCTGGCTATACGTGGAAATATTTTTTACGGGAAAACTAACCACGATAATTCAATGAAATTTAGTGCGTTAGCTTTGTCATAAAAGCTAACTCGTGGGATTGAAAATGAGCAAAATCGGTCAACAGACACGCCTGCCGCTCATACAAAAAATAAATTCAAAATGCAATTTTAGGAGTATTTTTCACAACAATTCAACCAAAATACACATAAATACTACGAATTATTAGCGCAAGCTCTGAGCAAAAACTGGGAGGATTCGGACAAGAGGGCGTGGCATCTTTTATATAAGCAAAAGCTCAAAACGCTATACTAAAAGCGTTTTTTGAGATAATCAAACTAAATTTTACTCAGACACTTAGAACTATAAATGCAAGCTCTCAACAAGAACTGGGTGAAATCAGACAAGAGGGCGTGGTACCTCCCATATAAGCAAAAGCTACGAAACGCTATACTGAAAGAATTTTTTAGGATAATACAACTAAATTTCACTCAATTACTGAAGACTATAAATGTACGCTCTGAGCTAAAACTAGACGAACTCGGACAAGAGGGTGTGGCTCCTCCTTTATAAGCAAAAGCTTCAAAACGCTATACCTAAAACGTTTTTTGAGATAATGCAACCGAATTTCACTCAGACACTAAGAACTATAAATGCGCACTCTGAGCAAAAACTGGGTGAACTCGGACAAAAGGGCGTGGCACTTCCCATAAAAGCAAAATTTTCAAAACACTGCAGTGTAGGGTATCTATTGTTTGGCCAGGCCAAATGTTACACCCTTACTAGTTTTTTTTAGCTAAAATATCCACAAAAAACGTATTTTCGATAGCTCTAAATGTTAATTTTATATAAAACTTGTTCCAGGCACAGCATGAAGTCACGCAATTTACAATTTTCTAACGCATTTTCACCAATTAAATATTGTTTTTATGGGACTTTTTGTTCTCTTTTTCCAAAACGGCTATAATAGTTTAATGTGTTCCACAAAAAATATTCTACGAAAAATTTCATTAGGCTTTTTTTTAAGAAAATGCTGATTTCCAAGTTTTACCAAAATTTATAACCTATAGCCACCACATTGGCCGTTTATTAGGCAAACTTTATTTAGAATAACAATAAGCCTGCCTAACATGGCAATTATTAGGCAAAAAAAAAAAAACAGTACAAATGTTCTAGTAAATCACATCATTGCCGAAAACTTGAAAATAACCGAACAATATGGACAAATAAGGAATGTTATGAAATCAGTACAAAATAATTGTTCTGACTTAGCACAACATAAGCTAAATACCCCTAACTATCATTTGCTTAAATCGGTTATTACGAAGTTCTTGGTCAGTGGTTGTGCTTTTCTCGTCAGTCAGTTGTTGAACAACCCTTGTGCAAAGCAGATGCCGGGCAACAAGTTGTTGTCGTTATAACCGCAATTTTAAAAAAAAAAAAAAACCAATTGATATTGTAGTGAAAAGTTTACAAAATATAAAAAAATATTATAAAAATATATATATTTTAATTTTAGTTAAAAACATTAGTAATTTTTGAAATATACTCGTATACACATAACTAAAAATAAAAGTTTATGTGACAAAGTTTTTATTATTCCAAAGAAATCTTTTGCATGTTCGCAGCACATTCAACGAATATCCTCCGCAAATTGTGTCCTTTTTTTTTTTTTGCTTACGCTTTCGTTATTTTTAATAAACTGTCAGTCAGTCGGTCGTCGTGTATAAACAACTTTTCAACTTCATTAAACTGTCACCGTCATCCTCTGCTATAAAACGAGTGCAAAATGTCCTTCGACATACCTATAGCAGATCAAATGAGAATCGCTCTCAGGTGAGTTTGGTGGCGAAACATTTTTTTTTTATGTTCATAGCAAGTTGTATCTTTAGTTATTTCAAGGTTAAAGCTACATAAACCATTCAATGCTATTGCTATTTTTAAAGAGTAGGTGTGAAAAAAAAGGATTTAAAATTTATAGCTCTTTTAGCTAAGACGATAAAAATTACAAACAAATATGTAAATACTTAGATATTCTCAGAAAATGATTTATTTGAATATAGTGATTAAATACCTACATAAATTAAGCAAAACACGCCAAGTGTACCAGTTGAACATTTTCGTCTCCGATTTCTCTCAAATTTGACAATATGGTAGTACCGGTGTAAGATTAATAATGCGGGAGGATTTGGTTCAAACATTTGTTGTTAAAATTTTTGTGATTTTCATAAAAAGGGTGTATTTTTGAAAGTTTTTAGCTTACACAAAACTATGTAAATTGATAATTGTAAGAAACTTATCCTATTTACTTTTAAATGTTTTTTTTTATAAGAAATATTAAATAATAAAATTTATTAGCTTTAAAATGATATATGACTCAAGATGAGATTCGGTCGATACATGAGAGTTTTTGGCTTTTGAAGACACACGGCAGGCAAAACTCTTTTTTTACTCAAGAGGACGGCATCTTACGAAAAATGTATACAAGGCATCAGATGCTTACAATCATCCAAGGAATACGTGTACATTTTTTTTTGGACTTTTCTTAAACTTTTTTTTTTTGATAAATTTTTGAAAAATTTTTTTAATGTTTCCAAAAAAATTCCCAAAATTTCACACAAGAAATATCGCAATTTTGAGTACAGATTCGTATTTAGCATTGACATTGACATTGTGTTTTTTTTTTTTTTTTGTTTTTAAATACCGTTTTTGACTTCATTTTAAAAACCGGTCGATGAACCGATTTCAATTAGCGCACAAGAGTAATTAAACACCTTTTTGGAGTTCACGACAATTTGATTTAAATTTTTTCCTGTGCAGCGTGCTCGAAAATCGAAATTTTGGATTGGCCTAAAAAAAAACGAAATTAAAATTAGTAAAGAAAATATGACCAAAATGTTTTCTTAACAAATTGAAAATTATGAAACTAAAAATTAAGAAATTGATTTATTTCTTAACTTTGAGACCGGCTCCATTAATATTTTTAAATAATTTTAAAATTGATTTGAATTTAATTCCCTACAACATAAGATTTCCAGATCAAAAAAAAAAACAAATTTTGAAAAAAAATAAAAAAAAATATCTTAAAAAATTGCTTTTTTTGTACTAAAACAGCAAAAAATTCGATTTTTAGATCAAAATTTTCTAAGATAATAATGTTTGCCTAGTCAGTTTCTACAATAGTTGACTTGTAATGTCTTCGAAGTTATAGGCGGTTAAAGTGATTCCCATTTTTTTGTCCATTTTTCAGGCTTTGATCGAATGGCTGGGTTTTTTCCTCGACCGATTTCTAATTTTTGTTTAAATCTTATTTTTTGACTTCTATTTTACGAAAATAGACGGGGCGCAAAAAATTTCACAAATTCGCTCATATTGGTGCTCTAATGGACAGCTCCTAAGGCGAATTATTGTTTCAATAGTACAATGCAATTATGCTTTGATTTATGTCTGCACCATTGAAGAAAGTATATCATAATGGATCTAAGGTTGCAAAGATTTAATAATGCGTCGTATATTACGAATTTGAAATCCATTAAAAAAAAAAAAAAAAAAGTGGATCCAAATTGATGGAGAAAATAAGGCTTATCTGTATCCATTCCCACAAAAGTCGGTATATGTATGTATGTATTCTCCTGTTTAACTCCTAGGAGGAGCATAGGGCCAAGAAGTCGGTATATGGAAGTTTCTAATGTTGCTTGTAAGGAATCTGAAAACTATTTTTTAAAATTACGGATCCACAATGGCGTCAGTATATTTAAGTTCTTGAGGTCACTGGCTAAGAATTTGAATTTAATTTTTGTAACAAAAAATGCCGTATTTAAAGCCAACTCAACAAATAGTTGTCTATTTATGTATACTAAAATCACCCAGTGGTCGAAATTCGACCACAAATGTACAAAATAATTTCGGTACTTTTTGGACACTTTTAGTACTTTTTTTCGATGTTTGGTACGAAATAGAAAAGCTCATGTATCATTCCTGGTATAATTCAATCAAAATTTTATTTGTTAAATGTGGTCTAAGTACTTGGAAGTCCCGATATTTTCCTTTAAAACCTAATTTAAAGTATGTTTATATCTTCATGCTTCTAAGAGATATCGTAGACCGAAATATGTATAAACAAAACAAAAAACATGAAGTCAGTGCTATGCTTTTTGTCTTGCTCTTTGTGCTTTATCCTTTTTTCAGCTCTGTGCGACCGTGTATTTTGTTGTTGTTGATACTGAAAAATTCGTATTTAATTTTACATAGCTTAAAGTCAAAATATTAACATAATTTTTACTTTGTGCACATCTACTCAAAAACTCCCTTCCTAATGGTGTACAATTTCAAGTCGTACTCCATTTCCAATATAGTAAAAAAAAGATGGACAAATTCTTGTCTTGCGTATTAATATATAGAAATAGTAAACTGTAAACGGTATAAGACACTCTGGACTTGAAAATGAATACCTAACAAACCTTCACTGAAAGACTCCATAGACTTTAACAAAAATACTTCGCAGGAATATGTGAACTTTATAGTCAAACCAGAAGGGTTTTAAGGCCAAGAGGGTTTCTCACATCTAAAACGAACGAAGAGCATCACACTCTACCATCCATTTGCAATAGTTAAAAACGCAAAAACAACAACTTTATTTTTCACATTTGAACCGACCACAGTGCGTCGCACATAGGGGTATCTGAGTTAAAAACTTGGTCAAAATTAATAACTCCGAAACTACTGGTCCGATTTCGGAAATTGAGGTGCCATTTTGTTCAGATTATTCAGGCGATCAAAATAATTACAGACTCGCTTAAAAAAATTGTAAGCAGAGGTCGCTGCAGACAAGTCAAATATTTGAGGACTTGTAGCTCCTGTATAACCGAGCGGATTTTGGTTCTTATAAAGTTTTTCTTTTTCATATTACTAAAATGACCATTTGATAGTATTAAACTTTTGAAATGCATTTAATAGATGGCGCTGTACACATGATAATTGTTGTAACTTTTAGGGCCTTCTATGTCTTATACTGCTTTATTGATTTTAGCTATCAAGGTGTCAATCAATTCATATAACCTAGAAAAGTAGTTCGAAAGCACTACAGAATAGAACATTTTTTCACAGAGGGCGCTAGAGACAAAACCACCATAAACAAATTTTAAAGATTCTATATCACTGTACCTTATTTAATAGATATGGTTTATTCTTTCGGTATTGTTAACTGGGCTAATACAGTAATGCTGAATTCTCAACAAATTGATAATAGAGGCCAACATAACTTACCAAAGCTTCAACTTTTCAATCTCCGAACTAATAATTTAACTGGAAAGTAATAAAATCTCAAGTTTTTCAAAAACATAGTAATTTTTGTTTTAGTTTTCATATTTCCTTGGTTTTTCGTCTTTTACTGCGCTCGCTACATTCATTAAATGATTTTGCAGGCCGCACCGGGTCAAGATTCATCCTTAATTTATCACCTGCGTACTTGCTACAATTCAAGAAAATTCTTCCTGTATTTCGGTTGGCCTTGCAAATGATCTTAAGAGTCTCATCTTGTTTTGGTTTTGACTACCAATGGTTCTAAAACAAAATGCAATTTAGTCAAATTCCGACAAAGGTTTCAAGTTTTATCACTACCATTTAACAGTAGCGCGTACATATGTTTATGTCTATTTCAAAATTTAAGTGTTGTCAGGAACGTATTTATGAACCAACTTGGGTTCTACCGGTATTTGCCATTCTACTAATTTCGTTTTTTTTGGTTTGATTTCTCTAAAAAATAAAAATATCACATGTATAGGCGTTAGCAAAAAGTGCAGCTATTTTGCGAATTGGAAATAGTAGGAGCCAAATTTTGCAGTTTTAGTTACAAAAAGATTTAATTTATGAGAATATTTCATAGAGAAAATTGGGACTCGTGAGGATCTATTACTTTTCTTCTATTAAAAATTAACTATTTTTCAATGAAAAATACTCATTTACTTGTAAAGTTTGATCACACTATTTTGACTCTCATAATAATTTTTTTTTATAAAATTATATTCACTGTTGAGAACACACCTGTCGTAGAAGAATCCATTCTGCAATTTTTCGTTTTTTCCTGCACTTAAAGAAATATACGCACTTAAATTAACACTTCTTTCGCAGCTTTAAAATTTTATTTTAAAATGTTTCACAAAACTTCAACTTTGACAGCGTAGTATGCAGCCGCAGATTGATTTAGATAAAATCGGGTGTCAAATTTCTTTTGTTTGGAGTGTTAGCTGTGTAATAGAAAAAAATTGGATCATTTTGGACCAATTTGAAAAATTCGTTTTTGACCAGCTTTTTGGGTTAAATCTCCCTATGTGCGTCGTATTAAAAATCAGGAAACTGCGTCTCCTATTAAACATTTAAAATGGGTCATTACCATTGAAAGGGTTAATACCATTGAAGAGAGCATACAATTTTTCATAATAAAGTTCATAGTAATTTTTTCGCTCATCTGTGTTTTATTCGATCTCAACAAATAGTACACCACTATGAAGGCAATTAATTATTTTTCCAAAAAATTTCAAATGGATTTGAATCGGAGCAGCCTATCTTTTACAGATCAGTTGAAGTTTGTAACACATCATAAAACAGTTTTTTCCCGAATACGACACCACAGCACTAGCGGGAAAAAATATAAAAATTTTTTCTTATTATTAGTTAGCACGTTCCAGCTAAATGAAATATATATGAATTGTTCCATTTGCGAAAAAAATTTCAAATTTGTAAACAAATTATGGCTAATCATTTTGCTACAAGGTTCAGCAATTTACATGCGGTCATTGCATCTGGTGTCTTAAAAAATACAAAATGCCATAAATTATCAAGAGATTCGTTGTATAAGATCGCAATAAACCAAAGTTTCGAATATAATTGTTAAATGGGTGAGTCTCCAAAAAATGTACCATTCAATGTCCCGGGGTAGCTTAAATTTAATTTAATTTAATGTTTAAATATAACGTTTGATATTTTTACTATTTAATATAGATACCTAACTAGAGCTTCTATACGAATTATAAAATAAATAATTTTTAATATTTTAAGTGAAATTACAAAATAGTCTTAAAAAATCATTCTCCGTCTTGTCCCTAATTTGCCCATTTCGCATATTACGTTATTTTCTAAAAAAAACTGAAACGACATTGTTGATTTATTTATTTATAGTTGATTTTTTTGTCCGACGACCTTACCCCCCGTATAGACGAATCCTGGATCCCCCACTAGCAACCCTGAAAGATTATATTAATTTTTTTAAAAATATTTCAGAGGTTCCGGTAGTCATATTCTATACCTTGAAGTTATAAAAAAATAAAAAAAAATAGGTGGGGACGAAAAAGGCATGTTTTGGTACATTTTTCGGAGATTTATCCAAATAACAGGTCATTCAATAAGTTCGTAGGATGACACATAGATGGCTTTAGTGGAATTTTTCCATATAATTTTTATTTAGTACTAACCTTCAAACGATACGTGTATAAATTTGACAGCAATCGGAATATTGGTTCGTGAGTTATAACATTTTGTGTAAAGCAACTTTTGTAAGTGAAATAAAAATGGAAAAAAGTAAATTTCGAGGTTTGATAAAGCATTGCTTTTTGATGAAAAAAAAAAACAGTGGAAACCAAACAATGGCTTGATGAACCTTATCTGAACCCTGCTCTATCGAGACAAATGGTAGAAAAGTGGATTGCTGAATTTAAACGTGGTTGTACCAGCACAAATGTTGCAGAGCGCAGTTGACGCTCAAATGAGGCTGTTATTCCAGAAAACATAAAAAAATCCACAAATTGGTTATGATTGATCGCAAATTGAAGGTGCACGAGCTAGCTGACATTGTAAAGATATCAGATGGTAGTGTTTTAACCATTTTACATGAACATTTGGGTATGCAAAAGCGATGTGCAAAGTGGCTGCCGCGTGAGCTCACAGTAGATCGAAAACAACAACGAATTGATGCTTCAGAGGAGTGTTTGGCGCTGTTAAGCCGCAATAAAGTCGAATTTTATCGTCGATATGTGACAATGGATGACACATGGCTTCACTATTACACACCAAAATCCAAAATACAGTCAGCTGAGTGGACAGCAGTCGACGAACAGAATCCAAAGCGAGCAAAGACGAAAAAATTGGGTGGTAAGGTGAAGGCGTCTGTATTTTGGTATGCGAAGGGAATCATATTAATCGACTATCTCCAAAAAGGAACCACTATCAACAGCGACTATTACTGTGCACTTTTGGATCGATTGAAGGCTGAAATTGCAAAGAAACGGCCACATTTGCAAAAGAAAAAAGTGCTGTTTTACCAAGACAATGCACTGTGTCACAAATCGATGAAAACTATGGCAATATTGAATGAATTGGGCTTCGAATTGCTTACCCACCCACCGTATTCGCCAGATTTAGCACGCAGCGACCTTATCCTGTTTTAAGATCTCAAGAGAATGCTTGCTGGAAAGAAATCGAAAGAGAAATCGAATTATAAAAGTGGTATCGAAAATTTGGAAAATCGTTATATTCGTTGTATCGCCCTCGAAGGAAAGAAACTATGTTTAATGATAAAATCAAGTTTTGTCAAAATTTTGTTTTTTTCTTACTTATCCTACGGACTTATTGAATGACCTGTTATATGATAGCATTTAACTGTAGCAACTTCGTAAAGAACAAAATTTATACTTGTGAATGTATATTTTTTCATTAAATTAATTCATATTTCCTCACAACAATTCAATAGTATTCACTGTTAATGTATCAATATGACTTATTTACTATTGGAACAAAGTTCTCAGACCATTAAATTTGTATTAGAAATGACGTATCATTAGCACAACAGTATTGTTATCATTTTTTTGATGGTATTGAATAATTCTGATAGAAAAATCTAATTGATTTAATCGTAATTGCCATTCTTTATACAGTTTTCATTGTTTTGAGTAAATGTACGCATATAAATACATTAACTGATTAAAAGAAACGATTATTGAAAACTTCCGCGATTACCTCTGAAAATCTGATAGATGATGTCAAAAAAGCGAGCCGGGAATTTTTTGAGGATTTATGCAAAGCCACGGCTTAATACTCGTACAGTTGCTATTTTATAACAATACTAAAAATGTTCGGAATGACACGTAAGTAGGATACCACAAATTTTTTGTATTGAACCAAAGCATATAAAAAAATAAAATCTAAAGCTTAAGATCAATATATATTGATTTTCACAGCTAAAATTCCCAAAAGTAATATGTTTTCAAAATTTCATAACGAAATATGTAACGGAAAATTTTTGTTGTTTAGTTAAAATATTCTAAAAAACCAGGTTTGCCTTAAAAATACTAGTCGAATTTCAAAGATATAAATCTCAAAAAACCTTTTATCTTAAGTTTTGAAAGTTTGTTTCAAGACCTGGTTAGAACATTCTGTATATAAGGTGTATATCACCGAAGCTTCTGGGAGGTGATAGACGAGGACTAGACTAACAAAAAATTGCACCTCAGAAGAGGGTGTAAAATATACCCCTGAGGAGATATAGGGCTAAAACTGATTTTCAGATTTGGTTTAGATGAAAATAAAATTTCTGGGGACACCCTAGCTTTTTAGAGAAATTTTTTTTAAGTAATATTGTATTTGAGCTAATTGTATGAGCTTTTTAAAAGTGTATTTTGTTTTTATAGCTTAAAAGCATTTCACAAGCTTTTGAACCTTTTATGTTGATATTTAAAATTTTTGTCTTTATACCCTACACCCAGGGTATATTCACTTTGTCCTTCCGTTTGTAACGCAGAGAAAGAGACGTAGCTGATACAGAAAAGTATATATCGATACGTCCAACGTAAAAGTTGGTAACTCGAAAATCGTAGTTTTTAGTTATGACCATTTTGGTATTGTTTTCATTAAAACCAAAAACAAAAATTGAATGAAAGCTTTTGAAATCTGTTGACCAAATAAATGTTATTCGACTATTAAATCGTTGCCACTATTCCAAATTGATTAACACAGATATTAACAATTTCAACTTTTAATTTGGACAAAAATTAATACATATGAGTTGTAACTCTAAATACAACTTATATTCTGTTTCAGCAACCAAATGTTCCATGAGAAAAGTTGGTACCTTAACTTGCCAATTACCATTAAAAAATATTCTACGAACATTACGTTGGTATCTAGGACTTACAACCACTGATTTTTAAAGAAAAATTAACTAATAACTTTGTAAGTCAAGTTACCAACGCAATTTGTTATTTTTGTCCCGTGTATAAGTTATCAACTTAAGTTGCCAAGTTTTTGCATGGAGACCTAACTAAAATATACTTAGGTTGTATCTTCAAAAATTGCTCCCAGCCCTTCAAATTTCAACCTAGAGGTACCAAAATTTGACACAAGATAGAGTCTAAAACGCAGATTTCGAAAATCATTGTCCCGTAAAAAGTTGGTAACTTGAGTTACAAACTTTAACGTTGGATGTATCGATATATTCTTGATCAGCGTCACCTCCTGAGTCGTTATAGCCATGTCCGTCTGTCTGGCTGGCAGGTTATGTGTTGAAATAGACTTTTTGTGAAAATTGAGCAAGATAATTCAATGAAATTTGGTACACTGAGCAAAATCGGTCAACGGACATGCGTACCGCCCATACAAAAAATAGGTATATTCAAAATGCGATTTTAGGAGTATTTTTCACGACAATGCAATTAAAGTACTCATAAATACTACGAGTTGTAAGCGCATACTTTGAGAAAAAACTGAGAGAATTCAGACAAGAGGGCGTGGCATATCCTATATAAGCAAAAGCTTCAAAACGATATACTGAAAGCGTTTTTTGAGATATTCGAACCAAATTTAACTCCAACACTAAAAATTGTAAATGAAAGCTCTCAACAAAAATTGGGTGAAATCAAACAAGGGGGTGTGGCACCTCCCATATAAGCAAAAGTTTCAAAATGCTATACTGAAAGATTTTTTTGAGATAATCCAACTTAATTTCACTCAAATACTAAAGAATATAAATGCACGCTCTAAGCTAAAACTAGACGAACTCGGACAAGAGGCTCCTCCTATATAAGCAAAAGCTTCAAAATACTGCAGTGTAGGGTATTTGTTTTTTGGCCAGGCCAAAAGTTATACCCTAACTAGTTTTTTTTTGACTAAAGCGGCAATTTTAGTACAAAAAAGATATTATTAATATACCTTTTATAATTTTTTTTGGAATCCTCATTAAATTTCCATTAATTCGATGGTACATTTGGCCGTATACATATTTTAGACCCCCCCTCAGGTGCAATTTTTTGTTAGCCTTGGCCTCGTGTATCACCTCCCAGAAGCTTTGTAACCTTATGCGATACACCCTGTATATTGAGGCACTTAGCTGGAAACGGTCATCTTGTTTACTATCCGCAGTAAAACATTTTCTCACATTAAAATCGCTTTAATTTATATAATTAAAAATACAAAATAATACAAATTATTATTCAACGCAAATATGAAAGAAAAAAAAAATATTGTAACATATATAAAGCAAATTCAAGCTAACTGCATACAAAATATGTTCGTGATTCAGAAAAAACTGGAGATTATAATTAGTCTGTACTGCAGTTAAGATCAATGATAAATAATAACCGGTTGCATAGCATTTCCCTCCATTACAATTGTAATTTAAAATGCTTAGCAATGTCAGGGTTTTAATTGAGCCAACTCGTTTTTCAATTAACAAGTATATAATTTAATATTGTTTGATTACAGTGACATTTCTGTGAAGTAACTAAAATAAAAGTATAACTAATTGTAATCAAATAATAAAAAAATACAAACTTATTTGCTTTCATAATTAAGAATTTGAGATGCAACAAAGTTGACATCATTGTTTTTTAATCATTTGTACTTCAAAAAACCACTTTCTGGTTACTTAGATATACTGTGCACTAAATATATAAAAATGTGAAACTACAGTGAAAGTTTTCTTGCAAAAATTAGGATTCTAGTAAATTTCTATTAGTTTTGTTGTTAAAAGAAATATTTCAAATGCTAAACAATTCATAGCACAGTTCAAAAAGTCAATGCGCAATAAAAGTTTTTCAACTTGAATTATTAATTATTGCAATTTAACAAAAAAAAAAAAAAATGTATCTCTTTGAAAATAGCTATATCGAGTAATTTTTCCTTCAACTTTTGAAAAATAGTGAAAAGAAAAAAAAAATATTCATGATTTTGAAATTTTCAATTTCACATTTGTATTTATGCATACTAAAACAACACGAAATTCCAAATGCTATTACAAATACGTGACTTTCGAGCTATTAAATAGAATATGCCATTTTTTGGACAGCTGTCTTGTGTTCGGTAATACCAGATACAATTTTTATTACTACTTAATTTAATGTTTGCAATATAAAAGAGTTTATTTTATTTTTTTTTTTTTTTTTTGGTACACATCATTTTTATTCTCTTGTTTATGATTTTAAGAAGTGAAGTACTTACTTCATTGTAAAGATAAAGATTATCCATTTGACACAAGAGCGTACTCAAGGAGAGCAGCGAAGGGCTCCAGCTTTAGAGTTACAAAAATTTCATATTAAATTTTTAGGCAAATGAATTTTATAAAATGACATCATTTTTTTATCTCCATTCTTTTTTTTCAAACGAAAAAATAAATTTTCAAACCTTGATTATTTTAAAACTGACAGCCGTTTTTACATATAAAGTTAATTACTACATACAATCTCCTTTTCATTTTCCAAAAAATTGGTGGAAAGTTTTTGTAGCGTACTCGATCTCAGACGCTCAATTTTTAGTTAAGCCTTTTGTTATTTTTTGTATCAATTTGATTACATAATTTAATGTTATTTTTGTTAACTGGTACACAGTAAAAAATCATAGTTTACTTTTCAATCCATTTGGTATTGATTTTAAACTGTTTCGGTATTAAATTCAAAATTTATTCCAAAAAAGTTTGAAATTTATTCCATTAGGTTTTAATTTTTTTATTTTTATTACTTTTAAACCATTAAGTTTTTTAACTTTTTTAATACCAAAGTGGCTTGAAAACAATCCTAAAATAACTTTTTTAATGCTTTAAATTCAAAAAAACTTATCATTTTTAGTTTTAAAATAAGTCCAAGAAATATATTAAAATATTCTCTGCACCAATTTTAATACTTTTGGTTTGAAAATAACGCCATCAAAGTTTGAATTTACTTTGGAGAGACTTTTTTGTTTCCAAATTTGAGAAATTTTGTTTATCAAAAGAGCAAAAGAAATGAACCTGAACAATATAAAAAAAAAAGAATTTTTTTTTTTCAACTACGCCAATAAGCTTAATAGCAGAACGAGCTAAAGTCTTCGTAATTTACGTACATAGGTATAAGGTTCGAATCTCAGTATGGATGGTTTGTTTTTTTTCCCCAATTATTTTTTAAAATTAAAACAATTTTTTGATTTTTCTCTCTCTCCTTACTTACTCCAAAATAGATTAAAATTAAAACTTTTTTTGGCATTGTTCTATATAAATACTTTTTTGGTTTTAAAATTAAACTAAAATTTTTACTGTGTACTGATAATAAGACTAGACAACAGCCAAAATATTACATTTTGCAAACCATATTTTTTAAAATAATTTGAGGTTGCTGAGTCCGAAAATCGATTTTTTTTCTTTTTTCTTAGAATATATTTCGAGAAACCCAATTTTGAGCGAATTTATTTTTCAACCATTTTAAAGAAAAATTCATAACGCTTCCAACAAGCATAGCAATAATTAAGATATAATTAAAATTGGCTAAGCTATAGCAGCGCAAAGTTAACTTTTATAGTAGTTTTTACAACTTTTCATATTAACCCATTAATGCCCAACGAGAACCACAGTAGATACGATGCTGAAATTTTAAGGAGTTAGCCTCCTGGATATAAGCTAAGTATGTTTATGAAAAAAAAAATTTACCAAGTCTTGGTTAGGAACGGCTCAATGACTGGGTGCCGTACGGCACCGCTGGGCATTCATATACATTTGCTTTTTTTTATGTAACAGGAAAATTTTCTGTTTTTAGTAAAAAATGTCCTGATATGTACTTCGAACAATTAAATTATATATTGTTTATCACTCACAAGTCAAAAGAAAGCTATAAACTTAGTTTATAGCATAATTAAGGAGAAAAGTAATAGTATGTTCAACTGCAAGGATTAAATCCTTTTGAGTCGAAAGTCTTGTTAGCAAATGCAATAAAGCATTCAAATTGCTCTTTAATTAAAACTTATTCTCTAAAAGTCAAACATAAAAACCCAACATGTAGATTTTATACTATAGAAATTGTGTGGTGATGAGAGTTATCACCCACTTACATACACAATTTATTGTTGGCTAATGCCCAGCGGTGCCGTACGGCACATAGAGAAACAATAACTTCCGTGCTAGGTAATGCCCAGCGATGCCATACGGCACTCAGAATAAAATTGCTAGCCAGTGCCCAGCGGTGCCGTATAGCACTTTGGTTTTTCAAATTATCACAACTCTTTTAATTTTGCACAGATTTTAATGTTTTTGATTTTAAAATATTAAAGAATCTTTTTAAAATAACACTGTGTAAAAAAAATTTCAAAAAGATACACGAAGATAGCAATAAAAGGTGATTGTTTACCTATGGTACTGCGGCATTGCAAAATTTTTCATTTCACGCACAAGACACAATTTAAAAACAACCACTGCAGCGAACGCTTGACACAAACTTAAAAAAAATTGATTTTGAATTAAAGGAAAAACATTCAAATTGTTAATTATCTGTTCCGCAAAGTCAAATGTGGCTTTGGTTATTTTTAAATTATTTTTAAAGTGAAAAAATTTTTGGGTGCCGTATGGCACCGCTGGGCATTAATGGGTTAAGGCCAAATAAAACACGGTTTTTTGGACAAAAGTTTATACAAATACAATTTTTGGACCTTTTACTTAATACTATATTTACTTGCAAACAATTTGATAGTAAAATCGGATAATATTTTAAAAAGTTATTAAGGTGTCACTGAAGACCATTCGTTTTTTTATCGAAAAAATGAACAGGTATAGTAATTTAGGGCAATGTGGACTATGTGGGTAATGTGGTGCGCTTTTTTATTTCCAATATCAAAGACTGTATAACAATTCTCATTATTTGTGCACATTAAAACGCGAAAAACATATTTTATACGCTCTTCGGCTTTTCTATTATGCTCCTTACACATGTGCAATTTCTTAACACATTCTGTGAGGTTAAGTTCACTTTTTTTTAGTACGCTTTGAATAACTAAATAATTTCCCCAGAACTCTATATTCTACTAAAATTCAAATAACTCTAATGCAATTGTGAAACTATTATTCAACAAAATATTGATTAAGCAAATCTGATTTTACATTTCTTTTATATACATAATAAATGATTATTTCAAAAAAGTGATATATTCGGGTAATGTGGACTACCCCATATTATATACGGTATATACACCTTAAAAAGCTAATTGCATGTGTAGAACACCCGAGTTTGAGTAATGTGGAGTACTATTTTACATATGATTCGGGAACCTTCACAACTTATTCACTTGTTAGTATGAATTTTGTTTATCTTACTACAAAATATTCTGTTATAAGCCTATAAAGCCATTTCATAGCAAATAATATAGTAATAATATAATATAATCTTAAAAATACTGCTCGACTTTTAGTCAACAAAATTTGCGAATAATGGTACTGCTTTAGGAAATGAACAGGGTGAGCCACATTAACCGGCATTTTTCTTCTTCAGCTATGTTTAGATAGTTTCAATTTAACTGGCCTCACGCTTGAAAATGATAATATTTTAGCTTATGAATTATCTAATAGTAAAAACAATAGAATAACTAATTCAAACAAATTGACCAAACTAACCTACTACCATTACTTTATAAGAAACTGGCAAAAAAAGGAAAAGGTAACCACATTACGCTAAGTTACTCTACAAAAAAATATTTTTTGCTCATAACTTTTTTTTTCTTTTCAGAAGGGATACCCAAAGTTGCTTAAAAACTATAAACTATGTTCTTGCAAAAAATGTTGCGTTAAAAAATTATAAATGTTTTGTGTAGTATAGATAACATTCGGTTCCAAATGTCCATTTTTTTATATTTTTCAGTTACGTGGTCGGAAAAACGTTCATTTACGAAAAAAGTGTGTAAGACTTAAAATGACTTAAAGTATGCGTGTGAGTTTTTTTAAAAATTTTTTGAGACTTCTTTTAACTCTTCAAAAATTGGTCAAAGAAAAAAAAAATACAGAATTTCTAAAAAAATTCACACGTACGATTCTGAGCATTTTATGTCTTATACAATTTATTTGCTTCCTACAAATTAACCCAGTTTATTGTACCTGTTATTTTTTCGATAAAAAATCAAAATAGTGATCCGCTTTTAGTAAATTTGGGCTTTGAATATTTAAAATAAAATACACTAACTAATGAATAAAAAAAGAAAAAAATTGTATTGTATTATTCAGAATAAAAAATAAGAGTTATTTTGAGCTTTTATTTAATATTTTAGTCCACAAATATGCTACTAATACGGTGTTTTATAAAGAACTCGGCTCTTGGTAGCTCCTACATTGAAATTTCTCAAAAAAAAAAAAAAAAACAAAGAAGTTTCAAAAAATTTGAGGGCCCTCCTAGATAAAATCCTGCGTACGCCCTTGATTATGTAGATATATGAAACCAGATTCAATTTGTTATTACGGAATTTTTTTGTTGATTCTCTTACCAGAATAAAATGTGTGTCTTATCTTGTTAAATCTTTATGATCATCATTGATTCTCAGAACTAAAATACGGAAAAAAATCATTTGATGCTTAAAAAATAAATGTGTTTAAAGAAAACAAATCATTTTTATGTTGACGGAGAAGCGAATATAGAAAAATTAAGTGTATTTATTCGTTTGAAAATTAAAATTTTTTAGAAAAATACTTGAAAATTTCATTACTTTAAACGTTAAATGCTATAAATTATTTTTATATCTTACCAAATGTTATATTTACCTCGCGCTTCTGTTTGTAACGCATTGAAAGAGGCGTGGCAGGTATAAAGAATAATATATTTTCTTATAATTTTAGATATTCATCGGCATATCATTCAGAAAGGGTCGTATAAGGTCTTAAAACAAATGCGACAATTACATATATTTTGTTGTTCTAATTTCTAAACGACAACATTACTTCAGGGTTTTTTTATTGACTTTACATCTAATGGAAGATCATGACATCGAATTTGCATAAACTTTATTAAATAACAACATTGATCTTACAAACAATTTAAAAAATGAAAAATGAAAATGATATACCAGTCTATTAGTGTGAAGAAAAAAAAATTAAATAATATAAACAAATTTCATAATAAACAACACAATGAACGAAACACGCTTGAAAAGCATTTTGTTGTAGCAGTTATTATCTTTCGAATAATAAGCTATAACTTGCTAGCTTGCTAGTTTCGAGAACAATTGAAAAAAAAAAATGCGTTGCCGGCAACTTAAATGTCAACAACATGCTGCATTCCATGTAATATTTGCATTTTCCGGCCATGTTCTCGAATTGCAATAAATGCACCAAGGTGTTTCGCAGTTTTATTCAAAATAAAACATTGTTTATTTAATGTTTTAAAATATGTTTTTCAATTATGTTGAGAATTATGTGTATGTAAAATGAATATTCATATTAGAATGTAGTAAGCTTAAGTAAAGAAATTACTAATTTTATTTAACCAAATCTCTTCAATCACCTCAAACAAATATCTTCCAATTAAGAGTATAGTATTACGAGTATAGTATTTTAGTGATTGGATGAAATATGCTGTGAAAGAACTTGTCAGAAGTCCATCTTTCAACCAAAAAAAAAAAAAAAAAAAAGGAATAGCTTGTTCATATATTCGAAATTTAGATCTTCCTGATGAATCGTGGCATTTAACCTATGTTTTTTTTAACATCAATTTTGCTCCCTATTATAACTTTATCCCGTGTGCTATGAATATCAGTACATATCTAACGACCGATCCCTGCTTGATGCATTTTATTTGTAACTTTTTAATGTCGCCTCAAATTTTTTAAAATATAATAACCTTAATATAACATATAAGGGGACGTTCAAGTATTATATGTGCAGATTTTCAATGATTTTAGAACCCCACTTCCCCCCACACACAAACAAAAATAAGCAAATCGTGAACACTTTCCTCCCTCTATGATAAAACGTAAGCAGTTTTTTAGATATTTATTTAATTATAAAATTTTAATGTTTTTTGTCTTACGTAAGATTTTTATCAACCACTCCCCTCCTTTACAAATAAACTAGCTGTTTTACCCGGCATTGCACGGGTTTTAATAAAAAGCCAGATTGCACAAAAAAGCTAATAACGAAAACTTTTTTTTATTTTTTAAAACAATGTGCCACAAACAGAAGTATCGCAAAATATTAAAAAATACATTGAAAAAATTGGTAAGAGTTCAAGTTTATGGAAAATCGTTCAAAATATCGGTAAATGTCCAAAAGTTTCGAAAAATATTGAAAAACATCTAAAATATCGGTAAAAGTATACTAATTTTATGAACTTTAGTCAATGTTTTGCAAGAATCGAAAATTCCATGCATTTTCCAACTTAGAATATTATGACAATTAGGATAAGAGAAAAAACTACTGAACATGGCTATGGTGACATATGTTTCGGTTACCGCCACGTAACCATCATCAGACCAATTTATGTTTTATTTAATTTATTTTAAATTAAATGAAATAACAATTGAAAAATTTTTGAACTTTTTGTCTGAGGCCGGGATCGATCTATGAACCTTTCGAAATCAATCTCTCTACATAACGCATTTATCAACGGACTGCGCTGTGTGCCCTCGGAAAAATTGGTAGCTTAAGTGCCTATATGCATGTAGCGTGGTTTCATTCTCTATACTCCTTTGTCATCATTCATGTTGTGTTTGTTTGGTAAGGCTCAGCCATTGGCTGAGAATCAATACCGTACCAATCAAACACAACATGAATGATGACAAAGGAGTATAGAGAATGAAACCACGCTACATGCATATAGGCACTTAAGCTACCAATTTTTCCGAGGGCACACAGCGCAGTCCGTTGATAAATGCGTTATGTAGAGAGATTGATTTCGAAAGGTTCATAGATCGATCCCGGCCTCAGACAAAAAGTTCAAAAATTTTTCAATTGTTATTTCATTTAATTTAAAATAAATTAAATAAAACATAAATTGGTCTGATGATGGTTACGTGGCGGTAACCGAAACATATGTCACCATAGCCATGTTCAGTAGTTTTTTCTTTTATCCTAATTGTCATAATATTCTAAGTTGGAAAATGCATGGAATTTTCGATTCTTGCAAAACATTGACTAAAGTTCATAAAATTAGTATAATTTTCATATAGTCAACATAAACCATTTTAAGTATATCGGTAAAAGTCTAAAAGTATAGAAGAACATCTAAAGTATAGGTAAAAGTTCAAATATAACGAAAAACATCCAAAATATCGGTAAAAGTCCAAAAGTTTCGAAAAATATTGAAAAACTACTAAAATATCGGTAAAGGTCCAAAAATGTCGAAAAACATCCTTCATATCGGTAAAAGTCCAAAATTATTACAAAACATTGAAGAAATCGGTGAAAGTCCAAATACATATATTGAAAAATATTCAATATATCGAAAAAGGGTCCAAAAGTTTCGGAAAATATTGAAACACAACGAAAAAACCGTCCAAGTTTATAGAAAAACATCCAAAATATCGGTTAAAGTCCAAAAACGTCGGAAAACATCCTAGGTATCGCTAAAGGTCCGAAAGTTTTGCAAAATATTGAAACACATCGATGAAATCGGCAAAAGTTTATCGAAAAACATCCAAAATATCGGTAAAAATACCAAAAAAAAAAAAATCGAAAATCATCCTATATATCGGTATAAGCCCAAAAGTTTTGTAAATATTGAAACACATTGAAGAAATCGGTAAAAGTCTAAAAACAAAACGTCCAATAAATCGAAACAAAATCAAAAGTTTCGAAAAATAGTGAAATATGTACATCGAAGAAATCGGTCGAAGTCCAAGTGTTTCGAAAAACATCCAAAATATCAAAAGAAAGTCAAAAAGAATTGAAAAATATTGAAAAACATCGTTAAGAGTCCAAAAATATTGAAAATATTGAGTTGGCATCACTGACGAAATCACTCTCATTTTTGCTCTCATCAACAACACAACATCAAGAATAAAAAAAACAGTAAATGAAAGAGACGGAAAAGACAACAACAACAACAACACATAACTCATGGCGCAGCAAGCTATAGCGACTGAAATGCAAACGATCATTTTTATGCAAGCATTGAATTTTTTTTTTCAACAACTTCATACTAAAGAAAAAAAGGTTTATCTTATAAAAACCAAAAAAATAAGTATACAATCCCGTTTGTTATGACACGTAGAAGGTTTTAAAAAAAGAATTATTAAAATCGGTTCGGTATATTTTGCACCAAATCGTTACATAGGGTTTTCATATAAGCAATTTTATATAACTAGTATAGACATTAGAAAATAATGAACCCCTTCCCCTCTATACATGCTTATGTTATACTTGAGAGTCCCAAAAATAATAAGAAAAATTTGATTTTTTTTTAAACCTATCAAAAAGTCAAAAATTATTGAAAACATTTAACAGGAATCAATAGTTTAGAAAAACTTAGACCTCTAAAAATAACTTATCTGTGGAAAATCTTCAGAAGTATCGTAAAATTGAAGAAAAGTCATCAAAAATTATCAAATTCATCGAAAAAGTCATGAAGTTTCGAAAATCTTAATAAATGTCTTGAAGTATCGAAACACAAAAAATACACCAACGAAAGTAAAATGCGTAATACCAAAAAATATCGAATAACAACGAAAAGTATTTTAGAATACGATACCAAATATATTTACATTCATTTGAAACGCAAAAAAAGTATATATGAATGAAAGGGGGCTTACGTGCGATTTTTGATTTTTTCCAGTTTAGTTTTGCTCAGATTTTTATTCTTTGTTTTTTTGTTTCTTAAAAAATTTCCTTACCATAAAATCTTTTAATTAATTTCAGCTGTTAGCGTTTGTTTTCCTACCACCCTAATGTACGCTCATAAGTTTCAAACATGTACTTGTGCCATAAAAAAAAAAATGCATGTTCACAGTTATTGACCCCATGAACTCAAAAAAATTGTAAACATTAACTTTAAGACTTTTATTTTATTTGTAATCAATATAAGAAAATCAACTAAAATTACAGAAATGCTATTATGGCAATATGCCAATTGATGATGATTATTATGATATCATTACGTCTTTGACGTCATACTAAAAAAAAACCGTTTAGATAATTTTGATGTTTAAATAACTTAATATGAATTGAAATATCTAACATACTAAATATTAAATAGAAAAGCTAATCTTTTCTTATCACACTGTTCTAGTTCGAAATATGGTCTGACGGGAAATAGGTCATTCTTAACTAATTCGGGTACGGGGAATTCGCCCCATACAAAAAGTTCAAATGAAAATTTTTTACTTTTGAATACATACTTTAATTTCTGTATAGTATTTCTACTAGCTTCTTATCTAAATCTCTAACAAATGTTAAACTAAACACTATTATAAATAATACTGAGTACCAATAAAAGAGTTTTTCTAGACTCTATCTTTACTATGCTTTGAACTCAATAATGATAAATTTGATTTGTTTCTATAAGTACTCATTTGTGACAATCTACCCATTGGAAGTTCTGATAATGGCACCATATATAATTTATACACAATATATAGATTATGGCTCATTTAGTGTTTAAAATATAAAGATAGAAAAAAAAAAAAAAACAAATTTGATAACGTACTCGAAAAATAACAGGGTGCCATAGTGAAGTAAGTGGGATGTTTACAAATACGTAAAACGAAGTAATAACAATCTTTGAAAATGAGGTGTACAGCATGTTAGATTTTTCCGAAATAGTTTTCGATCAAGAATCCGAAATTGAATACATTGCTGAACTTTAATTTCTTATACACGGAGAGAATTTTAAGCTGAAAATAATCCCAAACCAATCAATTTTGGGTGCGATTTTCAGCCTCGCTATAATTTTTTTGATATCAAGTAATAATGTGATTGTTTATCAAAAAAGGGAATATGCCCATTCAAAAGAGTTTATTCAATTCAATTTTGGATTGTTCATCAAAAATTTATGAAACTTATTTGTGCTTAAGTCAGCCCTTTTGTACTTGTTTATAAAAAAAAATAAATTTTCCCATTTGTTCTTAATAATTTCTTATTTATCAAAATATGAATATAGCAATTTTTGCCAAATGTAAGAAATATCATTTCGTTTTCAAAAATCAATGTACCAAAATGTCCAAAGACACCTCAGAACATCGTAACATCCCATTATGGGATGTTAGTAGTATTTACTCAATTATAAATACACAATTCGGCTGTCGAGCAGGAATTATTGAAGCAGTAGGTGACATAGTCATATTGAGAATCATAATCATTTTTTTGCATTATTAAGAGTAGAATGGGATATTAAATTCCAGAAATTTGATTTTCATCTGCGATACGTTAATGATTGCATGAAATTGTATTGTAATTTTGTAACCTAATATTTATATACAATATGTGTTGTCAAACAGATAAACTTAACTCACAGTACCTAGATAACACTGTTCAACGGTAAAAAAATATTTGAGTTCGGCCTATGCAATTATGATTCCTTGCTGTTTGCATAATATGACTGTACATATTTACAAAATTTTTCCATCACGTCTCAGTTGTCAGATAAAATGACAAATCAAAATTCACGATTTAAATCCGCGCAAAAAGTAATTAAAAATTCTTAGCCGTCAGAATTTCAAAAAGAAAATGTCAAACAATCCAGAAAATAGTTAAAATTTTGCATTCGGTTTTGAATCACAAAATATAATAAGTGTACTGCATAAATATAGATTGCATTCAACTTTTCGATTGATTCACTTCGATTTATCGCACTTGGAAAATGATTGAATAAACTTTTGTGCACAAAAACTTCGTGCTGTCATAACACGCGCTAACCATTTGTCAGAACAGCCGTATTTGTTTTATGTCAAAACTAACGGGGGCGCCCACACCCGAACTATGCCTGCAGGTGGCACTCTTCCCCTACTGAAAAACCAAAAATCACCTACCTTAAATTACATAAATCTTTCTTAAAACCATATAAAATTTAAAAAACTCCTAATGGTTTTATGTGAAATTATCACAGCTTTGTTTTAGCGCCAAAAACTTAAGGATTGGACCATAAACAACAAACTTGAGTCCTTTTGAATGAAAAATTTCAATTTACTTTAGTTATGAATTGGAGAAAAAACGGCTCTATGCCCCAGTTTGGTCGGTCTTTTGAAATGTAGTTTCCATCTAATTTTATATAAAGAATAAGAAGCGGAAAACTTCAACATACCATACAAAAAACAAATTTCAAGAGAATGAAAACGCTTTTTTCTCAAAACTTGAAAAATGTAGATGTCCTGTTGTAGTTTTAACCCGACGATATGAGTACCTACCTACATACAGAGGTAATTCAAACCAATGGACTCAAGTTTGTTACCTATGAACAAACCTAAAAGTTTTTTGTGCCAAAACAAAGCTGTGACGATTGCGCACAAAACCATGGAGAGTTTTTTCAACTTTGTATCGTTTTTAGCAAGATAGGCTTTTCAGTATATTTTCTTTATAAAACGGGTATAAAAAAGTCTGTCGGTCCGATTTAAAAATTTTTTTTTTTTAGATTTAAAATTTTGCTACTTCCTGCATCGTTTGACTTTTTTTTTTTTTTTTTTAATTCTGACGCCTAAAACTTTTTTCATTATTTTTTGCGCGTATAGGTATTTTGAATTTGTCATTTTATCTGAAAACTGAGACGTGATGCAATCTTATTATGTCAATAGTAAAGAATAATAATTACATAGTCAGAACTCAGATAAAATTAAAAGTCTGAAATTTGTTGAACAGTGTAATCAATCAAACTAAGCCACAATTGCTTACTATCAAAATGAACATCAACATAATATCAGCGATATTCGATGCCAAGTTTAGAGCAGGCCCGTGCGCACGGGGGGTTTTGGGGGTTCAAACCCCCCCCAGGAAGATATTTTTTCCAAAAAAAAATTAAATAAATATATATGATTTGAAAATATGTATTGAAATAAAAAAGAATTTATCTCATAAGTAGTCGTACCTATAATATCATTTATAATATCACAGTTATTTTGACTATTGCTGTGGGTTAGCTCATTTCAACAATTTATAAAGGTAAAAATTTTTTAAAAAAACCTACTTGCATTAGCGTTTTTTGCTGCAAATTGGAAAAATAGTAGAAACGCTATTTGTTTAACTTATATTTTAAATATAGACCATCAAAAAATTTTATTCAGATACCATTTAGCAATAGTTATGAAGGTTTTTAGAGAGATAGTAAGTAACAAAAAATATAAATTTTTTGTCCAGTGATTAGTTTTCTGATCAAAAAAATTAGAACCACCAATTTTTCAATTGAAATCGTTTTATTTCGGTATCTTAAAACAAACGTCCAAAATCGATATCGAGATCATTGCCACATTTAAAGTTATTCAGGCCTAGTTTTAAATGTTTTTTAATCGAATTTCAAAATAGCAAAAAAAAAAAAAAGAAAAAGCTAAGTGTATCCAATCTTTTTTCATATATCAAAATTACTTCACTGAGTCAAATATTTTCCATTGTTATTGAGCACCACTCGCCAACTTCGGGCGAAATTATAATACGGTCCTTAAAAGATTCCTAGGGTTTCCGCTCGTAAAACCCGGTCAAGACCATTTTGCAATCCACTACGGAATTCAATTTTACGCCATCAAGATAATTATGCAACGAGTGAAGCAAATGGTAATCCGAAGGTTCAAGGTTTGTGCTGTACGGTAGATGCATTAAAACTTCCCAACCAAGATCCCACAGTTTTTGGCGAATCACCAAAGAAGTATGTGGTCTAGCGTTGTCGTGATGAAAGGCGATGCCCTTTCTGTTGACTAATTCCGGACGTTTTTCCTTGAGTGCTTTATTCAATTTTGTTAATTGCTGACAGAACACTTCCGCATTAATCGTTTGCCTAAGCAAAAAAACTTTTAGTACACAGGACCCTTGCAGTCCAACCAAATACTCAGCAAAACCTTCCTTGGCGTCAGCTCCGGCTTTGCAACGATTTGGGCAGGCTCACCTCGTTTTGACCATGATCTTTTTCGCTCATTCCTATCATACTGAAATGCGTTCAGAAAGATTTTTTTCACTCAGATTATGTAGCAATGTTGCGACACCTTATGTGTCGGTCTTCCTCCACTTTTTCAAGAATTTAGTCCACTTTTTTGGTGCGTGGTCGACAAGATTTAAATCAAAATTTCCAGAGCGGAATCAATCATACCTGGATGCACGCCATATGTCTGTAAATAGCCTTTTCTGCACTTTTTTTTATAATAATAATAATAATAATTTTATTTAGATTAATCCATTTAACAGCATTTACATTATTATCTTAGAATTTATGTTTAACATATATTTTTAACAGTTTTTGAAATTGATTGACAGTTTCTTGATTTTTTATTTCGACTGGGAGTGAATTAAATAATTTGATTCCCTTATAAAATAACGAATTTTGGCTACACGATTTAGTTGCGTCTGTTAAGCTGATTTCATTTGCACTTCTAAGTGTTCTGTTACGCAATTGGTAGTTAAAAATAATTTTATTAGTCAAATACTTGGGACCGAGTCCCCTAATTATTTTAAATATAAATATGAGTGTTCGAAATACAATAATTTGGTTGACACTTAATAGGTTTAAAGTATTTAGCATTATGTTACTACTTGAATAATTGTCCACTCTCAACACTTGTCTCATACATTTGTTTTGTAACCTCTGTAGACGAATTATATTCGATGTGTTTGACAAATACAAAATTGACGCACAATAAGTTAAATGTGGTTCAACTAAGGACTTATACAAATTTAATTTTTGGTTACAGCTTAGTTCGTTTCTTAGTCTACCTAGCACGCTAATCTTTGCTCCTATTTTTTTAACATATGTGATTTACATTTGCTTCAAATTTTAGTTCATCGTCAATTATGACGCCCAAATATTTAATTTTATTTTCAATTTCAAGACGATTGCTATTTATATATATGTTGACTAGTGTTTTATCTATCCTTTGGTTAGTTAAGATCATAACTTTTGTTTTATTTACATTTAATTTTAATTTATTCTGAAAAAATTTTTCTAAATAGTGCATTTAAATCTGCATTTATTTTTTGAGTGGCATCATCAATTTTATCAGCAATTAAATCAAGGATAACTCGGATCTCAGACATGATAGAAAAAATTGGTTGCTAGATTCGGATTTTTGAAATGAAAGACCAGGGCTTCAAGCTGCGTTATCAGGTTTTGTGGCTAAAGATTTCCATGTTTTGTTATATAACCTCAAAACTATGGAAAAACAAAACTTTTAGGTTAAGATTTCTCGAAAACCATACAAGATATAGCAATTCTTAGGCCGGATTCAACATCGAAGTTTACATTGAAAATGATTTTTTTTTTTGTTTTTCCTTGTTACTTTTCTAAAAAAAAAAGCAAAAAATCATTTTTATTTTCTTCACCAAAAAATTCATAAAAAAATAATATTACGTTAACTCGATCAGCTAGAATTTTAAAAAATATAATTTTTGAATCTACAAATGATCGGAAAACTAACTGCATACTCAGTTTTTAGTTGATTTTTGTCAAACCTTTTTTTATATACAGAAACAATGTAGGTCAGGGCGATTTAGTTACCGAAATTCGACCCTGAAAATCGATTAGCTTATTGACCAATTTAAAAAAAAAAACTTTTGTCTGTATATTTGAACCCCAGTGAACAACTTTGCTTAAAAACCTTTAGTGGAACGGCATCGTGGTAAAACCGAGCTCGGCCTCTTTTTTGTTGTATCTTGGACTCAGTTTGTAATCATTGTTGTAACCAAACTATGGTAATATTCATTAAAACCAATATATTCTTCATTAATCGATGTTATCTAAAACCGAAAAAAAAAAATCTTACAAAAAAGACAACAAAGCCTTAAAGCAATTAGACGTGAAAAATGATTTAAAGCAATACATATTTTCATTGAATTAATCTATTTATTGGGGAGAAAATTACTAACTTTGTTTTGGTTTGCTTGCAAAACTACTTTCCAACATTAAAATTAATTCTAATTCTCAAAAACCGTATCGCAAACTAGCCTGAGTGATAGATAGCTCAAAATGTTTTTATTTAAAATACCAGGACTCATTGCGCTTTCGTGACCAGAGTTAGTGCAATCGACTTGATTTCATAAAAAAAGTAAAAAAAAAAATTTGTATTAATAAAAATGGAAAAATTTTGGACTCAGCACTTTTTATTACTTTTAATTTTTGCCATTTAAACATGTTTTTTGATGTTTACGTTTTTTACGCTTCTTATGGGTCGTCTTATTACCTTTCGAATGGCATACAAAAATCATTTTGAGCCGGAAATATACTTAGCACAGTTTCTCATTAAGCTGACGATACCTATATATGAAGGTACATAAATTTTGTTAATAGTTTTCTCTATACAGTGTTCCTACGTTTTTTTTATGAAAACCCTCCCCCCCCAGGTGCAAATCCTGCGCACGGTCCTGGTTTTGAGCAGAAACTTAATAATACAGTCCAGTATCTAATGGCGGTGTTGTAATAAACATCTTCATTTCATCATCATCACCAACATCATTATTAGCAACAAGTGCCGATTAAATACTTCATTAAACTAATAACCTATATCTAAGTACTATAGAATATTGCAAATGTCGTGGTGGAATTGTGCCACTTCATGTTTCCGCTGCTTAATTAACTGCAATTTCTCTTATTGAACTCAAAGTCCCTAAGTAATTTTCATAAAATGTATTGAGATAGAACATACTATCGCGTTTTAAACTGACGTATAAATACATAAATAAAGGGCCTTATTCCATAACAAACAATTCGCTTTGCAAACACTATTTTAGAATTTGAATTCGTTAACAATAAGGTTGCAAGAGACTGCACCTGAAGAACGCACTCGTCAATATTGTTCATGCATATTTTGCAGGTCAGAAAATAATCAAACCGAGTAGTTGTAATCTTTTGAAAGAAGAATAGTCGATATTTAAGTTTTTATAATAGGCATACAAAAATTTGAGTCACCCACCTCTACCCGCCATTCATTGAATTTTCACCACACTGCTGTTGCCAAGTACAAATTGTGTGCGTGCATTTAATAATTTCTCAGTTCACGTACTAAGGCATCAAATGTTTAAAAAGTTTCCATAAAAAAAATTTTGAGTTAAGCCAAATATTCACATACAATTTGATTATTGTAAATTTACATGATTTATGCGCAAACTTTGTGTAAATTAAGTTAAGGTGTTAAGGTGCTGATGATAAATTGTGGTAGTATACCTAGTGCTGTAAGTTCAAGTTAATGCCATTGCCACATGTTTAATTAAGTGCCGTGCTCAAAAGCATTAAGTCACAAGTACTGGTTAATAATTACGTTATTAATGGCAATGCAAATTAAACGCAAGGAGGTTAAAGCTTACGAGGATTGGTATAAAAACTTAATAAGTTGAAGCGACCCCAAATGTCAAGCAAAGCTTCACGGCTCACGTATTAGTTTGAAAATTTGATTTTCTGATTCTTTAAGGGCCACGTCTTTCACCGAGCAGAACTCTTAAAAGAATCCATATTATTTCAAGTGGTAGGCATTCTATAGATAGTTCAATCTGAAATGAACTTCATCCACTTCTAATGATAACAGTTTTTCTATTTTTCACCAGATAATATAAAAGAAGGTACACAAAAGTTGATGCTTAACTTTACGTCGGATTAAAAAGGCTAAGTACATGATTATATTTCAAGGAAAATTAAAAAAAAGAAGATTTTGGAAATTCTTTAATTACACTGTGCTTCACATTAAAAGAATATTAAACTTCTGCGTTTTTTAGAATATTAGGCTTATCTTCATCACCCTAGGATTTTTTTAAGAGGCTAAAAAATCATAGCTTACCCATTTTTTAACGATTTTTCAAATATTTGTTTTTGATGGAAAGGTGAAAAAAAAACTTCGAAACTGGTTTAAAAATGGCTGAGCTTCACAAAATTCAAATTGAATTTTCGTGAACTCCAAAAAGTTATAAGTGAGCACTTAAAGAGTGTGTCCAAAAAATCATATACACGCTTAAAGTTAAATAAAACTTAAATCGTTCAATTTAAAAATTCTTACTAATATGTATATTTATTAACTTATTATAGAAATTCATTAAACATTAAAATATTGGAATATTAATCGGAATTTATAGTTGTTTCCGTTACCTTTTTGAAGGAGCCGGTTCATTTACGCTTGAAGTCAGGCATGTCCTAGGATAACTTTCCTGTGTTCTTCAATTCCCTTTTCACGAGCGCCCAATATCTCTCCACAGGCCGGAGTTTTGGAAAGTTGGGTGTGTTTGCCTCCGATGGTACAAAATTTACATTATTATTTGCATACCACTCAAGGGCCTTTTTTTCATAGTGGCCTGATGCTAAATCGGGCACTCTGTGCTGATTCAGGAAAGGCAAAGCCGTTTTTGAAGACACTACTTAATTTACATTTCTGTATTTATCGTTCCTGATGTCACAAATTCTTGGCTTCTCTTGCTACAACTGCAAATGGCTTGCCACACAAGAAACTTCTTAGGGAATTTTGCTTGCTTTTTTGTCCAGTAATGTTCCTGAATATTACCTTGTTCATCAGCTACATAAAAATCTTGACCCGGAAGTTGTGAAAAGTCTGCCAGAACATAGGTTTCATCATCTATCACATAGCACTTAAGTTTTTTTTTTATAAAACTAGACCTCAATTTTTGAAAAAAGGTCGAAAAACGGAACATTTGAAAAAAAAACACAACAAACCAAAATGAAAATAACTATTTTCGATGCACGATACTTGTCAGTGAACCTAAATTTTGTTTTAGATTTGCTCTATCGATTACGGTTTCTGAATTATTCTCGCCTAAATGTTCAAAAACACGGTTTTTTTCTTGTAGCATAGTGTAATTATTAAGAAAGTGAGCCGAGAAATTTATCGAAAAATATGTTGGAAATGTAATATTTCAAATCTAACATAAATATAAAACCAATTGAGGCGTTGCTTGCAAGAGCGCCATAAGCCAACTTTTTTTTTTTTTTTTTTTTAAATTTTCAATTCTGATCACAAAATGTGGTAGCGAAATATTTATATGACTGTTAAACGAATATAACTACACCATTTAGAAATTTTAAATTGAAACATCTCGAAATGCCATTTATCGACTTAAAGCGTTCTTGCATGCAACGCCTCAATTGTTTCGTTTAAAATACCAAAAATCCTACATATTTGATAAAAACATTTTCACAAAAATATCATTATCCGTGTGTCATTTTAAAACTATCGTTACTTCGCAAAAAGAAATCATAAATGATCACTCCTTAGATCATTTGAAAAAATATAGTGCTTTTCACAACCATAAGAAGACTTATGGCTGAAAATTAGCACCGAAAACAACAGTTTACTTTGAACATTTTGTAAAGTATTCTTTAAACTGTAAACATGCAAGCAACTTCTGTGGACTTAAAATATGCAAAATCTCTTGAAAATCATAGGGTGTGATTTTCCAGTTCACAGTTCTTAAACCTACATATAGTCAAGAAGCTCACTGCATACGAACTTTTTGACTCAAACTTCATCAACCCTGAGACTGCTTCAGTACATGAGTACCAGACTAAACACTACGATACAGTTAGTAATCTTAATACAACTAAAAATAGATTTTTTTATGAAGCAACGTCGACAATAAGTCAACTTAATAATTTTCAAATTCAACTTAAAATGATAATAAGACCAAAATACATTCAAACGAAAAGAAACAACTATAACTATTTCATTAATATTAGGGCATGACTTAATCGTTTATATACTTAGAAAACACAGCACATATTTATCAAAGGATACTGAATGAATTGCCATAATATAATTAGAAAAATTAATGAAATACAAATATTAGTATAAACTATTTATAGTTGCTTTGTATAAACAATAGGTATAAGTATTGCATTTATGCATTAAATTTTAATTGCAAATTAAAATACTTAATAATTAAAAGTGTTTACATTTTAAATGTTTACATTAAAATGTATTTCTATACATATGTACATCCATATTTAAGAAGAGGATGTTGTAAGTTAAATAGAATTGTTGTACATCTATTAAATGCAAAAAAAAAAAAATATTAATAGGAATCACTTCTTAGAGCTTATAAAAACGCAAGAATATTTTCTTTTAAATTTCAAGAACTCTAAAATGGTTTTTTTAATTACGAATATTTTGTAAAAAATTAAAGTTCAGAGACCCCATGGTCAAGAAAAAGAATTAGGTAACAAATATTTGAGAAAAATTAGATAAGTTGAAAATTTTTACTTGGAATGCCGATCCGCGAGTGGGAAAAAAAAGCAGGACTTTCCGTTGGGTATTTAGGACTTGGCTGACTTTGAAGACTTTAAGCATTAAAAATACTGCCCTTTTAAATAAGAATGATTCGACTTACCTCGATTTTCCCCGTAGTCAATGATATCCAAGTAAATTCTTCTCGTGTCTTTTATCTTTTCTCGGAGCATATGGTCTCTACTCCTTTATCATATACAATGTAATTATTGCCTTTTCAACATTTCATCTATATACAATATATATTTCTCGTCCCGCTACCGCGTTGGTTGCCAACTTGAGGATTCCACTCTAAAGCATGAAGGCAGACTTCCATTCAACCAATTCGATCAATTCATATTCATTTTCGCCAACTGATAAGTGTTGAGCAATATAAGTCTTGGTCTTGGTAATTTTTCGATATCAAGACGCAGATATCTTTGCAAGACCAAGACCATTATCGTGAGCTCTGCTTTTCAGTCTTGATAATTTATAGTTAATAGGTTTCATGCCCCTTTAGAGGATAAAATCAGCCCAATTGGTAATTTGGGATCTCAAAAACCAATCTGCTTTTGAAAAATGAGGTTTCGAAATTTTGAGTGCTCAACAATCTTAAGAAATTTTTTCAAGACCAAGACGAAGACCGAGACCAAGACTAAGACAAAGTCTTAATGACCAAGATCAAGACTCAAGGTGCAAGAGCAAGACCAAGACTGCTATGTTCTTGGTCTTGGTTTGCTCATCACTACACATGATTTATACGTAGATAGGAACTTGTCATCTGATTATTAATTTTTGATATTTTCTGGTCACGTTGAGATGCAGAAGCGCCTATATTCTGTTTATAAATTCCGCTGGCTATGTCGAAATCAATTCCACAGCAGTTAAGAGATTTATAACAAAATGTTTTCTACTAAATTTTCTACTTAATTTTCTACAATACAACATAACATATGCAATAAAAATTAGAATATGCATTTGTTTGCAAACCTTATGCATACAAAAATTAAAATTATACAAATACATAATACGCATGAATAAATTTAAGGTAATAATTTGAACCGGATTTGACCGATATATGTAATTTTGACATTTATTAGTTTCTAAACGCTTCCTTTATTTCTATTAAATCTGGCAACACCATCAGAAGAACCGTTATTTTTGTATGATCATTCTAATGTGACAGTTTGTGTATTACACTATTGCTATACTTTACAGCCAAATTTATAGGTGTTAAATTGTTTTTGATCATATTATACATAGTATGAAATAATTGTTGTCAGGTCTGTAAATTGTTGTTTTATACATTAATTGAACCATTATTTAATTTTAATGTATTGATAAATTTTAAAATTCAAAATGGGACACCGGTGTCCCTATGGTCGTAAAGGGTAACTTTTCAACTCACTTTTGTACTACAATTTTACCAATTTCACAGTCTACCAAAATAAAAAAATTTAATGAACCTGTTGGTAGACATATGTACTGTAACGTGCTTTTTGACACTGATATCGAGGTCGAGGCCAGAATTGCTCATATACTTCAGGATTTCGAGATAACCGTACTTGAAGCTGTAGTTCCAGGTGATGGTGTAGTTTAATTCTTATGATGGCATCAAATAGCCCTAATCCTATCCATCAAACCATACCTTTAAATTTTTTCAATTGGACCCTCACTTTCCGAGTTATCACCCTTTGAAATAAGTGGATCTTTTCCCCACATAAAAATGTATGGGGAAAAAGTCTCCCTTAACGACCATAGGGACACATATGTTCCAGAAAATTCCAGAAAAACCGTTAAAATTTTATGAATTTTTATTTTATAATATGTTTTCTGGACGCCCAATAGACCATTATAACTAGATAACATGGTTGCATAAGCTCTCAATTCCTTACGGTCCTGAAAGGGTTAAATTTTTCAGTTTGCTTGAACCTCTAATTGGCATCTGATTATTAATTTTTGATATTTACTGGTCACGTTGAGATGCAGAATCGCCTATATTCTGTTTCTAAATTCAGCTGACTATGTCAAAATTAGTTCCACAGCAGTAAAAAGATTTATAAAAAAATGTTTTCTACCAAATTTTTCTACAATACAACATATCATAGGTATACAATAAACATAAGAATATGCATTTGATTGCAAAAACACAAAATTAAAAAAGTACATATATAAGTATAACACGCATAAATAAATTTAAGATAATAATTTGAACCGGATTCGACTAAAGTACATTTTTTGCAAAGGAAAAATCCGCTTTAGTCAGACTTGACGTAGGCTATGGGTAGCTGTAGCAATTTCAAAGATAAGCCTTTGTAAACAATATTGAACTTAAGAGTCAACGAAATAAAAAAGCAACGAGAAAATCTCAAGACTACACAACATGTGTACTATTGAGTGTACAATTTTATTAATTGCAATAATAAAAATAATTAAAAGTTTTAAAAATACTTTGGGCTTATCACAATTTTTCCATATTTGTACAAGCAAAAATACTATATAGCAACAGACAGCCCGTCAGTCAGACTAATAGGATATGCGCTGTAAATATTGAAGTGAATTTTTTGAAAATTATTTAACCTTTGCTCACCACATATGAACCACGTCGTTTAAAAATAAATCTCTTTATTCAATTCCAGCTATGTCAAATTCAAGACTCGTCAGAAACGTCTACGTACCGCTGATAAAATTATTACTGATACTGTCTATGGCAAAGTGAAAGGTGTCAAATGGCAATCGGTATATGGTGGCAGTTATTACAGTTTCGAGGGTATACCTTTTGCCAAGCCACCTGTTGGACGTTTGCGTTTTAAGGCACCAGAGGAGCCTGAACCATGGACAGATGTGCGACGTTGTACTAGGGAACGTACAAAACCATGCCAAATGAATATCATATTAAAGCAAGTACAAGGCAGAGAAGACTGTCTGTATTTGAATGTCTACACAAAGAAGGTGAGTTGTTAGCAAATACTAAAGATACAATATCTGAATTTAACACAAATGTTTTATTTTTGTAATAGATACACCCTGACAAACCTATGCCAGTGCTAGTTTGGATCTATGGTGGTGGTTTTCAAATGGGTGAAGCTTCACGTGATCTCTATAGTCCGGACTATTTTATGTTGGAGAATGTGGTTCTTATAACGATAACATATCGATTGGGTCCATTAGGTTGGTATTATAAGTCAATAAGTCTGCAACAACTATGCTTTCAATTTCATGAGCTTTTTTTTTATATCGCAGAATGATTTTGGATGAGACTGGTTAATGCAATGCATATTATGTTTTATTTCTTTTATCTTCTTCCTTCACAGGTTTCCTCTCGCTCAACGATAAAGAACTTGATGTGCCGGGCAATGCTGGCCTCAAAGATCAAGTACTCGCACTCAAATGGGTCAAACGTAACTGTCAGTACTTTGGTGGAGATGCCGATAATGTAACAGTGTTTGGTGAAAGCGCCGGTGCTGGTTCCACGCATTATATGATGCTAACGGAACAGACACGTGACCTCTTTCACAAGGCCGTACTTATGTCTGGTAGTGCTATTGCACCATGGGCAAATATACCACAACATGATTGGGCCTTTCGTCTTGCAAAAGCAACAGGTTACCGAGGTGAAAATAAAGATGGTGATGTATTGGAACATTTACGTCACTGTAAGGTCAGTTCGATATTTAAGGTTAGCGATGATTTAATTACACTGGAGGAACGTCATGAGCGCCTGACTTTCAGTTTTGGACCAACTGTTGAGCCCTACATAAGTGAACATTGTGTGATACCGCGTGCACCGCTGGAAATGATGCGCTCCTGTTGGGGTAATGATATACCAATGCTTATTGGCGGGAATTCATTTGAAGGGCTGTTAATGTTTACAGGTGAGTTAGCAAGATGGGGTTGGTGATATATTTTTGGTATTTACGTTATAGAACTTTTGTTTTTTTTTTTTATAATTCCAAAATCATTTCAAGTATGTTGATGATGGTTTTGTGAGCAGATTTTTCATGTTACAGGTTTCAAGGATAATGTTTTATCTGAGAAAATAATTCACGGTTTTTCTTGTGTCTTTCACTTCCTCCCGGAAGATAGAGCGTCCTAAAAACTCTTTCAATTTTGTGCGGTGACTAGCTAGTGCTGGCATGCCAATTCAATAATTTCTTACACAGTATACTCTTCCGAGTATAAAACAAACCAATTATTTACATACCTCCCTATTTGCTGTTGCTTGTGCGCTCAAAATTTTATTATTTTTTTACTTGTGCGCTTAAAAATTATATTCACACAGCAATTCAAATTTTTAGTACCTACTTTCTTGTGTGTGTCTTTATAATACGGTCATTGGGTAGTTTTATCTTTAATTGTATTCTGGGATTTTAAAAAATGAGATGTGCTTTTTTCGAATTTCAACTTTACCAACTCGTATCTTTGCGCTCTCTTCACAATATTGAAAAAATTCCGAAAATTGCAAATATTTCGCTAACTGTTACTTCTACAAAAAAAATTTTAATATACAATTTTGTAGCTTTTAAAATTTCCTATAAAAATGGCTTCCATATTGTTTTTGTACGACTTATATTTTAGGAGATATCCTAATTAAAATGTTTCTAAAATTATTCAATTATGCATTTGGCGTATGACTATTCATACGTATATTCGTGTGTTGATTTTTAAATTGTGATAACTCATGAATGGAGAGTCGCAATTAAAAGAGAAAAATATTTATTTCCAGGGAATTGCTTGATCTCTTAACTACATATTTCAGCTTAAGAGATATTTATTGACAATCCTTAAATTTAGAATAAAATTTTTAACAAAATATCTCCGAAACGATGAGCACTAGAAAAAAATTTACCTATGAGGGTGTTCCTAGCTCTGATTTCGTTTTTTTACGGCACTTGGTTGCTGAAATATTTTGTAAAAACTGTTTTTTCTAAATTTTAGAATTGTCAAAAGATATCTCCTAAACCATGAATCGCACAAAAAAAAAAATATTGTTGTTTGTTGATCAAGCAGTTCCCTACACAGTACCAAAAACGTTTAACTTCTAAACAAAAATTGTTATGAACTATAAATTTAACACCGAAATTGTTATGAACTATAAATTTAACACCAAAATTGTTATGAACTACAATAAAAATTTTATAACAAAATTGTATAAAACAATTTAACAATTTTCACTCCAAACTGCTGCGCAAAATAATCCACAAATACTAAATTTTGTGTGTATTCGATGACTGGACATTTTTGACGTTTTGTTAAAAGTTTTTATACAATTTTGCTATAAAATTTATAGTTCATAACAATTGTTTTATTACGAAAGTTTAAAAAACTACTTTTGAAAACTTTAAAAACTTGCAAATTAAATTTAAGAAAACCGGCTAATTTACTACAAAAAAAGAACACGGAATTTCGGGTTAAAAATAAGCGCGGAGAGAGCGACGTTTATTGTTTGCTGGTTGTACAAGTACAGAGTTTAATTATTGTTTGTACATACGTGGGAGCCATAGGGGCAGCCCGAAAATAGTTAACATAACAAAATTCGAAAATAACCAAACACCACTGTACCGACAACATAGTACAGGGTGTTTGGCTATGTTTTGGCGTAAACATTGCCGCCCACCTTGCAGGAATGCAAAGTTTACAAAATTCAAGTAAAAAAAAAAAAAAGTTCATAGAGGAAAAAAATTGAATTCAAGAAAATAAAATTATAATAAAAAACTATAGTAGGTAAAAAAAAATTATAATAAGGAGGGGAAAAAAAATTTAAGGTTGTGCTGAAATCACCAGGCACCAGAACCGGACACGATCCATCCCAGTATCGAGTTTTGAGCGATCGGTTGCCCAATACCTGTCGGGAACACGCCTGCCCGAATGACCCTTTGATACACCTCGATACCCAGGCGTAGTTGAATGGGTCGACGTTCAACGTTGGCCATCACGCATATAGACTCGTTACTGTCTGCGCAAGATCGTATCTCTAACGAACAAACTTCTTCACCGTCAATCGTTGATGTATGGAGGCGCCACTGCCTCTCCAGGTCTCGCGAAATTTGTGTTTTTGGAGCGCACCCGTCTAGAACCGCCCTCTCTTTTCTAAATTGGCCCTGTACCAGCACACGCACAATAGCGGTAGGTAGCAGTGTCACCATACGTTGCGTCGAAGAGGATGACGGAGGGGGTGGGGATGCTCGTCTCGCTACTCGTGGGCGGAATCTCTGTGAAAAGGAAATGGGTTCAGTCAGACGATTTTTCTGACTAGGCCGTTGTCTTACCTCTCTTGGCTGTCTATCCTGGTGGAGCTTCTGACGCACAACACGTCCTGCACGCTTGGCTTTTGGGCGCATGGCCCCGAAGTCGTCCTCGTCGTGCAGCAAAGTGTGATGGTCATCACCACAGTATCGGCATCGATGCTTGCTTGAACAATTCTTGCGCGAGTGACTATCGGCAAGGCAATTAGTGCAGAATCCATGACGGAGAGCTGCCCTTAATCGCGACGCCAAGTCCTTCGCCAAGAATTGACGACACTGCGCAATGGCATGCCTTTTAGCACAGAGGGGACACGCACGAGATGGTACCCTGTGTCTGGTGGACACCGTAGCGTTAGTGCAAACGCTCTCTAGTGTAGCTTTTTCCTTTTCTGCAACCGTAGCGTTAGTGGAAACGCTTTCTGGTATGGATGGCTGCTTCGACGAGACCGTAGCGTTAGTGCAAACGCTTTCTGGCCTGCTTCGTACTGCGACAACAGCACTGGATAGAGCGCTTCTAGAAGGTGTTCGGCTGCAAACACTCATGAGGTCATCCGAGTCCTCATAAATGATTTCATCAATAGCAATATTGTCGACAGACATTCTGAAAATGAGATTGCAAGTTTATGTGGTTATGTGTGGTGGGAAAAAAAATGTGGACAAAAAAAAGAGAAAACGGAACGGATAATTTGTTTATATGACGAAAGTTATGGCATTGGAAGTGCCACAAGTTTGACAATAGGCCGCGTAATGCAGCCACGTTCGGTTCGGATTTCTGCAACGCGTACGCGATTATCACTGCCGGGATATGTTTTTACTATCCGGCCTAATCGCCATTCATTTGCTGGTAAGTTTTCATCTCTCACCACGACCAAGTCGTTAACAGCATATTCTCGCTGGGGAGTTTTCCACTTAACGCGCTTGTGCAACTCTTTAAGATATTCGCTTTTCCATCTGCGACAGAAGTGCTGCTGCATAGCCTTGACTTTCTGCCATCGGTTGACGATGGTAAGCGGTTGTTCGTCTATCTCTGGTTCAGTTGGAGATAGCAGAGGGCCCCCGACCAAAAAGTGGCCAGGAGTTAAAGGCTGAAGATCCGACGAATCTTCAGACATGGCGCTAAGTGGACGCGAATTTAGGCACGATTCGACTCGATTAAGAATGGTGGAAAATTCTTCAAAAGTGTATTTAAGTGTTGCAGCAACCTTTTTAAAATGATTTTTGAAAGATTTTACGCCAGCTTCCCAAAGACCTCCCATATGAGGTGCTCCAGCTGGAATAAAATGCCAAGAAATTCCCTGATGCGCAAATTGTGAGACAACGGCATCATGTGAATTGTCGAGGAATTCCTTGAATTCACGTTTGAGGACTCTCGACGCGCCTAAAAAGTTTGTTCCATTATCAGAATAGACATTGGCAGGGCAGCCACGTCTAGAAACAAAACGTGTAAATGCCGCTAAAAATGTAGCTGTTGACAAGTCACTTGTGGCTTCAAGGTGAATTGCTTTTGTTGCAAAACAAACAAACAAGCAAACGTAACCTTTTGTTATTCGGCAAGCTCGACCAGAAAAACTTTTCATATCAAAGGGGCCAGCAAAATCCACGCCCGTAGATGAAAATGGTCTCGAAATATTGGTGCGCTCAGGGGGGAGTGCAGCCATAATTTGAGTCCTTTGCTTTTTTGAATTGACAACGCAAACTTTGCAATTGTGAAGAGTTGTCTTTATCAGATTTTTCGCACGTGGGATCCAAAATTGCGTTCGAAGAAGACGAAGCACCAATTGGTTTCCCCCGTGCAGTGAAGTTTCATGAATATACTTTACTAGCAACCTAGTAAAGTGACAGTTGTACGGTAGCAAAATTGGATGTCTTTCGTCGTACGAAAGAACAGGTGAAGATGCTAACCGCCCACCCACACGCAGCAACCCGTCCGAATGAACGAACGGATTAAGAGCCAAAATAGAGCTTTTGTAGTCAACGGGTTGGTTAATTTCTAAGCGATGATATTCCTCAGAAAAGTGAACTTTTTGGCTTAGCAAAATTAACCGATTTCTGACTGTTTTTATTTCGCTATTGTCAATAGATTCTGACTTGCATGAAAATGAAGCGCGCCGTACTGGATGGGTGCAATTTAAAAAACGAAATACATAGGCTATAACCCGTAATCCACGCGGCAGTGACGAAAAACGCTCCAAAATATCGTCATATTTCGAAAAATATGCAAAATGAACTTTAACACCTTTGCGTTCAAGAGAAGTTTCGATGAGTGAAGGTTCAGGTTGGTTGTGCCAAAAAGAATTATTTGACGAAAGCCATGATGGACCATGCCACCAAAGAGTGCTGTTAATCAGCTCCTGAGGTGTTACCCCACGTGAAGCCAAATCAGATGGATTGTCATGTGATTCCACATGAAACCAATTCTGATTTCCAACCTTTTCAACGATTTTAGATACTCTATTTGCAACGAAAGTTGTCCATGAGCAGGGGGGCTTTGAAAGCCAAGCCAGAACAATGGTCGAATCTGTCCAGCAGTATAAACGATGGCGATCCAAGTTTATTTGAGGCACTAAGGTGTCAACCATGTCTGCTAGTAAATTTGCCCCGCATAATTCAAGGCGTGGCAAAGAAACCGTTTTAACAGGAGCAACTTTGCTTTTAGCGTATAGCAAGTGACTGACTATACAATCACTTTGCTTGACACGAATATAAACTGCCGAAGCATATGCTTTTTCCGAAGCATCACAAAAAGCGTGAAATTCTACTTCTGAAGTAGGTGAAAAACTTACATATCGAGGAATCCTGATATTATCAATATTTGAATAATCTTGCAAAAAAGTTTGCCAAGACTGAAAGCTATGGGGTGGAATGGTTTCATCCCAATCTATTCCATCAAGCCAAATCCGCTGCATAAGAATTTTAGCTATCACCACTATAGGTGCTAGCCAACCCGCAGGATCAAAAAGTTGCGCAATAACTGACAAAACTTCCCTTTTTGTGTAGGACGACTTAATTTCTAAACGCTTCGTAGTGAAATAAAATAAATCTGTCGTGGCGTTCCAACAAACGCCTAAGGCTTTGACGCAGCTCGCATCTTCAAATTTTAAAAAATCTTCTCGTAACAGATGCTCCGTGGGAAGATCTGCTAAAATGCTGAATGCATTAGGAGTCCACTTTCGCATGGCAAATCCTGCCGAATCAAGAGCAGCTATAAGCTCATTTCTAGCATTAATGGCAGTTTCCTCGTCATGAGCCCCAGCTAAGGCATCATCAACATAAGTATAGTGCCGCAATATTTCAGCGGCAAGAGGATAGAGTTGTTGAACGTCATCTGCCAATTGCAGAATTGTTCGAATTGCCAAATATGGAGCACAATTCACGCCAAAAGTTACGGTTTTCAGCTCATAATCCTGAATTTCATCATCAGGTGAGCTTCTAAAAAGAATGCGTTGAAAAGCGGAATGTTTGGGGTCTACAAGAATTTGACGGTACATTTGTTGAATGTCGCCATTGAAAACATATTTGAAAAACCGCCATTTTAGTACCAGAAGCGTCAAATCAGCTTGAAGAATAGGTCCTGCGTACAGAACATCATTCAAGCTGACACTGTTGGACGTAGGACTCGACGCATTGAATACTACACGAACTTTTGTGGTAGTTCTTTCTGGTTTTATAACCGCATGATGCGGTAAATAATAATGAGCAGGTGACTTTTCAAATTTTGGAGAAGCTACCTTCACCATGTGACCCAACTTTAAATATTCAGTAACCACCTTGTCATATTCATTTTTGAGGTCAGGATTTTTGATCAGTCTAGCTTCATTTCTAACGAATTGTTTGAAAGCTATACCTCGAGAAAATCCCAGATTTATTTCATTGGGGTAGCCACTTTTGAATGGCAAAGTGACCATGTATCTACCCCTTTCGTCACGTTTAGTCGTCTGTTGATAGTTGTCTTCACAAAACTTATCAACCTGAGTTATAAATTTCTTTTTTGGAAGTTCTTCCAACTCCCAAAAACGTGCGATCTGTTGATCAATCGCAACTTCAGAGAAGTTTGTTAAACACGTAGTAAAAGTGGATATTTCCTTTCGAGGCAAAGGCCCAGTAAACATCCAGCCAAAAACGGTTTCCTGCGCTAATAAGGATCCAAGAATATTTCTTCGAATTCCGTCTAGGATTATGGCAGGATACAAATCGCCACCGATTAAAACATCTATCTGACCACTTCTGAAGAAATGAGGATCCGCTAACTGAATGTCAGGCAAAGATTCACATACAGAAGGGTCAATGTAACTAGAAGGCAAATTTCCAGTTAAGCGAGACAGCACAAAAGCCGTTGCTTCGATTTGGAATTGCCTATTTTTAGGAGAACTAATTACGAAGTCACACGATTGTGACACCTGCGCCGATACAGTTTGATTCAAACCTGAAACTTGAGCATTTATTCCTCGAGTAGGAATTTTTAACAATTTTTGCAAACGTTCAGAAATGAATGTACCTTCCGAACCAGAGTCAATAATTGCTCTGGTGGTGTACGATGCACCCAGGTGACAAACGGTCACCATTGCAGTACCAAGTAACACTCTTTTGGCACTTGAGGAAAAACACGTCTGTAGGTCTTTGTTAGTGGACTGTAACTGACAAGAATGAGATTGCGTATTTGGGCCCGGGGGGTTTGCTTGAGGATTCGATCCATTTGAGCCTACACTCAAATTATTAGAAGAGGTTGGAGTCGAATCTCGATGCAGAAGTGTGTTGTGACGTTGCTTGCACGTCGCACAATTATATCGGCTTATACACGCTTTTATCTCGTGAGAATGACCTAAGCAGTTGACACATAAATGATGCTTTCGGACAACTGCTAGACGTTCCTTTTGATTAAGCTTGAGAAATTTAGGACACACTCTTAACGCATGCTGCTCCGACGAACAAAGCTTGCAGTTGATCGAAGTGACCTTTATCTGGTAACTATTTACCCGCTTACCAGAAGAGTTGTTCTGGTGACTCTTTGAGACCAACGTCTGAGAGTTTGAACATTGTTTTGGTATCGCACCACTAGAGTTGCGAATATCTGATACAGTTTCCAGTGTTTGAAAACGACTGGTAAGAAAAGAATCAAGGTCTGCCCATTTTGGTATCTCAGTTTTATTGGTAACGGATTGTTCCCATAGAGAAAGAGTGACCTCAGGCAAACGTGTCGAGCAGAGATATACAAAAATTGCATCCCAGTTTGTGATATTAATATTGTGCGTTGTTAACGCGAAAATACAACTATTAATATCTCGTTGAAGTTTCTTTAAATCTGCACCAGATTCTTTTGGTACTTGTTGTAAATTAAATAAAATTTTTAATTGGCTATTGACCAGGATACGCTTGTTTTCGTACCTGTCGCATAAATCACGCCAAGCTTGAGAAAAACCATCGTTTGTCAAAGGAGATTTCATCACTATTTCCTTTGCTTCTCCCTGTGTTTTTTTATTAAGGTGAAAAAGTTTTTCCACTTCAGTTAAACGCGAGTTAGTAATATAAATGGCTGTGAACATGTCCCTAAAAGACGGCCATTTGAGATAATCGCCACCGAATACCTCTGTATCACAAGGTGGTACAGGCATGCTGTGACCACTTAATGGTACACTGGCTTCACCAATCTTTGGTTGTGGCTTCTTCTGAGAAAGTTCAGAAAGTCGTGATGCCACACGTAAATAAGATTGGTAACAACTGCGATACTTTTGTTTACATGACTCTATATCTTCCTTTTTTTCAACTACATCTAAACACGCCTCATATGAAGTTTTAAGTTTTCTCCACTGGGCTTTTAGCTCGTCTTGTTGAGCATCTATTGAAAAAATGTTTCAACGGCATTAAACTCCACTTCAAATTCGACTAAAGAGTCGGACAAACGAGTGAACGATTTTAACTGAGCCATATTTTTTTTATTATTTTTTTTTTTTTTTAAATATTTTGAAATATTGAAATATTGAAATAAATCAGGAAGAACCAAATCAAATATTTAAACGCAACTGAACTTGCCAAGAGAAGACAAAAGAAGTAAAAAAAACACCAAAAATCAAGCAAAAAAATAAAAAAAATGCAAATGCCTTATCGGCAACCACTTGAAAAAAATACAAAATACAAAAAAAATTTTCCTCAAGCAATCAAAAAAAAAACAAAGCTGTGTGGGAAAAATAAAAAAAATTTAAAATAAAAAATTTATATATGAAAATATGCGAAAATGTAAAAATTTTCCTTAATTATACACTTTTTTTATTTAATTTGAGTTAAAAAAAATTCAATTTGTTCAAAAAAAATGTAATTTGGAAAGTAAAAAATTTTGTCCGAAAAAATTTTAAATTTCTTGCACTGTGTTTGTTATGTGTACTCTCTGCAACTAAATATGTACAAGATTTACTATGTAAATTTGTAACATAAACCAAAGCCAACGCTTTGATTTTGACGGACACGATTAAAAGAGGAATACGAAAGAACGCGCAATCGTGAGAACACAAATTTTTTACATGCATAAATGGTGGTTGAATTTTTTTTAAGTTGCAAGCTAAAGCACTGAAATGCACTTTGAGTAAGCAAAAAGTGACGCAAAACGAAATTTAGAAAAATTATTGCATATGAACCGATCATAAAACTTCGGCTTTGAGAGAGATGCAATAACTTTTTTCGGTAATTTGGCCACACAAAAAGCAAACTGAAAAATTGTTGTTCTTGTAATTGCACTTGTTTTGTCGTTTAAAATTGCTCAATTTAACGCAAAAAAAAAAATAAAATCTTTACGTATATAGATTTTGCCTTCAAAATTTTAGAAGGGTCAACGACTATATATATACTTAAGCAACTGAAAGTATATACAAAAAATTTAAACATATAGTTTCTTCCGCGCCAAAAAAAAAAATTGAACAATTTTGTAACACAAACCAAGAAATGCAAAATTACGTATGAAAAAGAAAAATTTTTTAATTCAAATAACACTTTTGATTACAAGAATTTTTCCACATAGAAAAACTTAACGAGTCGAATAAAATACGCGTTTCCGAACCGAACTTTTCCACTTTTTTTCCCTTAATTTTATAGAAAATTAAAACCACATACCTTGAAAATTTGATATTAAATAAATAATATATATTTTTGAAAAAAGGATGAAGTTGAGACAATTCCAGATGATGAAGTCGCTGCTGTATTGACTGCAAAAAAAACACTTCACTTCACTTTTTTATTTTTATATTGCCAATATTTTATTAGCTTTTTTTGCTAAATATTTGAAAATTTTGTATAATTTCTTAACACTTTGTTAGCAAATTAAATTTTTTTTTGTTGTTTTTCTTTCCACAAACACTCGCGGCGCTATATTTTGTATATTTTTTTTAATTCGCGGAACACACCGACGGATCGATAGGACCAAATGTTTTATTACGAAAGTTTAAAAAACTACTTTTGAAAACTTTAAAACCTTGCAAATTAAATTTAAGAAAACCGGCTAATTTACTACAAAAAAAGAACACGGAATTTCGGGTTAAAAATAAGCGCGGAGAGAGCGACGTTTATTGTTTGCTGGTTGTACAAGTACAGAGTTTAATTATTGTTTGTACATACGTGGGAGCCATAGGGGCAGCCCGAAAATAGTTAACATAACAAAATTCGAAAATAACCAAACACCACTGTACCGACAACATAGTACAGGGTGTTTGGCTATGTTTTGGCGTAAACAACAATTTTGGTATACAATTTATAGTTCGTAACAATTTTGGTTTAAAAGTTAAACGTTTTTGGTTTAGAATATCTTTATGGAAAAAAATTTTATAAATTATATAAAAAAATTGGAATACATAAGTTTATAAAAACAAATAGTATAAATAAACTTTTCCCTAAACTTTATCCATAAACTTTTTGCTGTGTGGTTTAGCACTGGCCCGATAAATCAGTTAGTTATAGTTTTCACCCAAGTGCAGGCCTGACGAGAAGGAGGGGGTAAGGGTGGGATTCCCCCCGGGCCCGGAGAGAAACAAAATTTTCATTAATAAAATTTATAGTAGCATACGAAATGATATTTACGCGCAACTTGAAGAAACGGGCCCAACCGACGAACACGAAACAAGCACTTGAGAAAAAGCCCGGGCAATTATTATTATTTTTTTTTTCGAACGAAAAAAACATAGATTACGCATTGACTGCTTGCTTAAGCTTTTCGGACAAATCTAATAGGTTTTTTTGTTTGACTTAACTTACTCCATTTGCATTCTTAACAATTGACTTATACATTATTTTCTATATTTTTATTAAAGAACAGAATTTTTTCCAAGTTCGTGCTCCTAAACCTTCGTGTGATTTACGGGTCCTCACGGGCCTCTAAATTAAGGGCTTTTGTCGTTGGGTTCGGTCTCACATGAAAATCGATTTCAAAGCCCGAGCCCAACGGGCAGTTAAAATGATTTGCCTTTTTTTAGTATATTTTTCAAGCATTGATCGAAGACCGGCCGAGATCTTATTTTTTTACTTTTATTATATGAATATGGGCGAGAAGCAAACAAAATCACAACTTTGCACATTTCATATATCTCCTGGGCATCCTGTGGGTTAGTATCGAATAAAAAATACTAGTACTGGAAGGGGCCCGGTATATAAATACCCCGGGGCCCGGATTTTCTCTCCACGCCCCTGCCCAAGTGGATAAGATAGCTGAATGTTATGATAGAATCTTTCAGTAAACTGTATCATTCAAAATTCTAGCCTTATTAACCATTATTTCCTTTTAGAAGTTCGCAAGTATCCCGATTTATTGAATAAGCTTGGCGACTGTGAATATTTGACACCAACTGATGCCAACCTGACTAAAGATAAACGCAAGGAATTTGGACAATTACTCAAAAAAGCATATTTTGGTGAAAAAGAACCCAGCTGGGAAACCATTCTAATGTATAGTGATGTAAGTAACAAAAAAAAAGAAAACCATTTTCATACCTTCTCTTTCGCTTTAAAGTTAACTATTTTCGATCTTAATGTTTCTTAAAACCAATTTTTCAAAAAGTAGTCAAAAATTGGCTTAAACATCTATCTTTCTTTGTCTCAAAAGTTTCATTAAGTTTGCATTATTTTTTATTCCAAGTGCGATTTATATTCCATTACTCAAATTAAATCGCTTAAGATCTAAACTGTCGCTAACTTTAACGTTTTCACATTGGATTGTTTTTCGCTTTTTTTCCAACAGCTCTTCTCGTACAAATACTTTTGGCATGGCATACAACGTACGGTACTGTCACGTTTGCATCACGCAACCGCGCCCACCTATCTCTATCGTTTCGATTTCGATTCGAAGCATTTTAACTTTATGCGAATAATCACGTGCGGACGCAAAGTACGCGGTACCTGCCATGCAGATGATTTATCCTATTTATTCTACAATGCGGGCGCCAAGAAGTTAAAACATCGGACAGCTGAGTATAAAACGATACGTCGCATGATTTCCATACTGGTGCAATTTGCCGAATGTGGTAATCCAAACATTCCAAATGCAATAGCAGCAACAACAAACATATCCGTGACCCCACCAGCAATGACAGCCACCAAAGCTATAGCAGAGACACTGACAGAAACAGAGACACCAACAGCGACACCGCCGACAGTTGCAGTTAAAGAAGCGTCAACAAATGGAGATGTGACCACGACTACCACGGAAAATGGGTCAGACAGTAACAGCAATTGCAGTAGCAGCGGCAGTGTCAGTGATAGTGGTGGCACTATTACTACTGAATCGGATGGGGTTGTTGCCAATGTTGCTGCTGCTGCTGATGGCAATGCCACAATTCAAGTGGATCCTTGGCTGCCGCTGTCAAAGGGCGATAAAGTATTCAAATGCTTGAATATATCCGACGAATTGGAAGTGATTGATTTGCCCGAAACGGACAAACTAAAACTGTGGGATAGCATGTACGAGCATACGGAATTGTTGTACTAAAAGTTGAATGAAGTGAGAGAGGTCGGAGTCCAAAGGGTTGTTAAAGCTTGATATGCTTGTTATTTTTTTGCTGCTGCAAGCAGGATAAACTGTTTTTCATCAACCATACATATATGTATGTGTAACATTTATATGTATTGATATTTGATATTTTTGCATAGCAATAGGAGTAGATAAGTAATTTTTATTTGACAATTTGTTGAATTTTTAATACAGGGTATTTAGTATAAGATTTTTAGAATTTTATGTAAAATATATAGTACATATCTATGACAACTAGTCAAAGTAGCGTATGTTTGTATAGAATATATATTTTGAATACGACTTTTGCACATATTTTCCGTTTTATTTTATTTTTTTCAACACCTATTACATACTCACCAGTAAATTATTCATAAGACTTTTTTTTAAAAAATAAATCTGAAAAACATTTAGCATAGCAATTTTAAATGGGAAAGGTCTTAAAATTTTTTGGTCACTTAAGTCGTCCTACTTATTTGAAAATATTCGAAAAAACATTTTTTGCTGAAGGTATTTTTTGGATTCCAATTTAACGCAAGAATGGGATGATAAGCTACTCCGTTCAAATGCCACAGATAACACAGTCCTGCATTTTTGAAAAAGCTAAAAAAGTATGAAATGAGAGAAGGTGATTTTATATAGATTTTTGATCGCTGAATCCGAAAATGACCTTCGATTTGCTCCACCACGTCTGAGACCCGAGTTTTCCTTGATTTAGAGAGCAAGAAACGCTATTTTCAGACATATGGCGTACATCCTGAAAGTAGTCTAGTTCACTTTTGACAGCGGCATTGAATAGCCCTCTTTAAAGCGTTCTTTTAACATTTTCAATTGAATCATTAGTTTCCTAAAGGAAAGGTAAAAGTATCGCTATTCCTTGTAAACGACTTTATTCAATTTGTATACTAATGATCCAATTAGAAAGTTAAAAGTAGCTATTCAATGCCTCTGTCAAAAGTGAACTACACTACTTTCAGGATGCACGCCATATGTCTGAAAATAGCGTTTCTTGCTCTTTAAATCAAGGATAACTCGGATCTCAGACGTGATGGAGCAAATCGGAGGCCATATTCGGATTCAGAGAGCAAAAATCTATAAAAATTACCTACTCTGATCTCATACTTTTTTTCATCGCAGGACTATGTTATCGTTTGTATATACAAAAACGCAGGGTAAGAGAACACCGGAAAACGTTAGACTCCAGGGACTATTCTGAACAACTTTTCGAATCCAATGTGGAGGAAAAGTATACAAATAATCCCTCAATTTGAATGAATCTCGGTGCTTAAGGGTGTTGTACGTTGCTGATTACGAAAAAAAAAATTATTCGTTACCGTGAAAAAAGTTAAAGGGATGGACTTTGGGCGCCCATAAAATACTGCTATTGTTTCATTTTAAAATCAAATAAATCTGTTGGTTTTGTGAATTTCTAAAAATGGCACAGGAAAAATAGTGATTTCTATCCACACCGTATATCAAATGTGATACGAAATTTTTTAATATCTTTAAGTAAGTAGTTCACCTGTATAATGAATTATATAAACTTTATTGATCATATCTAGTAATTTGTTTCCGTCCTTAAAAAAGTTGAAGGGAATTTCATTATGAAAATTTTAAAATTTATATAAAGTTTTACCAATATTAATAAAAACAAACAAAACACATATCTTTAATTTTTGATTTTTAAATTTGCTTATTTCGTTGAGGCGTTATAGTGGTAAGTTATAGTATGTGTAAAATCCTCTTATGTCACACTTTATGCATGTTCTGCGTAATCTCCGCTTCTAAAAGATCTTTTCAGATTTTTCAAAAATCCAACGGTAATGGATTAAAAATTCGTTTAAATATTAAATATTAAGCATAGACGGGAAATAAAATCGTATAAAGTTTTAGGGATCAAAATTTTTAATTTACTATTGAAAATCCCTATTTCAAATCAATAAATAAAAACTTAAGCAACTTCTCCGCCTCTATGAAAACTATAAAAAATATGTACGCACTTTCCATATATCTAGGAACTTTATCCCAGAAAAAAATTTGGGTAATTGATATCTTACCATTTTTCAGTAGTAGAGAAAAACCAGGCATCTAACGAAAGTACACTGCAACACTATAGTTATTTGATATTTGGAGAGTGCGCACATACTTGTCTTCTAATTTTCTCAAAGGAGGATAAGTTGCTTAAATTTCTATTTATTGATTAGAAATAGGGATTTTCAATAATAAATGAAAATTTTGGTCCCAAAAACTAAAAACGATTTTATTTCCGGGGCTATGCTAAATATTTTAAAGCAAAAAAAAAAAATTAAGAAAAAAAACTTTACAACTTGCTACAAAAAATAATTTTTTTTGAAAGCCTTTTTTACGTTAAATTCTTATGTGGCTCATTTGAGAAATTTTAGATAAATAATTCTGCTCTTAAAGGAAGACTTTGTATAGAAAAAATTATTTCCAAAATACATAAATTTTTAAATTTTTCCCGCGGAAAAAACTGAACTGAAAAATGTATGTGTCTTTCTTGAAAATTGTATGTGTCTTTCTTAAACAAACCCGACCTTGCGAGTTATATGAAAATCGCTTGATCTCGCGGGCCAAAGCAAAACCAAATTATCGAAAATGAGTTTTTCTGACACAAGTAAAGGTAAATACGAAATTCTTAGGGATTAGTATTATTAGTAAGTACTTATTTCTAATTTGATAATCGACCTCGAATCAATTGTAGAATGTGCAGAAACATGCTTAAGCACTAAACTCCTCCTTAAGCTGAAAACTGTTGATATCGACCCTATCTCTTATTTTAGCTCACGTGTAAAATTTTACCAGCTAAGATAAGGTCCTCTTTCCTGAGGGCCACATAAAAAGAGAAAAAAAAAATAATAATTATAATATTAATTTGTGGATTAAAATGTCTCAAAGTATAACTCAAGAAAGATCTCTTTCAACCAAACCTGGTGGTATCAATTTATTTGTACATATAAATTGTTTGTGCTTATTATCCCAACAAACAAAAACGTTTGAAAAATAACTTATACGCTTATTGAAGCAAAGATTTCGTTTGGAAATTAACTTCCTAAATGTTCGGAAATTCTTGAATTTTAATTATTTAATAATCGAAACTGGACCCTTCATAGCAAGCTTGTGAAAATCATTTGGAGCAAGCTCATTATAAATGTTTTTATAAAATATTTTACAAATTTTTTTATTCAATATTTTAAAATTGTTTTTTTAACTTTTCTCTTAATATTTTGTTAGTGTTTTTAAGTTCATTAAACAGCATTTTCCAAAAATTTCCAAGTTATGAGTCGACAATCTTATTAACTGATCTAACGTGCCAGTTATGATGCAAATGCTTTGTGTTTTACTTAGCTCGATAAGTCATTAAAAAAATAAAAAAAAAAAATTTTCGAAACGGTTATTTTTGGAAACGGTTACGAAAACTTTTTGAAATAAACATTTTTTTAATTGTTGATTTTAACCTTGCAAAACAATTGTAAAAATTCTAAAAAATAATTTTTTCCAAACGTTTGAAAATATTTTATATAAATATATTTAGAAATTATCTTTTTACAAGCGATCAAATAGGAAAGGTTATAAAATTGTTTGTTGGGAATACATACATACATACTTCCGAAGGGGAAAAGAAGTGCTCGAAACCTCTTCTATTCTTTCTTTTGAACATTGCATGGCATTGGATGTAAGCGCGCTTAAGTTTACCGCAGCCTTACTGCAAAAGGCCTTATTTGTAATGCTGCCCGCGGCGCACAGTGGCGATATCTGGCATTTCTCGTTGCAAAAATCATAACTTCTGAACCATTTAAGATATTTTAATTCTGTTTTCTGTTGTGGATAGAAAATTCTCATAGCTATTGCTATTCTATTCTATATCATTTAAAAAGCATTGCAGGGTGAAAAGCAACGTTTTGTTGAAGTCCGATTTTCTGTAAATTACATACATATCGTTAGGAAAATCCCGGAACGGTAAAATATTTCAGAAATTGGATGTTAAATCTAAAAACAAAAAAACACGAGTCCAATAATTTTCAGAGATCTATTCAATGATATGAATCTTGACCCCCTCTCACCCTCCGACGGGGGTGGGGCGGGGGAAAAATCAAAATTTTAAATGGAAACCCCCGATTCGGATTTTACGTAAAAAAATAAGAAAATTTTTTCTGAAAAATTTTTTCTTATTCATCCTAGATGGCGCTGTAATCGACAAAAACAAATTTAAAAATATAAAGTTTTGTACTTAAAACTTCGTGAAATTTGCTTTATCATCCATAGGTTTCGCCATAAAAGTTGCTCTTACACAAAGAGTTGTAAGTAAAACCATACAGTTTTTGAAGCACAAGCTTAGAGATAAACACCAATAAGTTATGTAGTAAGTCGAGCTTTACAAAAGCGAAGTTTTTTTTAAACTCAACCCAAAGCTTAAAAACTACGCTAAAGCAATGTCTTCAAAAAAAATTCAGAAAAAATAAAATCTATTAAAAAAACTCAGATTTTTGTTAGTCAGTTTTATGGAACAAGACTACTAATGCTTTAAATGAAAAAAAATTGCTTTCCTTTAACCATTTGCAAAATAATTCAACCTAAATATGAAGCATTTTTCCCAAAAATTAAAATTTTTCGCTAACTTCAAAATTTACTCAACTTTGAGAGGCTGTTAAAACCAAATCACTTGCCCGAATGGGTTCGAATTTTCAAATCTTTTAGCTCCTAATATTTTTCTATCTGATGGCAATATCAGATTTGTAAAAGGAACCCACTCGAAATTGATTTTTGCAACGCCTTTTCGAAAAATGACGTCATGAGCCACAGGTTTCTTGATGAAAATCGTTATAACTCATAGACCTGCAAGTAGACGCAGCTGAATTTTTTTACATTGTATTCAGAATTGTTTGTCTATTTAGTTTTAGCAGTCCGTAAGATATCATTTGCGAACATTTCTTTGAAACTCCATTCGAAGTTGAAAAAAAGGGTAAAAATAGTGTTTCAGAAAAGTACAGAAACCTCAGACATTAAAAAAACATCATTTATTTTTAATGTTACTTGATAGCATAAAAACCGCTTATAGCACAAATTAATTAAAAAAATTAACTTTTCTTTCATAAGTTGCAGAAAAATTAGAGCCACATCTTGACAAAAAAAAAATAAAATTACAAACTCGAAAAAACCATCGACTTCGACCAACTCTACAAAGCGAACCATTTCTTCAAATGAATTAAAATTTTACATCCTTAAGCACCGATCATTTGTTTATCGAACTGCATCATTAGATTTGCGAATTTCCACCACACGAAAATTGATTTTTGCAACCACTTTTGAGAAATGTCGCCAGTGTGCGGCGTGCCGTTTTAAATCGAACGTCGTAGCACATCAAATTTTTTTCCAGATTCTGTTTTCTTATCATGTATAAAAAAATTTTCACTAGTGACTCCTCGACTAAATTTTGAGATAATCCCTTTTCTAACATTTTCCCATACAAAAAAAAAAATTTTTTTTAACTACATTAAAGAAAAATCAAAATAATCACATTCGATGTGTTCTACAATGTTAAACGCGAATCCGACCACAGAATTGCTCTGTCGTGTATAGTTTTCGAGATATTCTAACCTAAAAACCAAAAAAATTCGTTTTTTGCCATTATTTGAAGCTATATAACTATTCCAGGCATTGAAATAAGCTGTAGTAATACCCTATTTCTGCAGTAATAACTTCAAATTTGCAATAATAACTTCAGAATATTGTAAAAAATTGTAATAATAATTTTCACCCAAATTCATATTACTTTGTTTTGCGTTAATCGTGGAAACTAAATACTCATTTTATTTCGCTTATAACCGTTGTTTTAGTTGTCTAACCTCACCAATTTTGGATAAAATGTAGCAACCACAATAAGTACTCGGCAACTCTACTTTAAACATATATTTTTAAATGCATTCGAAGAAAATTTCGCTATAAATTTTCAATTTTAAATTGAACCATTGCCATGATATTTGTTATTTAATATTAATATTTAATATTAATCACTTGAATAAGACATTAAAAAATTTTGCTAAAAATTGCAAATAAAAACAAAAACAAAAATTTTGCAGTAATAACTTTTTCTTATTTCAACCCCTGATTTATTCGTTAAATATAGTTAAAATACTTAAAAGCCCTAATATTTTTCCTTAAAACCTAATTTAAATTATGTTTATATCTTCATGTTTCTAAGAGATATCGTAGATCAAAATATTGGCTAAACGGGTTTTTTGCACTTTTGGGTCTTTTTAGGTTAGGATATCTTTGAGGAGAAAAAAGATATCAACATAATTTAAATTAGGTTTTAAAGAAAAAGATTGGGACTTTCAAGTATTTGAACCAGATTTAACGAATAAATGATATGTTACATAGTTATAGAGCTGCAAAAAATGGCAAAAAAAACTTATTTTGGTTTTAGCTAAGAATATCTCAAAAACTATACAGGATAGATCAATTCTGAGGTCAGATTCGCGTTTAACATTGCAGAACACATCGAATGTGATTATTTTGATTTTTGTTTAATTTATTTTTTTTGGATGGGAAAATGCCCCAATTGGAAAAGAGATTATCTCAAAATTTAGTCGAGGAGTCACGAGCGAAAATTTTTTCATACATCATTTGAACGATAAGTAAACAGAATCTGGAAAAAAATTTGATGTGCTGCGACGTTCGATTTAATACGGGTTAAGGCACGCCGTTTGCCGTAAGCGTTTTTTCAATAAAATTAAAAAAAAAAAAAACTGGCAGCTCCAGAATTTGAATCCACGACCGTCCGTGTGATAGATAGGAACAGATTATTTTTACTTACATTTACCAACTCGAAGAGGTATTAAATAAAGTATATTAAGCAAATGTTATTCAAACAGAATTTGACATTCGAATGCTCCTACAGCCTTACATAGAATCATTGTGTAGTCAGTTTTAATTCAATTAAGGGGGCTTCTCATGTAAAATTTTCAAAAAATCGATTTTTTTTTTCATAGGTTGATAGAATAACGTCTTGGGAGTATATTCCCAAAGTTTCATGACTCAACTCTAAATATTATGGAAAATATGATTGATTGAACCAGCGCGCTCGGGCGCGCTTTGAATGTGAAACTCGAACTTTAAATCGTTTTTTCTCAAAACTATGGTTTTAAAATCGCGAAAAAACTAATTAACCGATTTTTGATTTCTAAAAAGTGTTTTGCAGATTATAAATTGAACGTGTGCATGAATGTCTGAAATTGTGGAAAAAAAGTTATTTTATACACTTTTTAGCCCCATTTAGCGACAAAAAATGACGAAAAAATAGCACTTTTTTTCAAGACGTGATTTCAGTATTGTAGAATCGAATTTTTTGGAGTTGCAGACATTCATGCACTCAGGGGAACCCTGCTGAATAATAAAAAAATTTTGTTTTATGTTTCAGATAAAAACTTTGGGCTCCACAATGTACCGCGATAAATCCGACTTATTAAATGTCGCCACACGCGACATTTAATAAGTCCGCCATTTTGTCATTTTAGTTTTTGAAAAAATGCTTTTTTTATAGTTCAAACATGTTCTTAAATATATGCAAAAAATTATTTGTGTGTGTTTCTATTTTCCGAGTGAAAAAAGATCCCGAAAAACAACTACTTTTTGACGTGTTACATGAGAAGCCCCCCTTAAACAAAATAAATAAATGAGAGAAAGAACATAGAAAAGTGAAATGAAAAAATGTCGAATAAAAGATATTAAAAAAAAAAAAAAGTAAAAAAAAAAAATAAACAAAAAAAAAAAAACATTAAAAATCACCCGGGCCCATGTTGTTCTTACTGCAGCCTTATAAAAATCATTGTGAAAGTGCTTCTAAATTTCTATGGGGACAAGGGCTCTTAAAGTGCTTGGATCAGAAGCGCTAGAAATTTTGTCTTTGGGTATTAGCAAATGCGTCTAAAAGTATGCAATTATTTCATTACTGCTAAATGTGTAACGAACAAAGCTTTCTGTATGTATTTTATTTACTTGTGGAGATGGAACAAAATAACAGACAACAGGGTGTTTCATTTTATTACAATGTTTCGTGTTCTTAAAACTCTTCATAGTTGTCTCAAATCCAAACAATGAAAATACCCAAGCAGCTGCTTCCCTCAATATCACAAGATGAATTTCCACGCACAACATAAACATAAGGGTACATATCAAAACTTTTCAGTACGGTGGGGCTTTTCATTCTTAAACTTCTTGTCAATGAACGCCGGCGGGGATTGCTGCGAATTTGTTCATAAGCTTATCGAAAGCTTTGCGTGGGGGTGCTGCAAAGGTTTCTCAATTGCTAAAATAACGACAAAAGCTTCCCTCACCCTGATCAATGCTTAATTCAGACATAAATTAAATAATTAAATTTTTCCATCATCCGTCGCTGAGGCTGCACACGTTTCTAAGTTGAAAAAAAAAAAGCACGCGACATGTACGCAAACACAGCACAGACCAAAGAATAAAAAGTATTCAGAAATAAATAAAAAAAGTAGCCATGAATAAAGTTTGCTGCCAAGCCCTTGAAAACATGCGACTGGCGAAAAGGAATCTTTGAAACATATGCTGCTAAAATTTTAACTCTGTAAGGATCCCCAAAAAATAACTTTCAAAAGACTAACAGATTGGCAAATTATCTCTAAATTCTCCTATTTTGACTTAGCTGCAATTTCCTATATTATTATGCTGCACATCCCGAAAATAACAGCGTATGTAAAACTGCAGAAATTTTTTCAGAAATAAGCACTAAAAAAGCTCAAGAGAAATTTTCTGGCAACAATTTTTGGAATCAAAGCTAAAAGTTAACTAGAAAATAAAGCCAGAATTTGGAAATAATACCACGGAAACAACGCGAGAAAAATTTGTTCGAAATTAAGCGTAAAATCAACTAGGAAATAAATTTTCGCCAAAAATTTTTGGCTTTATTTCCAAAAATTTTCTGGAGGTGGAGATTTTTTTCATTATTTATTTTTGGCCTTATTTCCAAAAATTAATGCCAGAAAATTCCTGGTTTTATTATCAAAATATTGTCTGGCCTTTATGGTTGTCAAAATGCAAAGCTGTAGGCGATTTTCATAAAATATTTTCGTTTTTCTGGATGAAACTCTGGATTATATGAGAACCTCAGAAAGTAATGCAAAAAGTCTAAAAATCTTTATGGATTTCAACTTGATAAGTTTACAGGCTGCCTGATGTACTAACTTTAATTACCTTTGAGTTGCGAATTTCAAAAGATTGATTTAAATTTGGTTCAAACCTTGCCAAAAACTAACGCGATAAGCTCAACAAAATTCTAGCAAAAAAGATGCATTTGCTAAAATTTGACATTTCGAATGAAAAATCAACAACCAGTGGGTGCAAATGGAAAAAAACTGATTTTTGTAACTTTGGCTGCCTCTACCGCTCGAAATATCAACTTAGAATTTTATTGCACGTAATTTTTGTTCAAATTTTTTCCTATCCGACCAATAGGAAACGAGATATATCGAATCAAATATATTTCAAGATGGTGGCTAAGGCGCAGTGGTGGGGAGGTCACCTTTTTGGCATTAGACTTCTACAGTGGTCCTAAAAACATTAAGCAAAAAAAATACAGTGCGCAATTTTTTCTAGGTCAATGTACATTTTTACTGTACTAATTATACAAAACAAATTGAATATTGTTATAGATAAAGAAACGTGTCTTTACAATACTGTAAATGACGCTTTCTAGCTCAAATTTTTCTTAATTTGTAGTTGGGTTCTCAGATTTTTATAAAAATTCATAGAGCTGTTCTCAGTGATCAATATGGATTCTTCTCATTATTAGTTTTGCGGAAAAAATTTTTTTGCAAGTTATGGGAATGAAACTACAGAGTGTCAAAGTAGTGTTTCTGCGAAAATTCGAAGCAATTTTTTATCTAAGCTTCGCCATTTTGTCAAAAATAAATTTTTTTAATTTATGTTTTCGGATTTTTGTAGCATTCTCAATGTTATTTTTAATTCCATTTTTAAATAAGGAAAATTTACAAAATGGCGGTCATATTTTAAAAAATCTTAAAAGTTGATTTTGCCAAAATAATAATTTGAATTATATCGATATATCCTTTTAATATGCCATCCAAATTTGAGCTTAAAACAAGCACTGACCTAGCCGTGACGCTTAATTTAGTTGATTTTTTGAAAAAAATCCCATGTTTGATCCATCGTCGAGGTTATGTCAAAATAATTTTATTTTCATATTTTTCGCTAGAAAAGTGATGAATAAGCTTAACAAAGCCGTTTACTAGCAGTCTCTAGCATAGTACTTCTTTCAAAAGTTTCAAAACCTTTCACTGCGCGCCTTGGGGGGTGAAAGTTCACTTTTTATTCAATTTATTCCATTCAATTTAAGTAGTGAAATGTATTAAGTGAAAAATATTAAAAATTATAGTTGGTATTAAAATTGAATAGACTACACAGAAAAAAAAACTGACGGTAAAATTAACTATAAATTTTGTATTCTATAGTTTTTCAAATTTTCTATAGGAAACAAAAACAAAAATTCAAAATTTCAGAACCAGCTTTACTTTTCTATAGTTGAATTCAACTGTACATTTTGTATTCCATTTTTTTTTTTTTTTTTCAGATGAATAACATCCCGACTAGAAATTTGCTTAGGCATGCCTAAAAATACATTAGGCCCTAATTGGGAAGCAATGGGGTTAGCCTAAATAAGGAATGCCTATTACTTGCCTAGTTAAGTAGGCTTTGGGTTTGCCCAAATTAAGTTTGCCTAATAAACGCCTAATGCAGTGGTCATAGTGCTAAACGAACAGTTGCCGAATTTCGTTTGCCTAACGAAAACCTAACGTGGGGGTCATAGTGATAAACGAACAGTTGCCTAGTTTCGGAATGCCTAACAATTGCCTAGTTAGGCAGGCTCAGGATATTCCTAAATTAGGTTTGCCTAATGAACGCCTAATGCGGTGGTCATAGTGATAAACGAACAGTTGCCTAGTTTCGGAATGCCTAACGTTTGCCTAGTTGGGCAGGCTTAAGATTTACGTAATGAACGCCTAATGCGCTTGCATAATGAAAAACGAGAAGTTGCCGAATTTCGGTAAATCTGGGGAAAAAGTAATGCGATATTAATGAGAACATTTGAAGCTGCTCCAAAATTAAATAATGTAAATGTACAAATAAAATGTTTGTTCTATTCTATAAGATAAAATATTATTAAAAACTTTAATTTTTTAAGTGCTTTTATTGCTCTCAAAAAGAAGCATTTTCATTTTATTAGTACCACGATTATTACCACACGAACTTAAGATCATGACAGCTGTCATAGTTTTTTTACCAGGGACGCCATTGTGAATTTTCTTTTTTCTACGTGCTTATACGAGCATATATAAAATGTCGTCTAAACACCTACTTATTTTTTATTTTCCTTTCGTGCCAAAAAACTCATTTGTTTCAAAATATTCTTAGGCCTTTGCCATTTTTATTTGTGGTGGTGGTTGGTAATCGGCAGAACACCAAAAAATTTAAGATTTAGTTCCGTTTTCAGAAAAACTTACGGAGATACAGAAATCGGAAGATCGGGATATGGCTTTATGAAAACCGGAACCTCTTGATAGAATTTAAAAATATTGGTGCCAAATGAATGGTATTTTCATTCACTACAAATTTTGTTTACAAAACTCTTAAATCCGAGTCATGATTTTCGAAATATGGCAAATTTTCGTACATTTTGACTAGTTTTTTTTAAGCCTTTTTTTTCAAGTCTATGCCATTTTAATTTGTTCGATATATATGTATTAGGGATGCCAATTTTTGAGCCTTTTGGCGAGCCCGAGATTATCGGGATTATAAATTGCAATCCCGAAATTGAAAAAAACCAACACTTTAAATTTATGCGGTTTTTTTTTAAAAAAAAAGAACAATTCTAACCAACAATAGTAATTTTCACTACATTTGCCAGTTCTGAATGCGAATCGGTCTATCGCGTACGGTTTTTGAGATGTCCTTAACTAAAAGTTAAAAAAATATGATTTTTGAGGTTTTATGGAGTATGCACGAAATTATTTTCTATTAAATGCAGCATCTCATTCTATTCTTTAGCCGTGTTTTTTTGACGCGTACATAAAATTGTGGTAATTTCCAAATTGCGATAACTTATGAATGGTGAGTTGTACGATAAAAAGTACAAGGGTCTTTTTCAGGGAGAACCACATGCTCTACAAATAATTTTGATCTTTTGTAAAAATAATATTTAGATAATTAATAATTATTTAGAAGTTATTTAAAAAAAAAAATAAATTTTTTGCCGTTTATCGGCGCTTAACCAGTTTTTATAGAATAACTCCTAAAAGATAAATTTTTTAAATATAAAATGAAAAGTTTTTGTAGAGAACGTGATTCTCCATAAAAAAGTTCCTTAGAGTTTTTATTGTGCGACTCACTGTTCATGAGTTATTGCAATTTGAAAATACACACAATTGTATATACGCGTCAAAAGGAACACGGCTTTTGTCTTCAAAATGAGCTATGATATTGTATCAAAGGATTTTATTATAAAAAGTTACGATCATTTCAAATGGTATGATGAATTTATAACTCATTTTGAAGGCACAAAATAGTACTATATGACGCATTCAATAGAAAATAGTTTCGAGTGTCCTCCATATAACCTCACAAATCGTGATATTTCAGCTTTGAGTTGAGGATATCTCAAAAACCATACGTGATAGACCGATTTTGATGCCAGATTCAGATTGAGAATCGACAGATACATCGAAAACTAATATTTTTGTTGAGAATTGTTCCCATTTTTTTTTTTTAAGCTGCATAAATCTAAAGTGTTTCTTTTTTTCTAAATTCAATTACCAACAAAATGAGTAAAGTTGGATCAAAATCGGTGCTTGTTCAACAATATCAAATAATGTTTACCTAATTTTTTTAACTTAATTTCATATTATTGATAAAAAAATAGTTTTAATCAATCCCGGGATTTGCATCGACTCTACTCTCCACCGCTTATCTAAATAGAGTTAGGAATCAAATCATCCATCGGCAGCCCTGACATATAATTTGTTGTTCGGTTTGTGTGTGAATAAAATTCTAATAAAATGTAGTTCGAAAAAAGTATTTTGCATCTTGGATTAAACATAATCGTAAGTGCTTTTGTTCTTTTTAATAAATAAATCAATTTAAGCGATAGCGTTATCATTTTCTCATGAAGGAATGCCTGTACCTACAACAACTGAGCCAGATTCTGAAGCAGACGGCGCAACAACTAAACTCCCCAAATCCTAGTCAAAGTATCACTGCCAACATTGGAACAATGCTTTGCTAGGACATAACATTGGAAACAAAGAAGGCGTACGCTTCATCATGAGTTGTGGCACCGAAATATGCCTTGGACGCAATATCATTGCTATCGGAGTGGTGTACTTTCACCGCTTTTGTATGTTTCATTCGTTTAAGAGCTTTCCGCGTTATGTCTCTGCATGCTGTGGCCTCTTCTTGGCGGGCAAAGTGGAGGAAACGCCCAAAAAAATGCAGGGATATAATAAAGATTGCAATTCTATTCATTCGGAGAAGATCCAAAGGAGGTGCGTCAGCAGAAAACTAAATTTATTATTATTTGGGTAAATTTTTCTTTAATTCTCTTATAGAAAGTTATGACTTTGGAGCGTATTCTGCTGCAAACCATAAAATTCGATCTCCAGGTGAGACATCCATACACATTCTTGCTCAAATATGCGAAATGCTTCAAAGGCGATCAGCAGAAACTTCAAAAAATGGTGCAAATAGCATGGAATTTCGTAAATGATTCCTGAAGCACTGTCGTCTGTCTACAGTGGGAACCAGAGATGATTGCAGTTGCTCTGATACTCCTTGCTAGTAAATTAAGTAAATTCGCTGTCGCTGATTGGGTTGGTCGTCAGCCGGCGCATTTGCGTTATGCTTTAAGTTGCGAACTGGCGCTTAAATTTAACTGCACCAAAGCAGCCGAAGGGGTACGTATGCTTAAAAATTTTTTTACGAAATAATGCGCAGCTTTCTTGAAAAATGTTTTGAGATAATTATGTTTTTCTTTCCTGGTTGAAGAACAAATGCAATGATATTCAGATATATCTATGTTACTATTTGAAATCGAACTGCATCCTTTAGTCAAAAACATTTTTCTAAAGTTGTCACGTTATTTCTTAACAGTGTCCAATGAAATTAATTTTTTTTTCTTTGCAGATGCTTTGGTTAATACTTTTTCAAAATCGAAAGAAGATCTTAGTGAGTATAGCATCATAAAACCATTGGCATCAGCTCTTCATCAACTGCAGGGATTGGAATGGTGGCTGTGCTGCACGTGATAAAAAAAGGTTTTTTATTATTTTATTTCTAAATTTTTTTTTAAGTTTTACTATTGACTTTTTGGTTGTAAATTGTCACTTTAATGCAAAAAGACGTTACAACAAAATAACTCAAATTCATTTCAGAGTGCACTTCTATAATTTTTCTTATTTCTAGCGATATGTCGAACCATGTTGTTACGTCCTTTTGCATTTTCGTGCCGATATGTTGATACATATCTATTTAATAGACTTAGCATGGAAGACGAAACAAATCGAATGACTGATTTTCAATTGCTTACAGCTTCAAAGTTAAGACAAGAATTGAAATTTTTGTTTATAAACTTAATTCTTTGAGTTAAAATGGAAGCTTAAGTCAAACCAAGTTTTTAATGAAAATTTCAATAGACTGATATTAACGATTGATTTTTAGTCACCCGATTCGTTTCGTCTTCCATGCTAATGTTATAATTTAAGGCAACTACTTCAAGATTTCGTTTCCATACATGATTCATTCATTCTTCCAAACAATTGTTTCATTAAAATCCTATTTTATTAAATTTTACGCGTCAAAAACTAAATAAGGATTGTCAGATATGTCTGCAATTGTATTTATTTTCAATAAGGACTGTTCCGTAATCCGTGTGGTTCCAATTATTTTCCATTTTGGAAGCGTTTGATGAAAATGGTAAGTCACGCGGTAAAAAGTATCAGAATCTGTTTTGTGGAGAATTACAGACTCTACTAATAATATTGATTAACATTTACGAGAAAGTAACCGTTTAGGAAATATTCGATAAAATCGAATTTTTCGACTTTTTGCGATTTTTTAAGAAAATTACCTAACGATTACTTTTTTGTTAATCCGAACTTATAGTCTAAGATACGAATAAGGAGAGATTTGCACCCATCTGTTTAATGGATAAAACCTATTTTATATGAAAGTAAATACGTTTAGAAACATTTTGTGAGTAGGTTGTCTAAAAAAATCCTGGCAAGGCTATGGTTCATTCCATATTGAAAAGTGCATTTTTTTGAAAAAATGCACCCATCTGTTTAATAAAAAAAATATATATCATTCGAAAGTTTAGAGCCTCTACAATATATTAAAGTAGGGTTGCCTATTTTTTTCCTGGCAAGGCATAGGGTTGTCAGGCTTTAAAAGGTCGGCCAAAACCACAAATTTGCACCCATCTGTTTAATGAAAAAATTATATACCATTCGAAAGCTTAGAGCCTCTACAATATGTTAAAGTAGGGTTGCCTATTTTTTTCCTGGCAAGGCATAGGGTTGTCAGGCTTTAAAAGGTAGGTCAATACCCCAAATTTGCACTATGTGTTGAAAAAAAAAAATGTTTAAAATGTTAAAAAAATCTGTTTAATGAAAAAATTATATACCAATCGAAAGTTTAAAGCCTCTAAAATGTTTTTACGTAGAGTTGCCTATTTTTTTCCTGGCAAGGCATAGGGTTGCCAGGCTTTAAAAGGTCAGTCAATACCACAAATTTGCACTCATCTGTTTAATAAATAAATTTTGTGTTAAAATAAAGATAATTTCATTACGAACACGGTGATACAGGGTTGCTTGTGAAAAACCTGTTTTAAGCCAGGGTTACCGAGCTTTAAGAAATGAAATATTGGTACAAATGAAAATGTGCGACAGAGAGATCCGAGCGAACTATTTGGTTAGGATGTATACTAGGCGTATCGTTAAAATTGAAAATGAAAAAAACCTTGCTCCCAGGGGCTAAAAAGTTTCCTATTTGGTTCCGATCGAAAAATATTTTACAGTGCCGCAAGGCCGTTGAAGGTCGGAAAAACGCTATTTATATGGAAAAATGGTGCCTAAATCGCAAGAATCAGTCCTATCTCTGAAACTATTTGAGATAAGTGAATGAAATTTAGTATGTGTACGAACAATGCTTAAGCTATTTGCATCCAATAAAAAAATAGACGATGCCACGCCCCCTCGACCCGAAATTATTGTATCTCTGGAAATATTGGACTCATGGGAATGAGACTCGGTACATATGTAATTGGCACTGGGAAAAATAATGTTTGGTAAAAAATGGGCGGGGTCACGCCCCCTCCTTCTAGAAAAATGAAATTTGTCATATCTCTGAAACTATTTGACACATATGAATAAGATTTGATTTCAGGTAATGGAAGGTGAACAGGATATGGCACTGTAAAAATGTTAAAGCAATTTAAGGTACTTAGTTGATGTAGAAGCAGTAATTTTTTTTGTTCTTATTATGGTCTCCTAAATATAGACACCATGCAAAAAAAATTTGGTCCCGGTCGGAACATATTTGACCGTGCCACCAGGCCGTTAAATGTCGGAAAAACGCTATTTATATGAATATAAGGAAACAATCAATCCTTTCTTTGAAATTATTTGACATAGGAGGATGAGATTTAACAAGTTTGTTCTTTTTTTCAATGAGGGGCGTGGCCCCGCCCGTTTTTTTGAAAATTTTTTTCCCAATGCCAATTAGAAAAATACCAAACCTCATTTACCTGAGCCAAATATTTTCAGAGATACGACAAATTTTGGTTGGAGGGGGCGCGGCACTGCCCATTTTTTTATTGGATACTATTAACTTAAGTATTCTTCATATAAATACTAAATCTTATCCTCCTATGTTTAATAGTTCCAAAGATGGGATTGATTGTTTCCTTATTTTCATATAAATAGCGTTTTTCCGACCTTTAACGGCCTGGCGGCACGGTCCAATATGTTCCGATTGGGACCAAATTTTTTTTGCATGGTGTCTATACTTAGGAGACCAAAATAAGAACAGAAAAAATTACTGCTTCTACATCAACTAAGTACCTTAAATTGCTTTAACATTTTTACAGTGCCATATCCTGTTCACTTTCCATTACCTGAAATCAAATCTTATTCATATGTGTCAAATAGTTTCAGAGATATGACAAATTTGATTTTCTAGAAGGAGGGGGCGTGACCCCGCCCATTTTTTACCAAACATTATTTTTCCCAGTGCCAATTACATATGTACCGAGTCTCATTCCCATGAGTCCAATATTTCCAGAGATACAATAATTTCGGGTCGAGGGGGCGTGGCATCGTCTATTTTTTTATTGGATGCAAATAGCTTAAGCATTGTTCGTACACATACTAAATTTCATTCACTTATCTCAAATAGTTTCAGAGATAGGACTGATTCTTGCGATTTAGGCACCATTTTTCCATATAAATAGCGTTTTTCCGACCTTCAACGGCCTTGCGGCACTGTAAAATATTTTTCGATCGGAACCAAATAGGAAACTTTTTAGCCCCTGGGAGCAAGGTTTTTTTCATTTTCAATTTTAACGATAGGTCTAGTATACATCCTAACCAAATAGTTCGCTCGGATTTCTCTGTCGCACATTTTCATTTGTACCAATATTTCATTTCTTAAAGCTCGGTAACCCTGGCTTAAAACAGGTTTTTCACAAGCAACCCTGTATCACCGTGTTCGCAATGAAATTATCTTTATTTTAACACAAAATTTATTTATTAAACAGATGAGTGCAAATTTGTGGTATTGACTGACCTTTTAAAGCCTGGCAATCCTATGCCTTGCCAGGAAAAAAATAGGCAACTCTACGTAAACACATTGTAGAGGCTTTAAACTTTCGATTGGTATATAATTTTTTCATTAAACAGATTTTTTTAACATTTTAAACATTTTTTTTTTTTTAAACACATAGTGCAAATTTGGGGTATTGACCTACCTTTTAAAGCCTGACAACCCTATGCCTTGCCAGGAAAAAAATAGGCAACCCTGCTTTAACATATTGTAGAGGCTCTAAGCTTTCGAATGGTATATAATTTTTTCATTAAACAGATGGGTGCAAATTTGTGGTTTTGGCCGACCTTTTAAAGCCTGACAACCCTATGCCTTGCCAGGAAAAAAATGGGCAACCCTACTTTAATATATTGTAGAGGCTCTAAACTTTCGAATGGTATATATTTTTTTCATTAAACAGATGGGTGCATTTTTTCAAAAAAATGCACTTTTCAATATGGAATGAACCATAGCCTTGCCAGGATTTTTTTAGACAACCTACTCACAAAATGTTTCTAAACGTATTTACTTTCATATAAAATAGGTTTTATCCATTAAACAGATGGGTGCAAATCTCTCCTTATTCGTATCTCCTACTATTATATTATTTGTACAACCTGCAATTCTCTACAATAGATATTCCAATTCTTTTTATCGTTCGACTCACGGTTTTAATCAAAAAGCCTCCTAAATAATAAGTAATTGAAATCACACGGATTTCGGAATAAACCTGAATTATCTTTAATGTGATCAGTTATTATAATTTAGCATATTAACAATTCTTAAAAAATTAAGATAGAAATAAGAAATAATATTTTTAATAAATTACTAAAAAAATACAGAGCTATTTTTCGTTTTATTGATTTGAAGATTATTATTAGTTTGGCGTGAATGAGGGCCCAACTGGTTTTGCCTAAGCAGAACGGTAGGGTCAAGTGCGAAATCCCAACGATGGCCTAGTTTGGTAAGCCTCAAATTTTCCTCAATACGAACGCCTACCTAATTAGGCCGGCATTAGGCATTCCTTATTGGGAAAATATGGGGAACACCGTTACATCCGATATGAGGGCCTTGTTAGGCTCCCGCGTTTGGCCCTAACGTTCTGGTTAGGCAAAACTAACAAGGCCCTAATTGTCGCCACACAAAATTTTCTAGTCGGGATTTTGAATTGAGTTTTTAACAGGTTCATAAAATTCTCACATTGTTTAAGAATAAATCAACATAAGTTTGCTAGAGTTGTACTGATATTTTGCCATTTGAAATGGTGTCGCCGTAGAAGTTGTTTGCTACAATTTCTACGAGTTTTTGGAAACGGCTAGTTACAGCCCTTCTGGGGAGCTAATTATTAAACCGTTCCAAAACAGTTTTAACTGTTTGGAACAGTTTATATTGTTAGCTGACCTTTCAAGAAGGTTATTTTTACTGTAACTGCGATTGATAGTTTCTAAACCGAATAAACTGTAAATTTACAGAGTTCTACGGTCAAAATACAAAAGCTCCGGGTTGGTGCAATTTCTATCGAAAATCTAGGTTAAATTAACTGTTTTCACAGTACCTAAACATTTAACAGCAACTGTAAGTACTATTTTTACAGTAATTTTACTGGACTGCACAGTCAATTTAACCTTTACTGCGGGTTGGTGCAATTTCTATCGTTGAAATCGGTTGGATTGACCGATATTTTTTTTTTCTGTGTACCAAAATATTTGTAAGTTTTTAGGTTTTTCAAAAATGACAATTTTGCAGGATGGTGTGCCTGTGGGTGGTTTTTGGCTCATGGAATGAGGAAACTTAAATAAATGGGTGGCATTATGGATAGATATCGATTTCAGTCCCATTTTACAAAAAAACCATTTGCACCCAGTACTTAAAAAATGGAATAACCACAAGATGACTTCTTATTTTCAGAAGGCAATGACTTTAAGCACAGATCCTGAGACACTCTTGTACTGTACCAAAGACAACAAAATACCACCGTTATATCCTGTTTTGGACCCAATTGAAATTTTTTGGTTTTATCTAGTGAAAAGTTCAGAATATACCATATTTTATCAAAAAAATGTTCTCAAATCAGTATTGCAAGAAAAATGGGACAAAACATCGACCAAAAATGTCGTAAAGATATGGAATCTACGCAGATCTGTTTAGATGACGTCTCCTCAAATAATGGCTACCATGGTTTTTATTAAAAAAGTCTCTTTTACTTGATAAATAATCTCAAAGTAGAATATTACTAAAAAGCAAACTAATTCTGTGAACTTATAAAAAAAGATGTATAAAACATTACTTTGCTTTAAAGTGATTAGAACATATTATTTCAATTTTTTATGAGGTGGTATCATTGTAAACGTTCCATTGACCCGAAGCTTTTAAAAAAAATGCTACTTTTCTATGGACGAAATGGCTAAAAGTTGAACACAAGTTCGAGTTTTTGAATATTCTTTGTATGCAAAATACTTCTGTGACACACTGTAGATTTTCCTTGCTTAAGAGCATATAAAGGACATCAGATCCTAATTAAAATGTGTAAATTTTCTTTAAAAATATACTTGAACATTTTTCTAACTGTTTAGAAAAGAATACGTAGGGGAGGGGGGGGACAATTTTTATATAATTACAAAATTATATATGTAAATATATCATTTTTGTAATAAAGTAATTGTTAGCGATTACTTATACCTCTTGCCATCATAACTGCATCAATAGTTATGACTTTTTATTTTCATAAATGCTTTATTAAATTATTTTAAAAAGAGCTTATACGAGGCTAGTGTGGACAACCATTGATTTAACTGGGGGCTAATGTGGACACCATAAGAAACTTGATAATTCATACAAAAACGTTAAGAAAGAGTTAAGATACATGTTTATTCAAGAAAATAATGATGTAATACAAATAATAATACAAATAAAAAATTAACTGCTATCCCATGTTGTATTTGGAGAAATTCATATCAAACTTCATATAATTTGCTGATCGAGATGTTCCCGGCAGTTGTTGTGGTTATGGCAGCTTTGCCACTATTTCATTTCGGTAAATTTCGCTAGCATCCGGTAAATCGGGATACGTGAATCTGTCGTTCTTTTTTTTAGTAACATACTTTCTTGGACCGGCTTTTAGAAATGGTCTAACGATTTCTGGAGTCATTTCAGCTGCTGCGGACATGTCCACACTAGCCCCATTTCAGTCGTCTACACTAGCCCCTTCATGTCTTTTTAAACAAAAATATTTTTCTTTAATCTTACGGTAAAGTTCTTCAAAAATAATTTCAATGGTTTAAATAAACACTATTTTAAGTTGTATTATCTATTAACACTACAGCAGAAAAGTATCACTGAAATTACGAAACAACAAAAAAATTACTTTTTGCTGCGTAAAAAACGTTCGGTCACGTTATCATGGAAAGCTGAACTGTCAACAAATGAATTTTTTTTGGTGATGCAGAGTGCAAATACCAACTTGAAAAATATAAAACAGAAACAAAAAATTCAAAAGGGCGCGAGAATTTGAATTTGTCCACACTAGCCCCCAGTCCACACTAGCCACCCCCTCCCCTACTAAGATCTCAATTTTGGAAAAAGCATTTATGAGACGCACAGAGTTCTTTGAACCCATAGTGCGTCGTCCCATTAAGATATCTTGTTTGAACAGCGTGTAGAGTTATTCATGATCTGGAGTAATAAGCTGAGTACACGTTAATTCTTTAAAGTGTAAGAAAATTATGCTCTTTTCCAAATTGGCGAACTTTTTGCTTTATGGTACACTAAAAAATAAAAGGGTATTAACAATCTGTAGTAGTAGATCTGTAGGAATAAATAATTTAAACTGACAGCATAATAAAAGGCAAGCATGTTAGATTATTTCACACTAGAAAATAGCTTCACTAAAAGTGTAACTAATGTATATTTTATTGTTGGCGTTGTGCACTTTTACTCTGTTACCTAGTACGTAACTCCAGATAGTAAATACCCCTATTGTTATTTTAGTCGCAATTATTCACTTTTACTCAAATTCAATGAAGTATAAATGTTTTCACTAGAAAAAGATAATGTCCCACATTGACATTTCAGAAAGCTTGGCACATTCTTTATTTGCCGATTTTAATGCAATTGATGAATGCTCCGCAATGGTATTTTGAAAATTTGGTCACCTTGGTTTATTATGCCTCTTCTGATTAACTGGCTTTCATTGCTGAGTTGTAAACAGAGTTTGTCCAAAGTAAAAAAAATCGATGTTTTTTTCTTTTAATTGTTACTTTGTTGGGCGCATTTAATTGTAACTGGGAAAGTAAAGATGCAATTGGAAAAGCTAGATGGTAAAGTTTAGTAAGGAAGGTTATGGCAATCCAATGCCTTAACAAATATGAATTAATTTTAGCGTAAGTATGTATTACATAACTTCAAAAATGTTTAAAACAGCAATTTTAAAATTTTTAAGCAACGATAATAAATATAAATCTTAATATAAAGACTAAGTAACTTTGGTTCGTAGGGATTAACTCTAAAACTAAGGCCGTAAAAAAAAATGTTGCATTTCTTGTTCAGCGTTATTTATTATATGACAAAATCACTCGTTGAGGGTGGGCATTTCTTAATTCTTTGTCCGAATGTTATCTGGACATATATGAGCTTATCTGACGCAGTGGTCTTGAATCACCGGCAAGTTTTGAAAAAATTTAGCCTAACGCTAATTCTGTAGAAATGTTCTAAATGCTCTCAGAACTAAGTCTTGCTAAACCCTGAACTCGTCCCAAACCCTGTTCTTAAAAAAAGCTCGAAAAACGGTAGATACACTTGAAATGAAAACACAACAAACCATAACAAAAATATACATTTTCAATTAAGTTGTCGACGCTAAATCCGAGTCCAGTCTCGGAATTGCTCTATCTTGTATGGTTTTGAGATATTCTTACCTAAAAGAGGGCGCCCCAAACTTTTGTTCTAAATGAATCGCTTAGTACTGTTCTTTGTCTTCAAAAGAAGCTATGAATTGGTCTTGTATGCTTTTATCGATACTTAGTTATGTGGAATCCACATAAGATTTTTATCTTTCATGTATCATTTAAAAGTGGTGATAACTTTTTAAGGAAAAATCATACAAGGATAGTCCAAAGCTTATTTTGAAGAAGAAGAATAGAAATACGCGATGATTTTACTACAAAGTATAAAAAGAATTTCGTGCGCCTTCAACATAACCTCAAAAATCGTGTTTTAAACTTTTTGGTTAGATAATTTCAGAAACCATGCAAGGTAGAGCAATACGATGACTGAATTCAGATTGAGCATTGACAACTGCATCGCAAATGTTTATTTTCGTTTTGATTTGTTGTGTTTCTTTTTCAGTTGAAGTGTTTTTTAATATCTTTTTAAAAACAGGATCTGCTGCGATTTCAAGGTCAAGCAGGATTTAATTCATACAATATTGCTACAGAATTTTTTCAAAAATGCCGGTGCTTCAAGACCAATGTGCTAAAGACTAAAGAGTGAAAATCTCCACAATCCAGACAAATCATATCATCAAGCAACCCTAGTTCTCCTTATGCTCAGTTTTAAGTCATTTGCTGGATTTTCTTTAACCAAATTTTCCAGAATTCACCTATTTTTAGGTATCAATTTTACTGAAAAGATTTTTTTTTAAAAATTCCCCAAAATGCCATCAGGAAATACCAAAAAAATAAAGAACTCTCGAAGTTCAGTTCAGCTACGCAAACTTGTTAAGGTAATTCCCTTGGCCATCAAAATTACCCCCCTCCCCCCACAGAAAAAAAAATTAACCAGATAACAATGAGTAATTACCGACGCGATGGTGTGAATGAAATTAAAAGCACAAAAACATGACTGAACATCGAGCGAGCGCTGCAGCGACAGCTAGCAGTATAAGCATTTTGAAAGCTTTCATGCTCACAACGATGCTGTTGCTGCTGCTGCTGCTAGCGCAACGCCCGCTACTGTATCTTGAAGTCAAAAAACGCCAATGCTTGCTCCTTCATAAGCTCCTCTCTGCGTGCAGGTAATGCTAAAGCTGATGCCGGGCAAACAAACAGTGACGGTGACGATAACGTTCGTCGTCGTCGTCGATAACGAAAGCGCCAGCGACAACTAGAGCAGCGGCGGCATCGTTTAGGAAATGTTTGTGAACTTTTTTGCTTCACTAAACAGTTGTCGAGTTGCCTTCGTGCTTGGCGGGTGGTTGTAGTGATAATAAGTGCTATTTGCAGAAAAGCTTTGCAGTAAAAAAGAATTTTTGGGGAAAACACCTAATAAATTGAACTAAACGTGGTCTTGTGCTATGAATGATGTGTAAAAAATTGCCTTAAAAAGTAAAAAATAAAATAATTTTTAAGAGAGTGAATTATAAGTGAAATCATTGTGATATTACAAAGAAATTTTAATTAAATTGCTAACGGAAGCTTTTGCCCCTTTTCTTTTTATCAAGCAAAGCATATGAGAGCGCCAAAGCATAGTGTTTGAAAATAAGGATGCTACGTGAGAATTTTGTGCTTTTTTTTATATAATCGGGAATAATATCGAAGAAGATTGACATAGAAATTGTAGTGAAAAAATTACAGAAACTGTAGACATAAAAGTACCAACGTTAATTATTAAGTTTTAAAATATAAGCCATTTTTTATCTTCTGGAATTATTGGAAATAAATTTGTTAAAATGTCTGCCATTCCATCATTTGATCAAATCAAATTGGGCTTAAAGTGAGTATTTTTACTTTATTATTAATAAAAATACATGTTTTTTAAATAATCTTTCGTATAAATGTGCAGCTCTTTTATCTAAGGCCTGGATTCACAGTCATTAGTTAAGCAATTACATAATTAAATAAAACGGTGCCAAGAGTTTAACTAATGTTTCATATTGACTGTGGCTTGGTTAACTAAAACAATGAAAGAAATATGGCAGCATGGGATAAATTTGGAGATTTTGTTAAATCATGTTTTTGTTTAAGGTTGCGAAAACAAAATAATAAAAACCATGGAAAACGCACGCGCAACATATTTTGTTGATGTTCTGATCAAATTAGTGGATGGAATGAATGTAAAAAAACCGAAATAGTTACGGCTCGTGAAAAAGATGCTGCGTGCCTCTGCATGGCTGTTCATCAGCTGTTGCTTGACGTATGAAATTATGAAAATAAAATGGTCTTGGTTAAACCATTGTCATTAGTTTACTATTGACTGTTAATCTGAGTTTAAGGCGTTAATCCTCGTTTATAATAGCTTCGAGCCACACGATAAAAAATTTCTTCTGTGGAGAAACACATTTTCTATAAGCAATATATGAAATATTCTTCAAAATCTTATAAACGGCCGAAAAAAATTAAAAAGTGGGTTTTTGTTGAATATGTACCTACCAAAGGGTTACATTTTCGAACACAATATGCTTGAAGAAAAAGTGCTTCTAAACGAAAGAGATCATATTACTTTGTATGGTGTAACTCATCGATTTTGAGATATTTCCTGTTTCGTTAGCTGACAAGGAACGTAAACATCTTAGATGATAATGCATTATGGTATACGTACAGCATGAGAACAAAATTCTATCTATGTAGATACATACATATACTGGGACGACAGAGGAAAATTATTTCAGTCCGCTCCTTCGAATAGATGAAAGTCAAGACCGACCAACTGCTACCTAATCCGCATTTCTTTCTCTGCACTTGAAGTACTTTATTGTTTATCTTATTCAATACTAATGGTGAATAGTCAAAATATAATGTTTTCTCTTCAACAAGGCCTTGAAGGCGTAATGCATAACATCCTCTAAATGTCGAGTAAAAACTTTCAGATCCTCTGAGTAACTTCCTTCAAACTTATAGTAAAGAGCAATCCTTATGGAAGTGCCTGTCAATTATGACAGAATGAATTGAAGAGAATAAACAATTTTTCAGCATATTTTCCAATAGCTTAGTGTTCAGTACAAACCGTGGTTTACACGCAGAATTGAACCACGAATTGTCTTCTTTTGTATTAAGTAAGCCCATGCTTGGGTACTATTTGTTACGTGTGTTTTGATCTAAGGTTGAAGTAGTATTTTCACCTTTTCTAAAGATTATTTGTAAAGCATGTAATTACTCATGGTTTTGGAGATACTCTCAATAAGACGATTTGCAAAACTTTGACATTTGTTAAAAAATGCTTCCTCCAAATAAGTCAATATAGCTTTTAGGTATGTCTGAACTTTGGTGAGTTATTGCAATTTAATTGTTTTAATAAAAGTAAGCTTGTGCAAGGTATTAACAAACTGATTTTCGTGATCTTTGATCTTAAATATCAAATCTACAGAACGTCAAAAGAAATGTTTATGAAAAACTTCAGCTTTCTTACTTTCATTCCGTACTTGAAGCCTTGACTAGTTGCTACGTTGTATGGTTTAATTAGATCTATACTTAACGAAGCAATAAATATGCTTAAAGAATGGAACCAATCAATTTACCAGTTGATGGCGTTAAGTATGGCTTAACATACTATTACATAAAGTCTAAACGAGAATCACTAACAATAATAATAATACTATTCACAATTATTTTTTTTTATCAACGGCTACTCATTATGTGGGCACTAACTGTATAGTTTTTCATAATGGAAGCTTTTGGTGTTTTCGTATCGGGTGTTTGTCAAGGTTGTTTGTCCTCAGCAGGGTTTTTGGATACTACTAATCTTGTACAACTTTATTTACTTGGACAGCTTTATTTACTTGGACAGCTTTATTTACTTGTAGAAACGCGGAGGCAATCTATTCTTGATAGACCGCAGATAATAATATTATATAAATATAGAAATAAGATGAGCTTGGAAAAGTTTTTCTACCATAATTAAACCGTTAAAATAAGAAATTATGAATAACTTAAGGTGCACACATTTAATTTCTCACACCTTAAGCAAGCATCTTTACGGGTGATGGTTTTGGAGGCTCAAAACGTTCTTTATTCAATACCTAAAAAGTACAGTGCTTTGGAAAAAATTGAGTGTGTGCTTTTTTCTTTTGTTTTAATTTCACCAGAAAATTATTATCGGAAACTCAGTCATATTTTTTTTCTCACGAAATGGATTTCATGCGAAAATACTTTGCATAGCCTACGCTTTTCTTAAAACATTTTTTTAATGATCCTACCTACCTTCATCAGTTTGAGTGAAAAGTCCCTAAGATTTTCACGGAATTAGCTTATTAAAAACAATGTTCATTCACAAAACTGAAATATTGAAACAGATATTAACAAGCTCAATAACAATAACAAAAAAATGTGTGTATTTTCTTTTACACATTTCAACCCTAAAGCAAAAAGCACCCAGATTACAAGGGCAATTCAACTAAAACTTCTCCGAACTCGAAAATCTTTTTTTTTTGCTGAAAACTTTATGTACACAGCTGTAAAGAAGCTTTTATTGTTTGGTTTCTCGCAGATGTAGATGGGTGGATGTAATGAAAAGCGGGAACAAATATGAATGCAATTACGAAATATTGCGCAAGTTTAACTAGCAGTTTTTCCATGCGCATTCTTCGTAAAATACAATTTCCCGTGTGTCAACTCAGCGTATGAATTTTTCGTTAGACAGAGTCAAAAAAAATTTAAAGATGGATAAAATACAAACAACAATAAAATTAAAAGCTCTTCGAAACGAAGAAAGAAGGAAAAAGAAAGTAAAAAGGAGAAAAAAGCTTAAAAAGGAACAAAAATGGAAAAAACCAGGTGTCAAAGTAAAAAAATAAGACAGTTGCGCGCAACTTTTCTGTATCCTTAGATCCCGCTGATTACAAAAAGTGCTTTGGAACCAAAAAAAAATTGCGTTTAGATGTTTCACAACGAGCTTAAAGGTACTTTTTTTTAGGAATTTTTGAGTCTTTGAGTACTTTTTTCAATTTAAATGCCATATCTTTTGAACCAGACCAACACAAATTAAATTGAATACCTTTCCTATATTCTGCGTTAAAAATAATTTATGAACCTTTTGGCAATTTTTTGTCAGCATCACATTGAACTTAAAATTTTGTAAATTTTTTGAGGTAAGTATCTGAACTTTCAAGAAGTGATTTGTTTCTTATTTTACTCTATCAAATTTGCTGTCTAATTTTTATACAATATTGAGGCATTAATTTATCTTTAAAATCCTAAAAAAGTATCTTTAAGCTTGTTGCGGCAGCGAAATTTGCATACAACCCAGAAGTCTCGATTTCGATTCCGGTTTCAGGCATGGTAATTCACTTCCTTTGTTCCCTTTTTTTCCTTTGTTTAAAATTTTTTTTTTTGATTTCCTCTTCTTTATTTTCTGGAGCTTTTTTTCGAAAAATCATTTAGATAACGTCGTTGGAAAAGGAAATTCAAGAACCAGGAAAGTTGAGATAAGAAATAAAAGACATCGCAAAGGACTGCATATAGAGGATGCATACGTTTTCTTTTAGCTCTTTTATCCCGCTAGGAGTTAAAGAATTATACATTCATACAAACACATACAGTAGGGGAGATGTGTGTACCTTGGTCCGAGTGCCGGTTGCCACTCAACAGTTGCACGTGTACGATTATGTTCTTCTATTAAATTTTCCACTCATACCGGTGACTCATATAAGTAGACTTCAGACCATCAAGCTGTATGCGTGTATAACTAGCAACGGAAAAAGTGTTTTTTGTGTGTAAAAATTTGTTTTTGGAGTAAGCCACGAAACGTTTTGTGAGAAACTTACTTGAAATATTTCAGTTTTACAACATCAGGAAGCAAGTTTAGTTATTGTTTTAAGCTTTTAGTGTGTTTTAGATGTATTTTCATTAACATGTGTTATGGGTGTTGACAGTTTTTAAAACATGCTGTCTGTGTGTACCTTGGACCTAGCTTATTGACCAGCGAGCCTTTTTCGACAGGCAACCACGAAGCCATAATCGCCTCTCAATATAATATTATTATTATTATTTACGCAATTATTGCATTTATTTGCAACCTTTTTTGTTTAATTAATTGTTTTTTACTAAATGCACTTTTTTGTGTTATAATTTTTGTTTATGATTATTTTTTTTTTTTTATTGAAAAAAATGTTACTTTTGATTACATAATAAATGGTTATTTCATAATTTATTGCCAAAATACAATGTATTCTCTTTTATTTTTAATAGTCCAAGGTACACTTGCATGGTGTACCTTGGACCGTTTGAGATCGCAACGGAAAAAGTAATATTTCTACTCAATGGTAAGACATAGAAATATCATTGTCACGTCATTTGATGCTGCAAGCATTGTAGAAATATAACTTAATCAAAAAACTAAAGGAACTTCTTTGGAAAATCCTGCACATTGAAAAAACTGAAAAGCGGACCAAGGTACACACATCTCCCCTACTATATCTGCATGAATTTACTCTATTAGCAGCCTTTCTTCTCACTGCCATGGAATGTTTGTATGTACGTAAACCTTGTTAATGCACCAAGGTAAAAAGTTTAGTAGTTAGCAAGGATACTTCACATTATAGGGATGCATGTTTTTTTCTCCATTATGCTTTTGCATATGCCATTCATTTTCATGTGCCTTGTTTTTTCTCGAAACTTTGGTGTTTGTTGCATCCTCTAATTAGTTTTTTTACGCAGTTTGCAAATAAAAAGTTTCTGCGTATGGCTTTAGCATATTTGGTTGCCTTCAACAAAAAAGTTGGCCAAAAATTAAGCGATTTTCCGTGAAAAGTTTACGTGCTTTATGGGTATTTTTTTATATTAAATTGATAACTTTTGTTATCAGATTGCGGAAATTTTGCAGTAGGTACTCATGCAAAATATGTGAGATTTAATTGTTGAATTGTACTGTAAAATAATTTAAATTTTGTTGATCATGTCACGTTTTTATGCCGTAAGTTATTATTAAATTATAATTATTTTTACATTTTGAAAAGAAAAAAAAAAAAAAATTAAATATTTCAAATCATTATTTTCTCAATGGCCACAGTGTACACAAGAAATATTCAAAATAATTTTTTTGCATTGTCATTTCACAAAAAAAGCATGAAAAAATGATTTAATGCCACTTCCAAAAATGTATCATCATACGTAGGTTGCTATTAATCAATCCGAATTCAATAGTTTGGCAGTGCCATTTTTTTATTACATATAAAATCAATCAGTCATGTTCTCTTTTGACAGAATTAGAATGGAATCAATCTTAAAGTGCTCTGCAGTTCGATATTGAATACTAAATCGGAATTACATTTCAGCATTGATTAAAACCAGTAGCCAATTCCAATTCCATCTTGTTTTTCGAAATGCAGAGTACCTTAAGATTGATTCCATTTCGATCGAAATCGGAATTGAGAATATGACTGAATATATTTTTCTTTTATCTTAAAACAAAACGTTGTATCCCAAAAATACAGTTTCTCCGGATAAATAAATCGCAACCTTCGTTCATCATGCACGAGTGTGAAAATTTTTTATTTATAACAAAACAACAAATTCACATTGTGAAATAAAAATACTTTACATACTAGAAGCAATCTAAAATGATTTAGGAAATTTGCCAAAAATGCTGACAATGACAACAACATAAGGCGTCACTATCTTTTCATTTTCTTTTTTTTTATTATGATTAATTTTTTTATTTAATGAACTGGGGTTTTTTTTTCTTCAAGCATTTTTATACTTCTATCAAGTTTCACATAGTCTTTTCAATAAAAAAATATTTATTTTGTTTATAAATACAATAATTGCCTTGGGTTAGAGATTTTTCTTATTTCGATGGGTTCAGTCTGTTTTAAAATAAATAAACTGTGGTTATTCCAGTTTTATTAGATTTCCTTTTATAAATTTTTACAAATTTTCTGATATATATTTTTAGGTATCCTAAATTATAATTAGAGTAAGCTGAGATGCCTTTGACACTGGGGTACACTTGGCTTTGCCATTTTTGGTGTACAAAGGGCTTTCAATCCAAAAACCTTAAACGGAGTAACAGAACTAACTAGATTGCAGCCACCGCCTTGAAATTTGACAGTTCTTCGACATCTCTCCCCGCGTTAACAGAAATGACTTTTTTGGAAATATATTCAAAAACCTTTTTTGCAGTTTTTATGAAATTGTCTTTTCTAAGTTTTATTCTCAAATAACACTAGCTTACTAATAACACCGGCCCACAAAAAAAAAAGTATCATTCGCGAAAGATCAGACCACCTGAACTTTATGTTTTCGGGGTCGCTGAATCCGAATATGGTGCCAGATTATCGAAGTTAATTCGCGTTTTTTCAGAAATCAGCAATAACGCTGAAAATTTAAGATTTTTTTCAGCATTATTTCTGATTTCTAAAAAAACGGGAATCAACTTAGCTATTTTGGCAGCATATTCGGATTCAGCGACTCCGAAAACATAAAGTTCAGGTGGTCTGATCGTTCGCGCAGCAATTTGTTTTTTTTTTTGGTTCTTTGCACAGGCTAAAAAAAAAAAAAAAGTGCCCTGCGCGAAAGATCAGACCACCTGAACTTTACTTTTTTGGGGTCGCTGAATCCGAATATGGTGCCAGAATAGCGAAGTTGGTTCGCATTTTTTCAGAAACAAGCAAAAATCAGTAATTTTCAGCATTATTGTTGATTTCTGAAAAAACGCGAACCAACTTCGCTATTCTGGCACCATATTCGGATTCAGCGACCCCGAAAACATAAAGTTCTTTTCTTTCACGTCGTTTTCGAGATATTAGTCATTTTCGGTTTTTTGACCAAAAAAAAGAGATGGTTCCACTTAATTACAAATATTACAAGAACCAATTTCTAATTTTAAACACGCTATATGTCAAATTCAAGGCAATTAAATTACCTATAAATAATGATCACATCACTTTTTGGTTGATATGTTAGTTTCGGCGAAATAAATTGATTTCTAAAAAAATATATTTATTTTTCGAAAAAATTAATAAAAAAATTGTAAAAAATAATTTTGCTTTTTAAACATCATAGTCTATATATTTGTAATAAAAATACATAAGATACTATCTAAGAAAATCGATGGAAAATTGGAAAAGTTATATACAATTGAATGAAAAATGGCTGAATTGCATTTTTGCCTATTTTTCCATTTTTTTTTTTTTTGGTCATAAATTTGTATATTATTTAGGGTGCATCGCATTAGGCTACGAAGCATCCGCATGGTGATAGAGGAGGCCTTAACCTTGAAAAATGCTACCTGAAGGGTGTCTAAAATGTACCCCAAAGGTGCTATAGGGTTAAAACGGATTTTCTGACATGTTTTAGAAAAAAAAAAAAATGTATTGGGTCACGCCAACGTTTTAGAGAAAACTTTTTCTATGATAAACTTTTAGCTAATTGTATGAGATTTTTAAGAATGCTAGAATGATGGTTTATATAGTTCAAAAAGATTACTTAAAGTTTTGGACCTTCAAAGTTGATATTAGACTTATGCTATACACCCTATATACCTAATATACAAATTTATAGCAAATAAAATAAAAAATTGAAATATATGCAAAGATAAAATTCGGTAATTTTTCCTTCAATTTTATTTGGCTGTTTTATTTTTCCATCGATTTTCTTAAGTAGTATCTTGTTTTCCTCATGATATAAAAAAACAAAACAATTCAAAATTTTTTTTTTGTTTAAATTTGCACTTGAATTTGACTTGCTTTTAGTAATCAATTAATTTCGCCGAAACTAACAGAGCAAACAAAAAGTGATGTGAAAATTATTTATACGTGATTTAATGACTTTTAATTTATCACACGGATATAGTGCGTGTAAACATAGATATTAGTCAAAGAGTTATTTATAGTTCAGTGAAACCAAATTTTTTTCGGTCAAAAAACCGAAAACGGCCGATATCTCGAAAACGCCATGAAAGACAAAATAAAATAATGTGATTTTCGGAATCAACCGCCAATTTTACATATAAAATGAATAATTCAAATATTAATATTCAAAGTTTATTTTGGCTGTAATCTAGTGTAATCAATGTTTCGAAAACAGTGCAGACTGTTAAGATCGTGAAATAATTATAGAAAATTAAGCGTCAAAGGTACCCCAGATTACCCTACGCCTGGGCGGGAGTTGAACCGAGGAGGTCCCGGTTGGTAGTACAACTCTCAATCGCAGTGCCAGTCGTTAGACCGATGCACCATTCTTGCCCGACTGTGAAGCCGACTTTTGCCAGTTTTGTTTGTGTGTTAAATACGTAAGCCTTGATGTCATAATTGTTGTTTTGTGTTATTTATTGATATTTGGTATAGCTTCAACAAAAATAGTCTGATGAGTCTTGGTGGCGAAATACGAAACATGTGTCACTATAGCCGTGTTTTTAATCCGTTACTTAATTTGTCATAATTATATTTTAGAAAATGCATTGAAAGATTTATATGTTAATCGATCTTTGCAAATATATGACAAAAAGTTCAATTAAAATTAATTTTCAATGTATAAATATCATTAAGCAACACACTTAAAAATTCTTAAAATTATTCTAGACATGACGCGATCTATTCTTTAATTTTTTTTAACCATACAACATCTGATGGAGCTTTTTTTTTGTAGAATCGTTGATAATATTCTATAGGACGTTTAAACATTAAGAATGACGAATGTCAAATTTTGGCATTTAGGCTCTTTGGTACGGCCACTCCTCAACTGTAACCACAAAACAAAAATTCTCTATTTTTGACTCTTGATTGATTTCTTAATATTTTGTTCTAGTGATGATATTCATGATAATTTAAGTCTGTGCCCCAGAAAACCAACCCAAATTGTAGAATCTTATTGAAACCAGTTTAGCAATTCGACATTGGAGATAGTTCTATGCATCAAATTTTTAGCAGAGTGTCAGAGCTACAAATGCCATTCTTCGGGAATGTGTTCTTTTTCTACTCAGAATTTCCGAGAACGCTTTTAACGTGCACAGATTACAAAAAAAATATTATATTTACAATTTATATTCTGTTTCATTGAATTTTCATTTTATAAAGTGTTTCTATTTCACTTTTCCAACAATCTACATAATTGTACCTCTATATTAAATTTCTTTTTATGTCTTGTCATCCTTAATGTTATGCTTAATTATTATTTTTACTCAGTTTCTTTACAAAATACTTAGGAACACTACTTACGAACATACACTTCGTGTGAGCACTTAAGCATTCATATAATATTACTGCTATGAAACATAAGCTCGCCTGTGTAATTTGCTCATGAAATGAGGTCAATTGAGGTTTCCACAAAATGTGAATCTGTCGTCTCTTCGGCGACAGTGCTATCACTCGTGCGACCTTGAACTTTTTGGCCGCTCATTTTGCATTAAGTCTGCAAAAGCTTTTTCCACCACGAGTACAAGCGAATGCTACCATATGGTTACGATTTGCAAATTTTTGCTGCATAAAAGCATTTTCGTTCGTAAATGCTATGCATAAGGATAACGCCAATGGGCTTTCTAAAGAAAAAGTTTTGTATGCTGGTAACTATAGTTATGCTGAAATACCACGAACAACGCAAATAAAAAGCTTGCAAAAAGCTTACAACAAGGATTTATGTAGGTACCTACCGTAAATAATGAACGCAAGGTTTAACCAACAAGGGAGTACATTTTTGCCGGTATTGAATTTCATATTCTGTGCAGTTAACGGTTTTCTCGATTTATCTATATCGAATTATCGCCAATTTCTCAAAAAAAACTGAAACTACCGATGACGACACTCTTTACCGATTGGATATTCTCAAATTTGCACTAATGACGAGATGATTTTTTTGTAGATAAAAACACAATCAATATTATGTCCTTGCTTGAACTCAGGCATTCTGTATTCTGACCTTCACTATGAAACAAAACCAGACAGCAAAAAGCTAATATAAGTATATTTTAATTTTTTGCTTGCACGGGCTACTTCCTGCTTCCATTAATTCACATATTATGTTCACCTATGTTTGAAATTTGGTGTTCATTAATTTAGTTTTTTTACCACTAGAGTAAAGTAAAAATTTCGAGTTTAATTTTTCTCCGTGTAGCACACGATTAAAAGATTCAGGAGAACTGAAACTGCCAGTAGACATAGAATTGGTGATAGCAAACAACATTTAAATATTTCAAAAACGAAATTTATTTCGATAATTTCCTAAAGTTTTTTATGGTTTCAAACCTAAGAATTTTCAAGTTCCGAGTTTTAACTAACTGCTTATCGTGAATTTTTTTCCTTTTGAATGAGAATTAAAGAAGCGTTTGGCTTTTGTATATAGTACATTAAAACTATTTGCTCACAACAGTTACATTTGTAGGTACCCATACGAATATTTCGTCAGCTTTATTTTTAATTTGCTTTGTTTAAACAAAAAAGAATGTGGTTTATTTTTATAACCCTAAGTATGCCATATTTGTAATAAAAAGTTTGACAGCGAGACACACGAGAGCGAGATCTGCTCTCCATGAGATCATAAAAGTGAATAATAATCTAATCAAATGATCGAATAAACAAAAAAAAAAAACTCTTGCCCACGCTAACAATAACAATTGTCGGCGGTGTATTGTATAATTTGACGCTGAATACGTATGACTGTAGTAGAATGCTTTGTAATGCAGCTATGTGGTGGCATACTTTGTTTACAAAATATTTGTTTTCATAGAATAAGGGACTTTAGATTCTGTCTCAAAACAATTGTGAAAATGCGATGTAATCCAAACATATGCTTAATAAAACGAACCTAAGCATTTTTTGTTCTGTTTTTTTCCAACAAACTAACAAATATTCACCTCTCCTAAATACATTCTCAGGTTTTCAATAAATTTCTTAGAATAAAATGCTAATATTTTCCAAATAGATCTGGAAATGTCAATGCTAAAGTAAATTCATTCATGGTTGTGCTAATAGTTCTAAATGGTTACAATGAAAACAAATGGTCTTCACAAAACACCATCATCGTACACAGTGACATTTTCCCCGATTCGCATATTTCTTGTCCTGTCCCCGCTTCAATACATGATAGTGACTTAAATTTTTTGAAACGGACACACTAAAAACTAACTTGCTAAACTGAAATTTTTTTTGGTGGGTTTTTGAAGGGTTTTTGATCTAAATTATTGCCTTATACTTTTTTTAAAAAATTTTAATTTTTTAAAAAGTTATAAGCATGTGAATTTTTATGTACGTCTTTTTTCAAATTGCAATTTCTCAGAAAACATTGAGCGAAAATTAATGAAACTTTTGTAGTAGGACTAAAAATAATTCAGAATTTAAATGAAATAAACTTTTCATAAAAATTTTTAAAATTTCTTATAAATAATGCACTTTTTAATAAACAAATAGATATTAAAGCTATACCTATAGCAAAATAAAAACAAAATTTTTATACAGAAATATGCTCTGAAATCTGCACAATATTTCTGTGAAAAAAAATTGGAGGTACGCATCATTAGTAAAAAGTTACGCGTACTTAAATGACTCTACATAGGTGCTTTGCCTATGCGATTCACACATTTACGCTCGCTGCGCGTTCTTACATGCATTCTCAATTTCTGCATAAATTATGATTTGTTGTTTTGAAACGGCATGCAGCGGTGAAATGCGAAAATCACATAGGCAAGGCACCTATGTAGAGTCATTTAAGTACGAGTAACTTTTTATTAATGATGCGTAACTCCAATTTTTTTTCACAGAAATATTGTGCAGATTTCAGAGCACATTTCTGTGTAAAAATTTTGTTTTTATTTTGCTATTGGTATAACTTAAATATCTATTTGTTTATTAAAAAGTGCATTATTTATAAGAAACTTTAAATATTTTTATGAAAAGTTTATTTCATCTAAATTTTGAATTATTTTTAGTTCCACCACAAAAGTTTCATAAATTTTCGCCCAATATTTACGGAGAAATCGCAATTTGAAAAAAGACATACATATTAATTCACATGCTTATAACTTTTAAAAAAATTAAAATTTTTAAAAAAAAGTATAAGGCAATAATTTATATCAAAAACTCTTCAAAAAACTATCAAAAAAAGTTTCAGTTTAACAAGTTAGTTTTTAGTGTGTCCGTTTCAAAAAATTTAAGTCAGTGCAATTCTCTTTTTATATATATACACTCTAAAAACAAAATTGTTTACCACAAGTGTTATAGATTAACACTTGCGGCAAATAATAATAACACAGGCCCACAAAAAAAAAAATACCATGCTCGAAAGATCAGACCACCTGAACTTTATGTTTTAGGGGTCGCTGAACCCGAATATGGTGCCAGAATAGCGAAGTTGGTTCGGGTTTTTCCAGAAATCAACAATAATGCTGAAAATTAAAGATTTTTGCTGGTTTCTGAAAAAACGCGAACCAACTTCGCTAATATGGCACCATATTCGGATTCACCGACCCCGATAACATAAAGTTCCGGTGGTCTAATCTTTCGCGCAGGGTACTTTTTTTTTTTTGTCTGTGCACAGAATCAAAAAAAAAAAAAATTCCATGCGCGAACGATCAAACCACCTGAACTTTATGTTTTCGGAGTCACTGAATCCGAATATGGTGCCAAAATAGCTGAGTTGGTTCACGTTTTTCCAGAAATCAGAAATAATGCTGAAAAAAATCTTAAATTTTCAGCGTTATTGCTGATTTCTGAAAAAACGCGAACCAACTTCGCTATTCTGGCACCATATTCGGATTCAGCGACTCCGAAAACATAAAGTTCAGGTGGTCTGATCTTTCGCGCAGGGTACTTTTTTTTTTGTGGGCCTGTGTAATCTCTTGAATGAAACACTTTAAATGTTTGACATTAAAAAAAAAAAGTTATCGAATGACCGCACCAGTGTTCGAACCTAGAACGTTCCAACTGATGTATTTAATAAACTGGTACACAATTTGTAAACACAATTTGATATTCGAATGCTGCATTGTGTATTTAAGTTCAATTTAATTAAACAAAAGTAAATAAATTAAAAAAAAGGAAAATAGGAAGTAAACTAAAAAAATGTATATTATAAAAAAAAATTTTAAAAATTTTAAAAAATGAGTCGCACTAGGATTTGAACCCACGCACATGAATGCCAAATATTTTTATAATTTGTCGCAAGCGATAAAAATGCTTGGGTGCAACAATTCATGAAATGGTTCTTCGAACTTGAAGAAATATTTTCGATGACTTATTTTTTATTTGTATCAAGTGAAATATTTTTCCTAGTGTTTGCTGCAAATACTAATCACTTGGGCAAAAGAAAAATGTTTGCTTGAAATAATAAGTATTTGTTGGTTTGAATATTTGGTAATTTGCCGCAAATACTTTACAAACAATCTTTTTTCTGGGTGTAGTATTGCGCAATGTGTAACCCAGGAATTAAAGTAAAGGAATCTTCTACAGGCTTTGCGATCTTCTTAATGTTAAATGCTGCTATAAATCAAAAATGGATTTCTAAAATCAGTATTTTTAAAATTTTACGATAAAATTATTATACCAACTTTTGGCACAAATTTTTAAAAGTAATAAATAAAATCGCAATTTCTGAATATCAGAATACGTATACACGATTGCCTATGATATTTACAAAATTTATAATGCTGTTTGGATGTCATTTGGATCTAATGTCATTAAAATTACAATAGAACGAATTGATTGGACAAAATATCGCTGTAAAATTTGAGCACAATTTTAGCCTAACCCAGTAATGGGCGAATTATAAAGAGAACAGAGGGCACTAAAATATTATTGAGCAAAAAACAACACATTCTTTATATTTCAAAAGAACTTTTGAAGCTGCCACTAGAAAATATGATGATTGCGATGCCAAGAATGGTTTCATCAAAAAAATTTAATACAGGCTTGTAAATAAGAAAATGCAAAAAATCCGGTTTTTGGTATTGTGAAAATAAGGTCCCACTTCCTGTTGAGGGTCACATTTGTCTATTATCCGATATTGAGATCCTCTATTTTTTTTTTTTTTGTTTTTTTGGATATTCTAAAAATAAATTTCATCGTTTTGAAATCTTCTTAAAATTTCTTATTACAACCCCAATTTGGGATGTTCCTTATTTTATTAGTTTTTGAATATTCTTAGTCATTTTCATGGTTTTGGGAACTTTTAAAAATTTGTTATTGTAAACTCTGGTGAAACTTATTTATCGACATCTAATTTGTACGGAGATGGGATCTTGTTGAATTACAATCCAGTAATGGAGAAAGTATGTAATTGATATTTAGTCGCGTTATACTGTATAAAAAAACCATGAAAAATATAATAAATTTAATTGTGGTTTTTTTTCTCAACTATTCACAGTACGAAAAAGTCCAACAGTGCGCTTGAAATAATTAACGAATCTAATGAGAATTTCACACGCAAAGATCTAATTTAATTTTTTACTACCCATAACAAACTTAGCAATTGTTTTAATATCATTAATTTCTCCATTCCGATGTTGAGAGGATTGTGCTTTAAATGAAAGTAAATTGTAAAAATAGAATTTTATTCCTTAGAACATTTCTACTAATGTCACACGAACAAAGATTTTGTGTGGCAAATTATCATCGCTGTTGGCAACGATGATGACGTCATGAATTTTGTGTTATGTTTTTATTTGTTTTTTGTTAAATTGAAATAGTGTATTCGTTCATTTCCAAATTTAATAAATGATGATTACATATCGGTCGGTATTGTCATTTTCTTCATTGACCTTCTGTGGCTTTCAGTTCATTACATAGCCCCAAAATTGAATTGAAAAATTAATTTGATTGTGTGAAAGTCGTGTTGTATTGTAGCACAAATTTTTTGTTAAGTCCAATGGAAGAAAAGTGATTCCGAATCAGTGTTCATTCATTTACGTCAAATTGTTAAGCAAAAATTTGATAAAAACACGTTAGCCGGGTACGAAAGTTTTGATTTATTGATACTTAAATGGCGCGTGCAAAGTGATAAGATACGGAAATACTTATAAGTATATATACGCATGATATTATCTGATAAGAATATATAATTCTACTTCAGATAATACATTTTTATTTCTGCGTTTTATTACCATATATGTTTGTTTTGCATATACATATACTTAAATACTACCCGGTGCCTTCTAAGGAGAGCAAATAACTTAAATGAATGGATTTTATGACTCCAATATCTATCGACGACTTTATCTAACGACCTTTAACATGTGATTTTTGGTCTACAACGTTCTCTACTGCATTTTGTAATACATTTAAAGTTGTATGTGTGTTTACCGAAGAGATCATTGCAATTCGGTATGGATATCTGTTTGCATTTTGGATGTAAGATTGCGTTTGAGATACATAGTATGTGCCTAAAAGACTTTGGTTATGTTACTGAATCACTTTTCTTAACATCGGTTGTGAAGAAATACCTTCGACAACCGATGAAGCACCACTACTTAAAAACTAGATCTTCAATTCAGAACTTCTGAACTCTGGAATCGGGTTGTATTACTTTTTCTAAAAGTTGCTTTTTTTTAAGCTAAGGAGCACGGTTATATGTGACAAGTTTCCGTCAATTAAAATGCCCCACATTCTTGTATAGAATGTATGCTCTGCGCCATTTGCCATTCATTCCTTTCAGTTTAGCTCATCATTAGAATGTAAGCATATGGTTCGGAGTTATATAGGAGGACTATCATCAATAGTTTCCTCTTGCGAGAGGTTGGCCCACCGATATTTGTGTCTTAAAAACTTGTTGATGAATGCTTTTGCGGCTTGTTCTTTAAAAGCCAAGTCTCGTAGACTTACAACAGAAACCAATTTTATTTTTTGCTTATTTTGCAAAAGTTTAAATTGTTCCAATTCTTCAAATTTCGTATTTATCCACCTGTAAGGCTTTTCTCGTGAAAATGTGTTCTTATTTGTCACGCTTAAAAGTCTCCATATAAAATGAAATATCAAAATATTTGTGTAGACAAAAAAGAAACAAAAGAAAATGTTTCGATGTGGGAAAGAACTTAAGTCAACAATTCTAGCTGTGGCATAAAATTATCTATAAAAATAAACTTCAACTGATGTACAAAAGAAGTAAACAAATTCAAATTAAGGCATTTTGCCTACCCAAAACTTACAAATACCCTGCTCATAACACTAATGATTGTTTGCTTATTTTTTTAAATATTTTGCTTTGATAAAAAAAAAAAAAAAAATTTTATTTATGTGTTAAAGTAAATACAAACCTTCATTATTATTATTTTTTGTTTAAACAAGACCGATCAATAAAAAAAAATATTGTATTGACATACCTAATTGTTAGGGGTTTTCTAACTACCACATGACGCATAGATACTCGTTTAAGCTTTGATAACAACATGACTGAAATTTGTATATTACTTATATAAACAAAATAAAACACGAACTTTATCAAATTGTTCACACTGACTAGTATGAGTCATAATCAGGCCATATCATATCAGATATTTAAAAGCAGAAAAATTGTTCAACCAAATGAACTAAAAGAACTAAGCATTTGAGAGTGTAGTCTCAAAAGTACTCGATCTGACAAAAGAAATCCAAAATGTTCAATAGCTTCGATAGCCTGTTTCTAATGAGAACTGCCGAATTTTTTAAACTTCCATTGTATGGAATAAGAAAACATTCTAAGGCGGCCAAGTTTTTTAAATTTTTACACGCTATGATTTATAGTATAGGGGAGATGTGTGTACCTTGGTCCAAGTGTACCTCGGACCAAGTGCCTTTTTCCACTCAACAGCTGCACGTGTACGATAATGTTTTTCTATGGAATTTTCCACTCATACCGGTGACTCATATTAGTTGACTTCAGACCGTCAAGCTGCATGCGTGTATAAAAAGCGACGAAAAAAGTGTTTTTTGTGTGTAAAAATTTGTTTTTGGAGTAAACTACGAAACGTTTTGTGAGAAACTTACTTGAAATATTTCAGTTTTACAACATCAGGAAGGAAGTTTAGTTGTTGTTTTAAGCTTTTAGTGTGTTTTAGATATATTTTCACTAATATATGTTATAGGTGTTGACAGTTTTTAAAACGTGCTGTCTGTGTGTACCTTGGACCAATGCTTATTGACCAGGAAGCTTTTTTCGGCGGGCAACCTGGACGCCATAATCGCCTCTCAATATAATAGTATTAATATTATTTACGTGATTAATGTATTTATTTGCAATCATTTTTGTTTAATTAATTGTTTTTTACTAAATGCACTTTTTTCTGTTATAATTTTTGTTTATGAAAATTTTTTTTTTTTATTGAAAAAAATGTTACTTTGGATTACATAATAAATGGTTCTTTCATAATTTATTACCTAAATAAAATGTATTCTCTTTTGCTTTTAATAGACCAAGGTACACTTGCATGGTGTACCTTAGACCATTTGAGATTGCAACGGTAAAAGTAATATTTCTACTCAATGGTAAGACACAGAAAAATCATTGTCACGTCATTTGATGCTGCAAGCATTGTAGAAATATAACTTTATCAAAGAACTAAAGAAACTTTTTTGGAAAATTCTGCACATTGAAAAAACTAAAAAGCGGACCAAGGTACACACATCTCCCCTAATCTTTATACAAAGGGTGATAGGCTGAATATAGTATGTACAAAGAATAGAATGTAATTTTGGACACCAAACATCTTAGAAAAACATTTAGAAATAATTTTTCATTTACTTTTTACATTACAATGTAATTTGCAGAAGATGACAGCAAAATAACTTTATTTATTTATTTCCTACTGCCAACATTATAAACTGTGATAATAATCGCTTAGCAAAACCTTAGCAAAGGGTTACCAACCTTCTATTAATTAAACTAATTGCTACATGCCCACGCGTCCAGTTGCATTAAAATTACAGGCCATAAAATTAAGGCACATGCAAATGTTAAGGCACATTACTTTGCGCGTTATCAGAAACACTCTGCCCGGCAGACAGTCAGAGACAGCGCACACTTAAAGGTCACACGAGAATGATAAGGGAGGTTAATTTCAAACTTTGTGCTCTCAGTGGTTTTTTACCCAATTAGTTTAAAACAAACAGGCACGGACAATTTCACTTATATTGTGCATGTGTGTGGTGCTTATCAGCAACAATTTATCATGGTCAGCAAACAAAAACAACAAGTTTCATATTTTTTGGAGTATAAAAGTACAAGTAATTTGTAAAAAGAACGCTTTTAATAAAAAGTTGCTATGCGTGACATAATTTCGGAAATTTAGAGCAAAAAACAACAAAGTCAAAAATTTTTTTTAATTTTTTTTTTTGTGACTTCAGCCAAATTTTACTTTGAGCAATTTATTTTATTTGCACAGATGTTTTAAGCAAAATAACCCCATGTGTACATTATGTTATCTCAAATGTTTAACGTAATTTCGGACGCCTGACATTGTAAGGAACAATAAATTTTAAGAAATTTCCGCTTTTTGTTTAAAAGAAAAAAAAGCGAAAAATATTTTGTATGAAAATGCGCAAGACGTCGAGCCTTTCAAGTAATCTACACTGATAAGCCAAAGTGCTGATTAAATACAAATGTCTAGGTATTATTTTATTTTTCGGAATTCAAAACTAAAAAAAAGTTTGGTAAGGAAGTAGACTTTGATAAGAAAATCTACGAAATTTATTGAAATTCCCACACGGAAATTTCGAAGTTTCTAACTTAAATATTATTTTGGTAATCCTGCTATTAGCAGTGATGGGTGCCGGTATTTTTGTTTTCTGTTAAAAACAAAATATTGCCGGGAAAAATTCAAAATTCTTATCATCTTTTGAGATTACTCATAACATTTTTATACGAAATATTTTATGCTTGAAGAAAATATAATTCATTTCGTTCCAGTTAAATTGCATTTACGAAGAAGGTGAAATCCCCTGTCTTTTGTTATCTTAAAAGAATTAAAAAAGTTTTTTTTTAAGTCCTCAGAAATTTAATAAAAATAACGCATCACATCGGCTAATAAGTTCCCGGTCTAATCAAGAGAAAACAATTTTTTGGTCAAATTAGCTTCTTAAACATTTCGATACCTTTCTTGTAGAACAATTTAGATTTGGCCTCAAAATAGGCGTTTTTTTTTATCGTCATTTGAGCCAATCTCTTTCCAGTCAGCATTTTTTAGCTCTGCGAACAGATAAAACTTGCTGTGAGCCAAGTCTGTAGAATAGGGTGGGTGTGAAAACAATTCGAAACGGAATTCATTAATTTTAGTCATCGTTTTCATCGACTTCTCATACAGTGCTTTGCGGCACCCACATTGAAAGTAACTTTCACATACTCAAATCTATACTATTTATATGAAATTGCTTATATGAAAACCTTATGTAACGATTTGGTGCAAAATATTCCGAACCGATTTTAATAATTTTTTTTTTAAAACCTTCTACGTATAATAAAAAACGAGATTGTATACTTATTTTTTGGATTTTATAAGATTAACCTTTTTTTTTAGTATGAAGTTGTTGAAAAAAAATATTCAATGTTTGCATAAAAAAGATCGTTTGCATTTCAGTCGCTATAGCTTGTTGCGCCATGAAATATGTGTTGTTGTTGTCTATTTCATCTCTTTTATTTATTGTTTTTTTTTTATTCTTGATGTTGTGTTGTTGATGAGAGCAAAAGTGAGAGTGATTTCGTCAGTGATGCCTACTCAACATTTTCAATATTTTTGGACTTTTAACGATGTTTTACATGTTTTTCAATATTTTTCAATTCTTTTCGACTATTTTTAATTCTTTTTGACTTTTCTCGATATTTTGCATGTTTTTCGAAACACTTGGACTTTGACCGATTTCTTCGATGTACATATTTCACTATTTTTCGAAACTTTTGATTTTGTTTCGATATATTGGATGTTTTGTTTTTGGACTTTCACCGTTTTCTTCAATGTGTTTCAATATTTTTCATAACTTTTGGGCTTTTACCGACATATAGAATATTTTTCGATTTCTTTTTTGTAAGTTTACAAATATTGGATGTTTTTCGATAAACTTAGACTTTTGCCAATTTCTTCAATGTGTTTTTCAAAACTTTCGGACTTTTACCGATATATAGGATGTTTTTCGACATTTTTGGACTTTAACCGATATTTTGGATGTTTTTCTATAAACTTGGACTTTACCGATTTCTTCGTTGTGTTTCAATATTTTCCGAAACTTCTGGACCCTTTTCGATATATTGAATATTTTTCGATATATGTATTTGGACTTTTACCGATTTCTTCAATGTTTTCCAATAATTTTGAACTTTTACCGATATATAGGATGTTTTTTGATAAACTTGAACTTTATCCGATTTTTTCGATGTGTTTCAATGTTTTTCGGTATATTGGATCTTTTTCGCTTTATTTGGACTTTTACTGATTTTTTTATAGATAGTATTTATTGATTTGAATCGTTCGCATAGAAGAACTTAGTCTTTAACATGCCACTTATCATAATAATAACAATCAATTCAATTCAGAATGTTCGAAATAGCTTACAGTATAGTATTTTTTTTAAAAATTGATATGATATTAACCTTACTTGTAACGTTCACACACAAAAAAAAAAAATAAAAAATTTACGAACAATACAAGAACTCTAAGGTTCAAACAAAAAAAAAAAAAACAGCAACGAACTGACCGCAATAGGACTCGAACCGATTTTCGTACGTGTGATGGAAAGAAAAATATTGTATTATTTTTACATACAATGACAAACTTGTTAGACTTCTTCACCACTGACCAACATGATAAGAGGCATACAATTAATATATTAAGCAAATGTCTATCCAAACATAAATATTTTTACTAGAACTAAATATAAAGTCAAACTAGTTATACTTAAGTCAGCGAGTGAGTCACAGAAATATTTTGCATACAAAAAATATTCAAAAATTCGAATTTATACTCAACTTTCAGCCATTTCATTCTTAGACAAGTAGTACTTTTTTATAAACTTCTAGTCAATTGAACATTAACTATGATACACTTCATAAAAAAATTAAAATAATGTGTTCTAATCACTTAAAAAGCAAAAAATGATTTGTTCATCTTTTTTATAAGGTTACTTAAGTATTTTGTTTTCTAGTAATATTTTAATAATGCAACATAAACTAACTTACATTAGTTAATTTAAGTTCGAAATTTAGAGTTAATTACTTTAATTCTTTAATTACTCAAATGGAGTAAAGATTATAACACGGATAACACTTATTAAGACAAGCTTTAACTTCAATGGTATTTTTTTCGATCAAATAGCAATGTTTTGTCAACACACGAAATTCTTTTTTTTTTATTTAAAATTTATTTATTATTTAAAAATAACAAAAATTTTTTAACTGAATCCACTGTTACTTTTGCTACAAATATCAGATACTTAATCACCGAATTTTTACAGCTTCCTTTTGAGACATGGTACTTACTAAAAAATATTAATTCTGTATTTGTGTCGCCATCTGTCAGACCTTGAACTTATCAGCCGATATAATAAATATCAACGTTCAAGTGAGAAAATTTTGCGAAAGCGAAAACTCTCCTGCGCTTCAATATATTACTTCTGGGTATACTTATCTCAATCCTGTGGGATTTAATACAATTAGCTAAGCAAAATTTAGATCTTTATCTTAACACTAAAAAAAAATTAAAGATTTTCACGAATTTAAATTTTTGCATTTATTTTACTTCGCCTATTGCTTTGATTTTCAACAAATCTTCGCAAAAGGGGAAATATTCCTTGCTTGAAATTTCTTCTCCAAAAAACCGTTCTATTTAATACTATTTTAGTAGCTCAATTGAAAATACGAATTTTTAAAAACTATGCAAAAATTTTAGAAAGTTATTTGAGAATGATTATTTTGATGTTTTTTTTTTGGAATCTACAGAGCCAGTGATATTTGTTGGCGAGTTTCTTTTTATTTAACTTTATGTTTTATTCAAGCTTTCTACGTGTATTCTAATCAAGGTATTTCTCCTCTAAATTTTATTTTAGCCCTTGGTTTTGTTATGGTTAGATTACAAGTTTAAATTTGTTTTTTCCAGCAAAATTGGTATTATTTTTGGAAAATGTCCATGTCTTCAAACCATATTTTGCTACAAAATGTATGTTTGCAAGAAGAAGAGAATGGCCAATACTTTCCAATAATCAATATTTATTTTCAGTATGAAAACAACAAGAAAATAAAATATTAAGCTTAAATAAAAATATAACAGTAATTTTTTGACACCCTTTACACTTACAATACATTCAGGCCACTTCTTTAATCCGTTACTTTTCATTTAGGAGGCTTTTTGATGAAAATGATGAGTCCCACGATAAAAAGTATCAAAATCTATTTCGTGGGGGAGGTTCCACAAATTACATTGATTTGCATTAAAGAAAAAGTAACCGTTTAGGAAATATTCGTATAAAAACCGACAAAGTCGAAAAATTCGACTTTATCTAATATTTCCGAAACAGTTACTTTTTCGTAAATATAAATCAATATAATTTCAAGAACCTGCAATTCTCCACGAAAAAGATTCTGATACTTTCTATCGCGTGACTCATCATTTTCGTCAAAAAGCCTCCTAAGTAAAAAGTTATTAAAATCACGCGGATTACGGAACAGGCCTGTATATGTACATATGTCGCTTAGTTATCAATAATGATATTGTATGTATGTACATTCAATTCGACATTACATCATTGCTGATAATGATAATGAGTAATATTTTATGGATATTCCCTATACAGGTATCTTTTTTATATTTTTGCAAGTATTTATGTATATTCATGTTGAGACTGATAACATGTAGTCGTCAATGGAAAAAAGTTTCCGAACTGAGTCAGAGATTTTTAAATTTTTGTAAAAAACCAGTAGTAGGCATAAATACCTCTTATATGCCAAAACTGGGTAACAGTTAAGAAATGGCGTATATGATATAGGCGAATTACATTTCTGATACAATTTTACGGCTGATTTAAACGATCAATAATATAAATACATACATATTTGTTATTGATAGTTACCAAATCATTTTTAGGTTACAACAAGTATTTATTTGTTCGAAACATTTATTGTTAATAATGAGAATGAATTTAACAGAAATATGAAAATTTATTAAAAACTCCTTTCAAAAGACCTGAGTTTGAAGACATCGATTTGTGCATTTTTGTATTGTAGTGTTTCTTTAAACTATTACTTAAAACTATTTAAATTATATACTACATAAGTATTATAATTCCGACTTAAAATTCTACTTTAGTTCCTGTACGTTGATTTAGGAACGTATATTTCTGTGAATTTAAAAAAAAAAGAAATAAAAACCTTACTGTAGGATGATTAAGGAATGTTTTCGGGAAACATGCCATACAAGAATATTTTCGTAAACATTCCTCTGCATCAGATATTCCTGTATATTACTTTAGAATTATATCTGGAAACCTTTCCAAACTTTGCGTTACCAATGCCAATGAATTGTTGTACATTGCTCTAGAAACTTGTGGAAAAACCTTTCCTTCGCAAATTTTTTTTGAAGTGTTTGTGAAAATCTTGCCCTATATAATACTAGGAAAACATTTCTAAAACTCTTTAAAAGAAGAAATTTCAGTTAAAACGTCCTTTTAATACTTATATCAAACTCAGCTTTTTATTCAAAACATTCATCTCAAAGAAACTTAAATGATTCGTTTTTAATATACGAGTACTTTCCATTTAAATATAATTTGAAAGGATTCGTGTTAAGTACATACAAATAAACTTGTACAATGACACTCACATGAAGGAAACTACTTATATTCAACATTTTTTTCTTACAATTTTTTTCCAGAATGGTTGACTTTAAGGTCCAACAACGACGCTATCGAACAAATGAAAAGACCATTGTAAGCACAATATACGGGCCTATTAAAGGTGTTAAACGAAAGTCCATATATGGTAAATCCTACTTCAGCTTCGAAAGAATACCCTTTGCCAGACCACCGATAGGCGAACTACGCTACAAGGCACCACAACCACCACAGCCATGGACTGATGTAAAAAGCTGCACATCCATGGGACCAAAACCATTGCAAAAACATTTTATATTTCAAATGACCGACGGTTCTGAAGATTGTTTGTACCTGAATGTTTATACAAAAAATGTAAGTAATACCAGAGACAATGTATGAGAATGCATATCTTAATTTCTCTATTACTTTTAGCTAAATCCAAGTAAACCCTTACCTGTAATGGTTTGGATTTATGGTGGTGGCTTTCAATTTGGCGAGGCATCACGTGATCTCTATAGTCCAGATTATTTGTTAAGACAAGATGTTGTGATTATATCGATAACCTATAGAGTAGGGCCATTCGGTAAGTAAATATAGATAATACTGACGTAAATAGTGGCTTTAATAATTGAAGATTAATTACTTATCCATATTTTATTACTTATTTTGCAGGTTTTCTTTGTATGGAGGATCCTAGTTTTGATGTGCCCGGCAATGCTGGTCTCAAGGATCAGGTTATGGCTTTGCGTTGGGTCAAAGAAAATTGTGCACGTTTTGGCGGTGACTGTGATAATATAACATTATTTGGTGATAGTGCTGGTGGTGCTTCAGTGCATTATATGATGATTACAGAACAGACACGTGGGCTCTTTCATAAGGCCATTTCAATGTCGGGTAATGCTTTATCGCCATGGGCTGTAACACCACAACGTAATTGGCCTTATCGTCTTGCTGTGCAAGCTGGTTATACGGGGGCCGATAATGAACTGGATGTTTTTAATTTTCTGCGCACAGCCAAAGGTTCGGATATTGTAAAAGCCAACGAAGATCTTAATATTGAAGAGGAGAAGAAAGAACGTATTGGTTTTTCATTTGGTCCAGTTATAGAACCATATTATACTAGCCATTGTGTTGTGCCACAAAAACCCGTCGAAATGATGCGCACTGCTTGGAGTAATAATATACCGATGATAATAGGTGGTACATCCAATGAGGGCTTGTTGCTCTACACAGGTAATATATTTAAAAATATAATATAATATAATATATGCCGTAGTACTGTGTACTTTTAAATACAAAACGACAAGCGGCGACTCTTATGTCAAAGCTTGGGTGGAATCGACTGGCGCTACTGAATAATTTTGAGAAAGCAACATAGAAAAATTATTCGAAATACGGTAGTGGCGAGATCGAGACTGCCTCGTTTTTAAATTCAAAAAAAATAAATTTTCAAATTGAATTTTAAAAAAAATAAAATAATTTAAATTTCAAATAAAATACGAAGTTTTTGTTAAAATAATTAAAAAATGAATGAAAATACGACATCAGAAGTGGGATTGACTCAAAATTCCCTACAAGATGCAAGCGAAGAAAAATGGCGCCTATTGTTCGAGCAACAAAATCGTAGCTTTTTGGCCATTGTAGAAGCACTCAAGCCATCGTCCAGCGTTAATACGTATTTGCCGGAATTCAACCCAGATGTTGAGAATGCTGACGCTCGAGCTTGGATCGCAATGGCGGACATGTGCATCTCTGAGCAGTCTCTGAAAAATGCCTCTTTGATGAATATTCTAAGTCGTGCTCTCAAAGGGCAGGCATCCGTCTGGCTATCTCAAGTGTCATATCCAGAAATGACCTGGGCAGAATTTAAGGAAATTTTTTCTGCGCGATACGATTGCCCCGAAACCGCAGCTGCATTTTTGATGAATTTAAACAACAGTCGACCTAAGGACAGTGAATGCCTATCTGCATATGCTGCAACCCTGCTAACATCTTTGATGGCTAGATGGAAAAACTTGTCTACTGAGCAGATAGCTGTATCAACAGTGTTAGCCCATATTTCTCAGTTTGAGCCTAGAGTGCATCGTTTGACTTTTACAACAGATATTGGCACAAGAAGTCTGCTACAACAAGAGCTGAAGGCTATGTCTTTTCTTAAGAAGAAAGCAGTAACGCAGAATGATGTAAGTGGTCCTGACACAAAAAGGTACAAGGCGTCAACATCATCATCAAGCGTGCAATGTTTTAATTGTGGCAAGCCCGGACATAAGGCATTGCAATGCAGATTTAAAAACATCAACACACATGTTGAAAATTTGAGCAACAATAATAATTTTAAAAATCCAGTGAAGCCAAGTGTTACCTGTTTCAATTGTCAAGATACTGGTCACTACGCATCCAGCTGCCCCAAAATTGTGCGGAAAAGAATTGGTGATAGTGATGGAGTTTCTTCAACTGATCGAAGAGTGGACTTATGTGTTGTCGGTACACCTGCTGGAGCATTGCATCACTTTGGTGAGAAATTTGTATTTTTTTATGATTCTGGTTCAGAATGTTCGTTGATTCAAGAATCAGTGAGTTCTAAATTTCGTGGTAAACGTAGTTTTAATGTAGTGACAATGACAGGAATAGGACAAACGAGTGTAAACAGTACAATTCAAATTCTTACGGTTATTGAAGTTGATGGCATTGTTTGCGAAATTTTGTTTCATGTTTTGCCAGATTCGTATTTGCGTCATAAAATAATAGTTGGTCGCGAAATTCTTAATCAAGGTATTGCTGTGCATATGACCTCAGACAAACTATGTTTCAGTAAGGTAAATTTTGTTTATTCTTGTGAAGCAATTCCGCCTGAAATTATAAATTTTAATTTAGTTGATACAGACATTTCCCAGGATCTTAAACCAAAGTTGATAGATATTTTGAATTCTTTCAAACGGAATTTTATAACGGGAATCCCTAGCTCTCATGCTGATACAGCACCAATGAAGATACGACTTAAAGATCCTAACAAAACAGTTTATAGACGACCCTATCGATTAAGTACCGAAGAGCGTAGTATTGTTCGAGATAGAATTAATGAACTTTTAAATTGTGGTATTATTCGTCCTAGTTCATCACCTTTTGCGAGTCCCATACTTCTTGTGAAGAAAAAAGACGGTTCGGATCGCATGTGTGTGGATTTTCGTGAATTAAATGATAATACTATTCCAGACAGATTTCCATTACCGCTCATTTCAGATCAAATTGACCGGCTGCATGGTTCTTATTTCTTTACTAGCCTAGACATGGCTTCAGGGTTTCATCAAATACCTATCCATTCTGACTCAATTGAATATACAGCTTTTGTAACCCCTGACGGTCAATATGAATTTATGACCATGCCATTTGGTCTCAGAAATGCACCGTCAGTTTTTCAACGTGCGGTGATGAATGCTTTAGGTAATTTGGTCAATTCTTTTGTTGTTGTGTACATGGATGATATCCTTATTGTAGCCAATAATGCTGAAGAGGCATTGGAAAGACTCCGTATTGTACTTCAAGTGCTCACCGATAAAGGATTCTCACTGAATCTGAAAAAGTGTTCTTTCCTTAAACAGAAAGTACAATACCTTGGTTTTGAGGTCAGTGCTGGTGTGATGAAACCAAACCCCAAAAAGATTGAAGCTTTAACAGCTCTGCCTCCACCTGAAACTGTTACTCAGTTACGGCAATTTATAGGACTTGCATCTTACTTTAGGAAGTTTGTTCCTAAGTTTTCTCAAATTATGGCTCCATTGTATACTTTGACGTCTAGTAAGAGTAAAATTGATTGGAAACCTGTACATGAAGCTATAAGACAGCAAATAATATTAGTATTGACTTCTGAGCCTGTACTAACAATATTTGATCCTTCATGTCCAATAGAGCTTCACACAGATGCTAGTGCTATTGGATACGGTGCTGTTTTAATGCAGAAAAAAGATACAAAATCTTTTGTAGTTGCCTATTATAGCAAGCGTACTTCGTCTGCTGAATCCAAGTACCACTCGTACGAGTTGGAGACTCTTGCTGTTGTCAATGCAATTAAGCATTTTAGGCACTACTTACACGGGCGTAGCTTTGTTGTCGTTACTGACTGTAACTCTTTACAAGCTTCACGTAAAAAACTTGACCTTACTCCCCGAGTGCACAGGTGGTGGGCTTTCTTACAGGCTTTTGAATTTGAGGTTGTTTATAGAAAAGGAAATAACATGTGTCATGCAGACTTCTTTTCAAGGAATCCACTACCTTCTTCTGCTAAAGTATACGAGAAAATTGAGCCAAAGTATGTTAACATAACTGAGTTGTCTGATAATTGGCTTTTGGCAGAGCAACAGCAAGATGCTGAAATTGTAAAAATTGTATCTGATTTAAATGAGAATAGGTTAAATGACGACATTTCTCAGACTTATGACATTCGATCAGGAGTTCTTTATAGAAAAATACAACGTAATGGTAGATCAAGATGTTTGCCAATAGTTCCCAGGTCTTTAAGATGGTCAATCATCAATAACACTCACGAATCACTGATGCATTTGGGCTATGAGAAAACCCTAGAGAAAGTCTACGAAAATTATTGGTTCGAAAATATGTCGAAATTCGTGAGGAAATTTGTGGATAATTGCGTGACATGTAAAATTTCCAAGTCTCACTCCGGTAAAATCCAAGCTGAATTACATTCTATACCTAAAATAGCAGTTCCTTGGCACACTCTACATATTGACGCGACTGGAAAGTTGAGTGGAAAAAGTGACAGAAAAGAGTACGTTTTTGTGTTGATAGATGCGTTCACAAAATACGTTTTGTTGTATCATACAACTAACATAGATACCCTTAGTAGCATTGCAGCATTAAAGCAAGCTATCTCTTTGTTTGGTGCCCCAATACGAGTTATAGCTGATCAAGGCCGTTGTTTCGCGAGTCGAGAATTTAGTGAATTTTGTAGATCACACAATATTAATCTACATTTGATTGCAACCGGTAGTGCTCGTGCAAATGGCCAAGTTGAGCGTGTAATGAGCACGTTAAAGAACATGCTCACTGCAGTTGAAACAAGTAATCGCGCCTGGCAGGATGCTCTCCCTGATGTTCAGTTAGCATTAAATTGTACCCAAAGTCGAGTTACCAAACATAGTCCTTTAGAATTGCTTATAGGTAAAGTAGCTAGACCTATTGAAATATTAGTGTCTGATGCAAGTGAACCATTAGTAAACCTTGATGAAGCTCGAAATAAGGCCATCTCTAATATGGAAAAAAATGCATGCTATGATAAAATAAGATTTGATAGTACTAAAGCAAGACTGGACAAATTTGTGGTAGGTGACTTTGTTTTATTACAAAATGAAGAACGTAATCAAACAAAGCTTGACCCAAAGTTCAAAGGTCCATTTAAAGTGACAGAAGTTTTGGACGGTGACCGATATGTTGTTAAGTCTTTAAATTGTAATCGGACGTACAAGTATGCTCATGACCGTATGAGACGAATGCCTGAAGGTCACGTCCCTGTTGAAATTGATGATGATAATGATGAAGAGCAGAATAATTGAATTTTTCTGTTTATGTATGATTAATGTAATTTGAAATGTAAGGATGTAATATGCATTGTTGTGGTCAGAAGTGATTGCATTGCTGGATAGAGGCAATGTAAATGTGTAAAATTGTAAAAATATCACCGGATAGAGGTGGTATGAGTTATTTGTGCCGGATAGAGGCATTGTAAAATCACTGGATAGAAGTGATTGTTGAGTTTAGTAACCGGATAGAGGTTACTATGTTGTCACTGGATAGAAGTGATAATTGATTTTTTTTTAAGTAATTGGAGAGAAATTACTTGACTGATCAATGTTTATTATGTTTGAAGTTGATTTTTATTTTTATTTTTGGTGTTTCATGTAATATTATATGGGACATGACAAATGGCATTTGAATCGTTTAATAAAATAGGACTGTTGTTGATTTGTTGATGAACTATGAAATTGTAATAGAAGTTAAGTTTGTTGTTAAATTATGTATGAAGAAGCTAATAAAATTTTTTTTTTGTTAATGAAAATTTTATTCTGGTCAGAATTGGCCGAGTGGTAGAATGAAATACTGTAAAGAATTTTGTCTTTGTTTCAGATGAGTCGCACGAGGACGTGCGAAACGCCAGGATGGCCGTGCCGTAGTACTGTGTACTTTTAAATACAAAACGACAAGCGGCGACTCTTATGTCAAAGCTTGGGTGGAATCGACTGGCGCTACTGAATAATTTTGAGAAAGCAACATAGAAAAATTATTCGAAATACGGTAGTGGCGAGATCGAGACTGCCTCGTTTTTAAATTCAAAAAAAATAAATTTTCAAATTGAATTTTAAAAAAAATAAAATAATTTAAATTTCAAATAAAATACGAAGTTTTTGTTAAAATAATTAAAAAATGAATGAAAATACGACATATATAATATTTTACTGATAACAAAACTATTTTCGTGCTACATATAATTTGATTTTTTATTCAACAGAAACAAAAACAAACCCTAAATGTCTAAATGAGCTCGGTGACTGTCATTTTGTTGTTCCCATGGAGCTTAATATGGATCGGGATAGTGATCTATGCAAAGAATATGGACAGCGGCTGAAGGAAACCTATTACGGAGATAAAGCTACCAGCTTGGAAACACTGCACGAATACTTACTCGTAAGTATTCTTGAATTTTTAATGTGAAAAATTCAAAGTAAACTTTTGTTTTCTCCAACCCTAGATGGTATCACATGAGTACTTTTGGTTCCCCATTTACCGTACAGTATTATCACGCATGGAGTATGCTAGCACAGTACCCACCTATTTATATCGTTTCGATTTCGATTCAAAGTTCTTCAATCATTTACGCATACTGAGCTGTGGTAAAAAAGTTCGCGGTACTTCTCATGGTGATGACCTCTCGTATCTCTTTTACAATTCGGTGGCAAGTAAACTGAAGAAAAATACCAGAGAATACAAATGTATTGAACGTCTTACCGGAATGTGGACACAATTTGCCACATGTGGAAATCCCAATTATGAACCGGAACAACCAGAACTATGGCAACCGTTGAACAGCAGCGCGGTGGAGAAACGACAACTTAAGTGCCTTAATATCTCGGATGATTTAAAGGTCATCGAAGTGCCACACACTGAGAAGCTGCATGTGTGGGAAAGTTTCTTTAAAAGTAATGAATTAATATAGAGAGGTCTATCTGCATAGGTACTCTACTATCAAATATGTAGATTGTATGATTTTTATTATGATGCAGCTTTCAAGGCGCCCATTTGTAGTTAGAAACTAGAAAAGTTGTGGCTTAAGGAACTTGAAGCTTAAAGCTTGCCATTTTAATTTTTTGTAGCATATAAGAATCTATTTATGTTAAGATTTAAGAAAAAGATAAATAAATAAAGAATTAAACGTACAAATGTTTAATAATAAAACATTAGAAAATAAAATTTATGCAATTTAAATGAGCGCCTAAAATTATGAAAAATTACTTCCCTAATCAAATGCGAACAATAAAAGCATTGCATAGTCTTAGGTGCATATTTAAAATGAAACGTTCAGGGCTCCCGCTGGTTCTTAATAAAAGAGACACTGGCAAGAAGTGAGCGTCAGTAATTCAAGTGGCTCTTTCGAGGGGGTGGGTGTGAAATCTGCCAAAAGCTGACCAAATTGGATGCCACGGAAAAAGGGAGCAGGACAATGAATAATACATTGAAAATTTAAAAAAAATTTCGTTATGTGATTATTAAACGCCCACCGCCCCAAATACCAAACGAATGTAAAACCAAAAGATTTACACATTTTTAGATATTGCCAATTTTATGAGTTGTCAGTGTTCGAAAAGAATATGGACATAGCTTAAAAAATATATAATTTTGAAAACTGAGCCAGCTGAAGCAGCTCTTGAAGGTACTGTGGCTAAAATATTTAAAGGCTGCATTTAATTTTTTAAGCTTTTTGAGAAAACTTTTGTATTAATACTTTCTTAAAAACACCACTAAAATTCGAAGGTAAAAAATAGATATAGAATAAACAGTAAAAAATGATTAATTACAAGCAAAGAAATATTTATCAAACTAAACGTTGGAATTGCTTCAGTAAAAAAAGAAACACAAAAATAGAAAGAAGGTTTGTTAATAAAGAAATTGTTCTTTTTTAACATATAAAGTAAAAGTTTACGAAATGTCAAATGTGATTGTAAAGAAAGTCGATATCAAACTTAGTACCTTAAATGAGACACGTTTGTATATGTAAGAGAATTTTAATTAAGATCATCCCTAAATGTAAATGAATTGTGATTTATTTCAAAGAAAACGACGAAAACATATTTTTTAATAAATCTTAGATATTAATTTAAGAAATCTAATATGTACCAAAAAATAAAATCAAAAATATTTGTATGAGCACTAGTATATTGATGATGATTTTAAACACAATTACTACAGGAAAATAAAAACAAATTTAAAAAATATTTTGTTCAAAGTTTAATTGATTTATTAAAATTTTTAACCTTAATATTTCTTATTTAGGAAACTAACAAGGCGATAATAAAATAACAGTCTGAACCAAAGGCGGGTTCATAAGGTCACTAATCCTTAGCCAAACGTCTAAAAATTGTTTAGGAATTTAATGAAGAACTAGCCAAATCCAAATTATTTTTTGTCAGAGCTTGCACCGGTTATCCTTAGTATTAGAGCGAAATTTAGTATTAATATCTCCAATAACGCTTGTAGGTTAGAATTTTGATGATTTTGTTTGAATTCATCACGTTTCCGTTCAAGAGCTCTAGCTGACTATGTCTAGTATCTGCTTGAATTTGGTTTCATTGACTCAAATAATGTCTTCAGTAGAGGAAGAATTTTGAAGATGTTGTTTGTATGAGAGATGCCTCGCCCTCTTTTCCACTCACTCAAAAAACGATCTGGAAAAATTGATTTTCAAATAGCACAAAGTGATAATAATCTTATCAAAAATTATAGTTTGCTCCAGTTATTCAATTACTCTACTTAATTCTCATGAAAAAGATTTGGTACGAAAGTAAAATATACGGTTTAAACTTCAAAAAGGTTTAAACTGAAAAGATGTTGTATAAAAAAAATACCAGTGAGCTCTGCAAGATTTGCCTAGAATACATTTCAATTTTTACTGATTGAGATTGTAAAAAATTTTATTGAAAAATAATTTAAATTAAACAATAAGCTATAGAAATGAAAGTGCTACAGTAGCTGAGTGATAAACCAAGAGGAAAAATTTGTAGCGCTTCTGATCCAAGCACTTTAAAAGCTCTTGTCCCCATAGAAATTTAGAAGCACTTATCCAATAGTTTTTTGAAAGGCTACAGTAAGAACAATATGGGTTCGAACCCAGCCCGGTTGATATATTTTTTACTTTGTTTTTATTTGTTTTGCTTTTTTTTTATTAAAATATTTTTTTTTCTACATTTTTTTATTTCACTTTTCTATTTTCCTTTCTCTTATTTATTTACTTTTGTTTAATTGAATTGAAACTGATAACACAACGATTCTAGGTAAAGCTGTAGAAATCATTCGAATGTCAAATTGAGTTTGGACAAGATTTGCTTAACATACAAATTTAATACCTTTTCATCGTATCAAGATGGAGAAGCGGCCTTACAAGTTGGTTAATGTAAGTAAGTAAAAACCCAAGAGGAAAAATTTCAAGCGCTTCTAATTCAAGCACTTCGAAAGTGCTTGTCCCAATAGAAACTTAGAAGCACTTTCACAATGATTTTTTATAAGTCTGCAGTGAGATTAACATGGATTTGAACCTAGCCTGGGTGATTTTTTTTTACTTTTTTTTATATTTTTTTAAAATTTTTTTTTTTTTGCTTTATTTTTTTTTTAATATTTTTTATTCGACATCTTTCATTTCACTTTTCTATTTTCCTTTCTCTTGATAATTTACTTTTGTTTAAATAAATTGAAATTGATTACACAATGATTCTATGCAAGGCTGTGGGAGCATTCGAATGTCAAATTCTGTTTGGACAACATTTGCTTAATACATAAATTTAACAACTCTTCATATCATCGGGCATTGGTGTAGCGGTCCAAAGAGTTGATAAATGTTAGTAAAAATAATCTGTTTCTATCTAACACACGGACGGTCGTGGATTCAAATCCTGGTGCGGCCAGTTTTTCCTCCTTTTTATTGCATTTTATTGAAAAAACGATTACCGCAGCATTACAAATAAGCGCTTCAAAAGGCCTTTTGAAGTAAAGCTGCGGTAAGCTCAAGCGCGCTTACATGCAATGACATGCAATGTTAAAAAGAAGGAATAGTTCTTACGGAGCGGAAGCGCTTATTGGTAAAAAAGATGCATTTCCGAAGGGTCGCCTAGACACGCAAAGGTCGTAAGCTTTAATTTTACTGAATTTTAACACGTTGAGTGCTACCATTCAAGCAAAATGTCCTCCGTCAGGTGCCATGTGAACCGCCGGTGGTACACACTTAAACTTCCCCGGTGTGCCGTGTGTACCGCCGGCGGTGCACAGTCATATGTGAACTCAATGCAATATATATTCTGAAGCACTGCAGAAAGGCAAAAAATTGTTGTGTTATATCACAGAGGAAAAGGTATTTTTGGTTAGAGTTTTGAAATTTTTTCGATACATTTTATTTTAGGAGTATTACAAAAGTTACAAAAAAGAGGAACAAAAAAAAATTTTTATTGGAACAAAAACTAACAAAAGTAAAAATTACATTTAATCAAAAGTTATAAATAATAAAATCTAATGACTAATCTCCTAATTTCCAGGGCTAAAAAGTGGGCGTGGCACTTCTTCGGCACTTGTCTGTTAAAAGGTATTAATAAGCCGTACCCGTTCTACAAATTTCATTCAAATACCTTGTATTGTTTGCGAGTTATGACCATATCAAATTCAAAATTTAATGCGATGCTACGCCCCCTGATGAGCATTTACAAAGTTCAAGCCTAGCTCATTCTTCATTGTATGCTAATATCTAACATTATCCGAAGTTTCATTAAAATCGCTGTAGCCGTTATCGAGAAAAAGTTTTGCCCGTTCCAAACATACATAAGTATATTCAATTTTATCTCGTATAAGAAGAGAAGATTTTCTATACCTGGACACCACCACTTCTGCGTTACAAACGGATGGTCAAAGTGAATAAATATATCATGGATGTAGAGTGTAATTATGCAGAAAATATAATCAGAATAGCTGACGTTCGAAAAGATGCAGGTATGATAAAGAAATTCAGTGTTGGTTTGACTACAGCGCAATTAATGTTACTATTCAGCTGTTAAAAATAATATCGAAATGAAACGACAAAATTTTGTGAATCATTTCTAATGCAACTGTAAATTAGATATTTCGATCTATGTTTTCTTCATAGTACCTTAGTCTAAAAACCTTGCAATATTCTGGTTCATGATGAAAATTGTGATGTTGATAAAGCAGTGAAAATAAGGTACCTAAGTAGTTCACACACTGAACAAAGGACCAATTCAATAAATTAACATACAGTTTCATTAATTTAACTTTTGCTGCATTTGAAATAAATGATTAATTTAATCAGCATAAGTATCTCATATGCATACTTACATATATGCTGTAATAGAACAAATTAAACCATTAAACAAATTGACTACCTAATAAAAGGCCTATTTTGAGTGCATTGAAATGGAAAAACTTTTGAAGTTGATAAAATGGTGCTTAATACGTTTGTCGAGAAAGCTTCATCGGTGCGGGCCAAAACATGTTAATTTGATAATATTAAATTTTAATTACAAAGCGTGTCTAAATTAAAATTAAAAAAGAGATCATAATTATAAAAATAAACAAAATTTTTTTGGTAAGTTGCTAATATGTGAATTACTCATGCGTTAAATCTGTGTGTGTGTGTGTGTGTATGTGTATAGCATGTATGAGAACTTAAATTGATATTTACATACCTATCTGTATTTAAAATCAAGTTCAAGCTACCCATTTATTTGTCTAGCCATATAAAGAAACATAGCTATGTACATATGTACATAAATATAAAGTCGTTTATTTATTTTGACGTTTACGTCTGTCATTCTGACTTCATAAATAAGCGTTGCAACTTAACCGACTTAATGGACATTAACTGAATCATTTAAAGTCCAAATTCACACTTAAGTACTAATGATGTGACGTACATAGCTGAAGTTTATTTCAAAGCAAAACTCGCAGCGTGGGATTAAACTTGCGGTTTTGACTTCCGTTTCTATGCTAGGGCAAAGTCTTATCAAAAGTTGTTTTGCTTAAATTTTTTGTAACATCAATTAAAATATTTGTAAAGAAAAATTAAATTCTATGCGTTTTTAAGCTAATTTTCATTAAGAGATTGGCTTGATTAAAACTTAGGACTAAATATTCTCAAGAAATAGAAAATTTTCAAAGCCTTAAGGCCATGTTCATTAGATAGTATTGACCCCTATACACAATTTGCGTGAAGAGTCTTCGGAAAGTGAAAAATTAACAAACAATACAAAACGTAAATAGAACTTTGTATGTGATAGGACTAGAATTCGGACTAGTTGGTTGCCCCCATGGTATAGCTAACAAACTAGTTATGGAATAGTCCGTGACCTACAGGGTTGTTTTGATCGTGATTTTGAGTTGCCATTGTAAGTATTTCCATCAGTAACTCCAGAAATGTAATTAATCCATTAAATCATGAGACTTAGTATGGTTTAATCTTTTTTCGAGACCTGAGATACGTTTACTATATAAAGTATAATAATTTCTTGAAATGCTTCAATTATTTCAATGAGTTTTTCGCACAGCCCCAAAGCGGCTTACCATAGCCCCACACTGTAGCTAAGATTTGCTTATATATTATGAGTTTGTACTTTAGATATTTTTCCAAGTAGCCAGTATAATTGTTGGTATATTTAGTTTAGTCCTTCTCTTTTTTTCTTGACATAAACTTTTTGCTTGAGCTTTGCACTTAGGTTCATATATTTTGCGTTATTCGAGTATGGTATTGGATTATTAAGCAATGTAACTGGGTGATACTGAGTCAAAGTCTTATTTGTAAAATCCACACGTGCAGATTTATTCATCTTTTTGTCCATATCATTAGCTGATCAAATGCGAACTGAACTTTTTGGGTTGACTCTTCAACATTATCACTTGTTGTCAAAAGTGCTTTGTCATCAGCAAATGTTACTAAAGTAAAATTTACAAGTTGTTTCAGATAGCTCGCTTATGGCAAGTTAAGTAACACTGGGCCTACCTTGTGGTACTTCTGCTTCGATAAATTTTAGGTGCGAGTATGTATCTTCATCTGTGGTGGCATGTAACAAACTTATCTACGTAAATTACATTTTATTAACGTAAATTACATAAAAAATCTTGAATTTTCTACATAATTTTGTAAGAAAGGTAAAATACTAAATATAAATGTAAATTGAGTTGTTTTTAGGATGAATTATTTAGAAAAACGGAATTTATTTCTAAACTTTTAATTCTAATGAAAAAGATTAAAACACATAAAAATTAATTTATATTGTGTAGATTATATAACTGTAGGAGAAATGGGGTCGAATAGCCGCATCCGTGAACGTACAACTCGTGACGTAAAATCATGTGTTTCACCCCTGGTTTCAGTGCTCACTTTCGACACCCCAATCGTCGATATAGTTATTGTAAGGAATTTCATCTGTCGATCGTAATGTGAAATAAATGTTGACAATTTTCTTTGATGTCTCGAAAGAAGCCTATTTCTGATGTCATTGTATGTAGATGTATCCGCAATGGGAGAGTAGCTGTTCTATTTGTGTAGTTGATGAGGGAATTTTCAACTAGTAAGGGTGTTGTTACCTTTGGCCTGGCCAAACATTAAATACCTTACACTGCAGTATATCGAAAATTTTGCTTTTGCCATGCCCTCTTATCAGAGTTCACTCAGCTTTTGCTCTGAGCTTGCATTTACAGTTCTCAGCGTCTGAGTGAAATTTAGTTTGATCATCTCAAAAAACATTTTCAGTATAGCGTTTTAAGCTTTTGCTTATATGGAAGGTGCCGCGTCCTCTTGTCCGAGTTCGTCTAGCTTCTGCTCAGAGCGTATATTTATAGTCCTCAGAAATTTGGTTGGATTGTCTTAAATAACGTTTTCAGTATAGTATGTATTTTGAAACTTTTGCTTATATAGAAGGTGCCACGCCCTCTGGTCCAAATTTGACAAGTTTTTTTGTCAGAGTTTGCTTTTACTGTTCTTAGTGTTTTAGTGAAAATTTGTTTGGATTATCTCAAATAACGTTTTCAGTAAAGCATTTTAAAATTTTTGCTTGTATGGGAGGTGCCACGAATTTTTGTCCGAATTTGCCTAGCTTTTGCTCAGAGCTTAAGCTTATCGTGCCTAGTATTTTTGTGCGTTGTGCTTGCGTTGTCGCAAATAATGCTCCTTATATTGCATTTTGAACATATTCTTTGTATGGGCGGTAGGCGTGTCCGTTGACCCATTTTGCTCATTTTCAATCCCTCGAGCTAACTTTGACGACGAAAATAGTGCACCAAATTTCATTAAATTGTCTTGCTCAGTTTCCCCAAAAAATGTTTTTTCACGCACAGCCAGCTATCCACCCAGCCAGACAGACAGACATGGCTATATCGACTTAGGAGGTTACGCTGATCAAGAATATATATACTTCTCTATACCTGCCACGCCTCCTTCTCCGCGTTACAAACGGAAGGACAAAGTGAATTTACTCTGGGTGCAGGGTACAAAAATGGTTAACGCAAAAGTAGATAGTTCACTGTGGTCTTGTTCAGCAGTACTATAGTGCCAAAACGACATCGGAACTGATAGATTAATTTTTATACCCTACACTCAGGGTATGTTTACTTTGTCCTTCCGTTTGTAACGCAGAGAAAAAGGCGTCACAGATATAGAAAAGTGTACATATTCTTGATGAAAAAACATTTTTTGGGGAAACTGAGCAATAAAATTCAATGAAATTTGGTGCACTGTTTTCGTCGTTAAAGCTAGCTAGTGGGATTGAAAATTAGCGAAATCGGTCAACGGACACGCCTACCGCCGATACAAAAAATATATTCAAAATGCAACTTTACGAGTATTTTTTACGACAATGCTACCAAAATATACATAAATACTTCGAATTGTAAGAGTAAGCTCTAAGCAAAAAGTGGGCGAATTCGGACAAGAAGACGTGGCACATCCCATACAAGCAAAAGCTTCAAAACGCTGTACTGAAAGCGTTTTTTGAGATAATCGAACTTAATTTTACTCAAACACTAAAAACTATAAATGCAAGCTCTGACCAAAAACTGGGTGAAAGCGGACAAGGGGGCGTGGCAACTCCCATATAAGCAAAAGTTTCAAAATACTGCAGTGTAGGGTACTTAAATGTTTGGCCAGGCCAAAGGTTACACCCTTTCTAGTTTACTTATCAATTTGTGACATTGGTATATAAGTTTTTCATTTGGTACATTTAGTTTTGTTATATTAAGAATTTTTTACATTTCTTACATTACATTATTCGGAAATACCGTTCTGTGATAAACGATTGTATCAGTTGACATACATATATGGGAGATTCTTAGATAACTGTGCTTTTTCGAGTTGTAAAATTGGCAGATAATTTTTTTGGATTTTTGCAAGTTTCTTCATGCTATCTTGTGTAAACACACTCTTAAAACTCACCTTATAAGTAGATCAACTACAAGTGTGAATTTACGACTTTGAGGTCGAAATTAAGAAATTTTGATGCCACATTTGAGACCAATTTGCCACGTTTGCGACATTTTAGCCACAGTATGGTTTTATAGCGTTTTGATGAGAGATATATTGCATATAATGACAAGTTTACACTTCAAGACTAATTTTGCAACAGTGTCATGTCTCCAGTGGTCCATTTTGTTTATACCCTACCGCCCTAAAGATCAACTATGGTTTCCTGTCCACTGTTTTTATAGCCGTTTATGGTGGACTAGGATCTCCTAATTACAAATCTGATCTTGATTTTTTTCTATTACATCAGTATCCTTAGTTATCCTTGCTCAAAAGTGAAAAATCACAGTTTTGACATCTACTTAATAAAAACAGCAACAAGTAAGATTAATTTTTGTCAATGGATTCAGACAGCTGAATTTATTATCAACAAGACATAATTTACCGTTTTTCAATTGGATTCCTAGTTTCCGAGTTATAAGCCTTTAAAAAAAGGATACCTCTCAATAACACACAAAGGATTTTCTGGACCGAAAAATTAACAAAAATGGTAAGTTTTATTATTTTTATCAAAAATATAATTTATCACAAAAATTTTAAGCCCTTGCAGACTAAAATCGGATGAAAAAATTAGGCTCTATTGTAGATTTAGTGAACAGATGAAATTTTGATTCTGTTAATTTGCAAAGCAATAGTTTAGTAGGGTCATTCACTAAATCTGGCAAAGAACTGTCATTTTGCATGCGATTATGGTCTGCAACATTACGAAATTTTTGTAATTAAATAAGTTATTGATAAAAATAATAAAACTTGATTTTTTGTAACTTTTCGGTCTCGAAAAATCCTTTGTATGTTATCGAAAAATGTCCTTACTTTAAACGCTTATAACTCGGAAGCTGGGAATCTAATTGAAAAACGGTAGATTATGTCTTGTTGATAATAAATTCGGCTGTCTGAATCCATTGACAAAAAATAATTTTACTTGTTGCTGTTTTTGTTAAGTAGATGTCAAAACAGTGATTTTTTCACTTTTGAGCAAGGATAACTCAGGATTCTGATGGTTAGAAAAATTTTTGTATTAAAAACATAATTAATAGCCTTCAACTTAACATCTGTATACTCAAACTTTATATCAAAATATGTTTTTTGCAGACTGATAAAAAGTGCCACGTTTGTGACATTTTTGATGCGCCACGTTTGTGACATTTTTGTAGTTTATCGCTCAATGTAAAGCACGCTTTTGAGTTCAAGATTTTTCCGAAAGAATTTAGGGTCATGTATGCAAATCCTACAAAAAAATTGTTTAATGCACAACATAAAATGTACTACCTGGGAGTGCCGAGTGCCACGTTTGTGACCATAATTTAAAAAAAAAACGGTTTTTGTTTATAAACTGCCCCATAAAACGCAAACAGATTTCTTTTTTGACGCGTCTGGACATGATGACCTTTGGTTAATAGATAGTGATCAGAATTAATACATATGTATCGCAATCTGTTGACTGAAACAGTAGTACCATGCACTAGTCGCATAAAGCTTTCAAGAAATTTTTTTTTTCCAAAACTAGGGGACAGTTTTCAATTCGAAATTGTGCCGTCTAAAAATTATTTAAAACTGCAGATGAGCTCAGAATATTGTAGCCTTAAGTATTTACTTAATATGTGTAGTAACTTGTTTTCTGTTTTTTTCCCGTTTTTTGGTAGTTTTTCATTGTTTTGTTTATAAAAAGTAGGGGTAGGACATGCCACGCTTGTGACACTTTGGGTATATTTGCAAACTTTCACAGAAGACCAATAGTTATTTGGTGGTAAAATTGATCCTCTCTGTTAGAAAAAAATAGTTTCTAACTTATAGCCTCATTTTTTGTGAAAAAAAAGCCTACTGTATAGGTGAAATCGCCAGAGGACACAAAAAGTACAGTTATCTGAGGATCACCCATATACTTAATAGTTATTGGAAGAAACTTGTTTATTTTGTTTAAAAGGCCTTCGTACCACACCTTAACAAAGCCTACGAAGTAACAAAACATCGCAGTGCAGACTTTTTTCTCTCCAAGGGATTTTGCAATTGTTTCACAGATTCTGTAAGCTTGCTCTATAGTAAAACAGTGGCGATCGCCTCCCCCTCAAACCTAAATTATATGTAAAGATTTTGAAAACATTCTGTTATCTAGAAGTGTAGTCAATCGGCCCCCCCTCTTGACAATGTTGGATCCGCCACTGTAGTAGAATTGTGTTTCCTTAAGCCAAATGTGTGATTTGGAATTATATTTTTTGACTCTAATACTAAATAAGCTGCAGCCAAATTTTTTAGCAATAAATTTTAAAAAGTTCATATCGATAAAAGTATTTTATGTAAAAATGTTTGTGAAACCATCAATGAATGCATCTTCAATAAAGTGTGACAGCTAAAGTGTGAACGCTAAAAATTAGCTATATGATCTAAAACATCATTTATGACGCGTCCCAGCAAGCATTTTGAAGATGTTTGAATCTTCCTAATTTTTAGGGCTACATTAATAACTTTTCTAATGCCACAGACGGCAGCTCTTATGCACATTACAGACGCAATAATGTCAAAATTTTTATTGCATGATTTTAGGCATTTTTAAATAAATATTTCATAGACATTGAGTAAAAGAAAATTTTCCAATTTAGGGTCCAAAAATTCTAAAACATCAAAAACAAGATTAATAGTGAGTTAAGCATCAGAAAAGCTTATTAGAATTTTATGGAACCTGAATTGGGAAATTATCTTTTAGTCAATGTCAATGAAATATGTATTTAATAAATGCCTAAGATCGTGCAATTAAAAGTTTCACATTATTGCGTCAGAGTTGATTATGAAGGGTGTTCAATTTGTATTAAGTCATTTAGCTATGTCCATGCCTGAAAGCCCTTTTCTTTCTAAGTGGGTCCGTCAAAATATGTTCAGTTACTTAAGAGTTAATGTTGGTTTACCATTTTCTGAATGTCACAATCCGTCATGGGAACAACAAGTTTGCATGCAAAGTGGAGCTAAAGAAATGTCATTCCATTAAAACAGAACTCAGTTTTTTCATTTCTAACAAGAGATCAGGTAATTCACATTACTTTTGCCACATGATGTTTATATGATGATACATGCAACCAGACGCATAATTATGTGGGGTTCTCAGGGGACCCCAGCCCCTCTCATAATTTGAAATTTAGAACTTCTGGGACATTTATTAGCATCAGAGACATTTCCGTGACGTTTTTGAATCCGGGACACAAGTACGAAATCCAGAACTGTTCAGAAAATATGGGACGGTGGGTCAGTTAATAGCAACTATAAAATATGTAGTGACATAATCTGGGGAAAACCAATAAAAAATCTTGATTAAAATCCATTACAAGTCATGTGAGAAGAAAAGGCTTTTGTGGATTGTTTTGGATTTGAGACAGAGTGCTGAATTTTTCATCTACATACTGTTTTTTTTTGAGATCTTTCAAGGGTTGGCATTCCGAGAAATTCATTGTTTTTGGTATAAAAATAACAGCGCTGCGCCGTTTATTTTTAATTGTTTTTTTTTAACTTTTCAATTAACATTTTGTTAGTATTTGTTTTTATTAACAACATTTTCTAAACATTTTTAATTTAATTAAAAATTGCTGAGAATCGATCCAATGACTTCCAAATTAAGAGTCGACAATCTTATCAACTGACCTAACGTGCCAATTATGATTCTAATGCCTTTTGTTTTACTTAACTGGATAAGTCATTGGAAAAATAAAATAAAAATTTTTTCGAATGTTTGGAAAACGATTATTGAAACTTTTGGGAATAAATATTTTTATTTATTGTTGTAACGACCTGTTTAATTGATACTTATTGATTTCTCGGGCTCGAGGTCAGATAAAATTAAAAACATGATAAAAATTGACTGGTTTCAAAAACCTTTAGCTTCTGGACGATTAATAAATTTCCACTCGAAACATCCAAAAGGAACAATATTTAACACGGCCAAAAATTTTATTAGAAGAGTATTTGACATTAGTGACAAAGTTTTCCACAAAGACAATGAAGTAAAAGTTTTAAATATTTTGACCAAAAGTGATTTCCCACATCGGACTATAAAGAATCTTTTAAGAAATTATAAAAACGAACGTAACCCACCAGACAAAACGGATAGCCAACCAAAAATATTTAAAAGCTTGACCTACATACCAGGCTATACTGAAAGATTCGGAAAATCTGACTTTTACAATAAAGAAAAATATAGGATAGCAAATAAAACGGACAACACTTTAAAACAATTATTTAGCAACACAAAATGCAAAATTGACAAATCGAATTTGATATATCAAATTTCGTGCCGAGGCCCTCCTGACGGATCCAACGTATGCAAAAAAGTATATGTTGGAACACCTAAGACTAAATTACGGACCAGATTATCAGGACACAAATCGGACTATAAGGCGAGAGATAAACCAATTGAACAAAAAACCGCACTTGCAGCCCACTGTACGAAAACGGGACACTCTCCCAATTTTTACGACGTCAGAATACTTCAACAAGAACAAAATTACGCGCGAAGATGTTACACAAAATCGGTGGTGGGCAAAACGTTGCACTAGGGCAGCTTCGTATCAAAGAGAGCACTTTTTGCGTACCTTTCGTATAGGATAAAACGGGACAAAAAAAGAAGAGAGAATTTTGCCGAGTACCGCACATAATAAACACACCAACACAACATCGACTCAATTACAAAACAGACAGCGTTGCCATCAACTCAAAAGGGAGAGTGTCACAGCGATTCAAAAAAGGTGTCATATAACACCCTCTGATTGCACAAATTGGTGTCATATAGCACCCTTCATTTTTATATATTGCATTTAAACCTATAGGAGTTTTAACTATTGTTTGTTAGTAGTCTTAGTTTCTATCGTCGTATCGTCTCCAAATTAAGGTTCTGGAAATACAAGTATTAAAACGACAAGGATTGTTTAACAATTTTAATTTATTTAATGAAAACATAAACAAACTTCAAAAGAAATACATAAATTAGTATTGTAGTGTACTCCTATAGTCACTATTGCTTTCAATGCCACTTTTTAATTCAAGTAACTTTTCTCACAAAACCCTAAAGACCACCAACACTCAAACACTTGAAATCAATTCATGTGTTAGTTCAATTAAACCAAAGAATTCCATAGAATTCTACAGTAACTAAAAACTAGCCAAAACAAATAAATTCCCACATGAAAACCAAAAGTCCCGTAAACAAATTACTCAAATTCATATTTGTTTACTTCAATTATTTTTCATCCCCTTTGGCTTGCGCCGCTAAACATACCTAATGCTTGGCGCAAGCGTAAGAACAACAACAACATCAATGCAATGCACAAGAGCGAATGCAACGAAGAGTATTAGGTTGCATCAAAGCCAACGACACATTTAAAGTCAAGGCTAAAATTAGTGCATATGTTGTTGTTGGTATTTTTCATTTCCGTGAGAAACCAAAATACGTGATCGACCAAAGAAAATTGATTGGCGATCAAAAGAGAGAGAGGAGGAGTTTTAGGAAATACTGGTAAACAATGGTAAGGAAAAATACTGGCAAATTTTATATAAATAATAAAACATTTTTCAATAAAGAATCATGATTATTCTGAGCTAAAACACTGAAGACGTCTGCTGTTTTAATTATTGATGAATAGCCTTGTGGCTTAAAAACTTAAAACTTCACTAAAGCCTAGAGGCTGCTTAAAAAGGCGTGTGCGCCAATACACAACTTTTACACCACCAGCTAAGGGTCTCATTACCCACACCACATGGCGATCCTGCCAAATTGGCAAAGGACTAAAGCTAAAATTTTCTACTGAGCTTCCAATTCTTACACCAGGAACGTACACCAAATTCTATTCCTGAGCCGTTCAATAAAGAAGAAGTATGGAAACAAATCCATCATATAAAACGTATATTCTGGCATCGCTGAACTGAAAAATATATTCCACAAAATGATTCCACAAAATGTTAAAATCGATACTTTAATCTGGGTAGCAGATGATAATTTGCCGCCTTGCAAGTCACTATGAAACCTTGTCGTATGATCCTGATGGACATGATGACTGTTCAAAATAATTTAAAAAGAACACTCGCAAAATTTACACGTTACTAATAGAACGAGAAAAGCATCGATGCAGAACCATTATTTTTCAAAATAAATAACAATTTACTTTATTTTAGAAATTTTTATTATTACGTAGAAATAGAAGAAATCCACTTTCTAAAGCTAAAACAAAAATGCATAGATTCATATGGTCTTGTTGTATGCTCGTGATTTTTTTTTTACTTACATAAATAGAACCATTACAAACATAGCAATTTAAACTTTTGACTAACTAACTTTTTACAAATGTTCTTTCTGCCTAACCTAAACGACATATATAAATACCTTACAATGTTAGACAATAAAAACCAAGACACTATCACAATAAACGAGGAGATAGAAAATAACCTCGGGTCAGCTGTGACTAAGACAGAAATTCAGTCAACAGTAAACACAGTAATAATTACTGTTATAGTGTTAGCAATTCTTGGTTACATAGCGTACAAACTAAACAGGTACTACAAAAGCTATGTACTGAAACATATCAATAGGACAGATAATGTTTAAAATATATTTATGCAGTTTCTAACAGATATATATAAAAAGGTTAGGGTAATAAAAATAAACCTAAAAAAATCTATCACAAGAGGGTATACTAGACCGACAATTTTGAACAAGCTAGATGAGATTAAATCCCTTAAAAACATTTTTGATACACATAAAAATCAATTAAAAGAAAACTTAGAACTACAACGTTTCACTCATGAATTTTATGTACTAATAAATGAAACAACTAGGCTATTGAGTACACAGTTAGAGAGTATGACAGAGAACGAAGACCAACAAATAAATGAAAACAATTCAACAGAACCGAAAATGGTAGAATTCAGTATAGAAACCGTTATGAAGGTAATACCTGCTTTTTCAGGTAATTACAAAGAACTAGAAGCTTTCCTCAAATTAGTTGAATTAATCCATGAAGGATATTCAACAAGTGACAGAACGAAATTGATAGACGTAGTAGTAAACATAAAACTAGATGCAAAAGTAAAAACCACGTTAGGATATACTGCAAATATTAAAACCTTAAACGATCTTAAATTATCATTACAAAATGCATACAAAAGTTCTTTAACGATAGGGCAAATTCACACACAACTCGCCACTTTAACACAAAGAAATAATTCAGTTAATCAATTCAAAGACAAACTATTGAACCTTGTATCTGAACTCAACAGAATACAGTTAAATGATGTACCGAATGATGAAACTCAAAGAAATTTGGTACTTAAAATGAACGAAAACTATGCACTGACAATATTCAAAAATGGGTTAAATGAAGACTTACAAAGTACAATAATTGCAGCACAACCTAAAACCTTAACAGAAGCAACCAATTTAGCACTCGAAGTTGAGCAAAATAAAAACAAAAATAAACAACTGCTATATTTCAGAAATCAAAATAATCCACATAATAACAATCAGCGTAATAATAACAGAAATAACTCTTATAACCAAAACAGGAACAATTCCTACAACCGAAATGGAAACAATTCTCATAATTATAGGAATAACAACAACAACAGGAATAATACCAATAACAATGGGTATAACAATTCTAACAACAGAAACTATAACAACAGAAACCCGCGCAGAAATACGCGAAACAACAACAATAATTATAATAATAGAGGAAACAACTCCAATAACAACCGCAATCAGAATAATAACCCTAGAGGCAATAATTCCAACTACAACAATGGACAAAACCAAGGAAGAGTATATGTCATTGATACCAACGGACAGGGAAACGACAATCGCTCGGAGATCAATGTCGAAGATCTACCGGGACAGCGAAATTAAATATATATAAAATATCGGATAACACAACGAATTTCGTTAATCTAAAATGCGAAAATTCACGCAAAACTTTGCGATTTTTAATCGACACAGGCGCAGACATATCGATCTGCAAACTAGAAAACATCAATCAAAATACAGATTTGATGATGGACAATAGATGTAAATTAACCGGCATAACGGATGATGAGACTTTAACTTTAGGTACAATACAACTTAAACTTGATTTTCAATATCGTATAGTACCACACACATTTCATGCTGTGGAGAACAATTTTCCTATAGAAACAGATGGTATTTTAGGCAGAGACTTTTTATCAAAATATATGTGCAAAATTGACTACGAAACACAAACTCTAACAATAATACTAGAAAACACAGACGTAATATTACCATTACATTTTAACAAACATGCTTACGACATAATACGTATACCACCTAGAACGGAAATAATACAACCTATAAACTTGACAGTAAACGAGGACAGCGTGGTATTAAATGAAGAGATTCAGGAAGGTGTATTTTTGGCAAATACAATAATCCCTGCGAACGGAAAATGCCACGTTAAGATACTAAATACAAAAGACGAACAGATTAAAATAAATAAATTTACTCCAAAACTAGAACCACTTTCAAACTATATCCAAATTAAAAACAATACAAAACAAGACCAAGTACGATTCAACAAAATCTTAAAAGAATTAAACGTACAACCGAATCATCCACTAATTAACATATTCAAAAAATATCAACACATTTTTCACCTAGAAAACGAACAGTTAACAGTCAACAACTTTTATACACAAACACTATCGACAATCGACAATACTCCAACATACATAAAAAACTACAGACTACCCCACGCACATAACGAAGAAATACACAGACAGGTAGAAGACTTATTGCAAAATGACGTTATAGAACATTCAGTTAGTCCATACAATGCACCACTGTTACTTGTACCAAAGAAAAGCAGTGACGACACTAAAAAATGGCGATTAGTTGTTGATTTTAGAAAGTTAAATACTAAATTAGCAAACGACAAATTTCCACTAACTAGGATAGAAGATGTTTTAGACAAATTAGGAAGAGCGAAGTATTTTACTACACTCGATATGACGAGTTCATTTCACCAAATACCATTAGACAATAAATCCAAACCACTTACAGCTTTTTCTACAAATGATGGACATTACCAATTTAAGAGACTACCTTTTGGATTAAAAATATCCTCAAACAGTTTTCAACGTATGCTCACTATAGCTTTAACAGGTTTAAGCTCTGAAGCTTTTCTATACGTCGACGATATTATAGTTTTCGGATGCAGTTTACAGCATCATAATAACAACCTCATAAAAGTTTTCGACCGATTAGCACAATACAACTTAAAGCTAAACGCAAGCAAATGTAAATTTTTGAGACCAGAAGTAGTTTATTTAGGACATTTAATCACACAAGAAGGAATAAGAACAGACCCAGCAAAACATGACACAATAAAAAACTACCCAATACCAAAAAACGCAGACGACGTAAGACGATTTGTAGCTTTTTGTAATTACTATAGACGATTTATCAAAGATTTTGCATCCACTGCACAATGTCTTAATGCCTTATTAAAGAAAAACCAACAATTCAAATGGACAGAAAAATGTCAATCAGCTTTTGACACGCTAAAGCAAAAATTGATTGAACCACCAGTTCTTCAATATCCAGATTTCTCAAAACCATTTGTTTTAACAACTGATGCTTCAAATTTTGCTTTAGGAGCAGTTTTGTCTCAAGGTGAAATTGGAGAAGATTTGCCAATATCATACGCAAGTAAAACTTTACAAAAGCATGATATCAACAAACCAGTAATAGAGAAAGAATTACTCGCAATTCACTGGAGCATAAATTTTTTCAAACCATATCTATACGGAAAAAAGTTTATTGTGGTAACGGACCATCGACCACTAGTCTCATTATTTAGCCATAAAAACCCATCATCAAAAATGACACGCATAAGATTAGATCTTTCAGATTATGATTTTGAAATCAGATTCAAAAAAGGAAAAATAAATACAAATGCCGACGCACTATCACGAATAAAAATCGATTCAGAAATATTGGTAAAAATGATACCAACAGAAGACGATAATACAATAAAAAGAGCACTAGTAGTAACAAGGGGAAGTAAAAAGCAAGAAGAGCAACTTGCAACAGAGAAATGCACATCTCAAGAGGAGTCAGGCCAACTCTTTATATGGGATTGCACATCTATAACTGACGTCAGAAACGTAAAACGTTTGAAATTTGAAATAAGCGAAAATACAAATAATAAGAAATACACATGTGTTGAAATAAGAGATGATTTCGTACTAGTACGATGTGGTGATAATCCAACGAATCTAGATTCGCTATTGGAGAAACTGTCATCTATAATGTTCAAAATGAACATTAAGGAATTAGCATTACAAGAGGATGATGCTATATTTAATATCATTGATAAAAATGAATTAAAGAAAAAATTTAATAAGCTGCAGCAGAAAAGAAAAATAAAATACGATAAATCGCTTAAAATATTAATATTTGTACCCCCGAAAAGAATCACAAACAGAACTACGCAATTGAAATTAATACAAGAATTCCACGACACACCCCAGGGAGGTCATTTAGGAATCAGAAAAACTGTGCTCAAGTTAAAACAGCGTTACACATGGAAAAACATGCGGCAAATGGTGATAAAATACATAAATAAATGTGAAAAATGTGCACAAAATAAGCAAACGCGACACATTAAAGAACAAATGACCATAACAGACACACCGACCACGAGTTTCCAAACAATTACAATTGACACTGTCGGACCACTTAAAATCTCAAACGGTTACCGCTATATACTGACCATGCAATGTGACCTCACAAAATTCGTTATCGCACATCCAATAGAAACCAAGGATGCGAAGTCAATTGCACAAACACTCGTAGAACAGCTAATTCTCAAGTACGGATGTTTTAAGACACTGAGATCTGATCGAGGTTCAGAGTTTACAAATGAGTTGATGAAAAATGTGTGTGAATTGCTTAAAATTGAACAAATATTTTCGGCACCCTACCATCATGAAACAATAGGAGCACTTGAGAAGAACCATAGAACACTCAATGAGTACCTATTATCTTTTGCCGACGATTTCGAATGGGACCGTTGGATACCATACTACACATTTTGTTACAATTCAACACCACATGTTTCAAATTTTTACACACCCTTTGAACTCATTTATGGAAGATTACCATCCCTTCCAAGTGATTTGATAAGTGACAAAACAAAACACTACAATTTAGAAAATTATTCAAATGAACTAAAGATTAGATTACAGGGTAATGAGACCCTAAGTTGGTGGTGTAAAAAGTTGTGTATTGGCGCACACGCCTTTTTAAGCAGCCTCTAGGCTTTAGTGAAGTTTTAAGTTTTTAAGCCACAAGGCTATTCATCAATAATTAAAACAATCTCAAACTCTATTAATAGAAATAAGAATAACTTTAAAAGCTATTCAAACTTTTTCAAAAAAAAACTTTATTGTATAAGTAAAATTAATTCGTAAAATTTGATTCATAAAAATATTTTACCAAATTTTTACTAAAATTATTACATCAAAAAACATTATCGATCATAAATGCCAAAATAATGTAATCCTCCATTGCCAGAACTCCACCATCTTAAAAATTTTCACTTTGAAAAGTAAAATTTTCGCTTAAGGGTCAGGGTGTAGTGTACTCCTATAGTCACTATTGCTTTCAATGCCACTTTTTAATTCAAGTAACTTTTCTCACAAAACCCTAAAGACCACCAACACTCAAACACTTGAAATCAATTCATGTGTTAGTTCAATTAAACCAAAGAATTCCATAGAATTCTACAGTAACTAAAAACTAGCCAAAACAAATAAATTCCCACATGAAAACCAAAAGTCCCGTAAACAAATTACTCAAATTCATATTTGTTTACTTCAATTATTTTTCATCCCCTTTGGCTTGCGCCGCTAAACATACCTAATGCTTGGCGCAAGCGTAAGAACAACAACAACATCAATGCAATGCACAAGAGCGAATGCAACGAAGAGTATTAGGTTGCATCAAAGCCAACGACACATTTAAAGTCAAGGCTAAAATTAGTGCATATGTTGTTGTTGGTATTTTTCATTTCCGTGAGAAACCAAAATACGTGATCGACCAAAGAAAATTGATTGGCGATCAAAAGAGAGAGAGGAGGAGTTTTAGGAAATACTGGTAAACAATGGTAAGGAAAAATACTGGCAAATTTTATATAAATAATAAAACATTTTTCAATAAAGAATCATGATTATTCTGAGCTAAAACACTGAAGACGTCTGCTGTTTTAATTATTGATGAATAGCCTTGTGGCTTAAAAACTTAAAACTTCACTAAAGCCTAGAGGCTGCTTAAAAAGGCGTGTGCGCCAATACACAACTTTTACACCACCAGCTAAGGGTCTCATTACCCACACCACAGTATGTAAAGAAATTTATAAAAACATATATAAAAATGGTTTGTACTTATGGCTTTTTTTCAGACCTAGAAACTTTTATTCAAAAAGATTTACAAATAATTTGCCGAAAATTTGTTTTGCATAAAAGTTTATAATAACTTGTATAAAAGACGCATGAAATTGTTTTGCTCTTTCCTGTTATACGCATCATTAAGAATTGTTCTTCGTCTTAGAAATGAGGTATAATCTGGTTTTGTGTGATTTTTTTTTTTTTTTTAAATATGATCATTTGAAAATGATACCATATAGAGAAAAATCATATGAGAACCTACATACGATTTTTAACTTTCATTTATCATTTTATAGTGGTTATAACTTTTTTTAAAGAAAAATCACACATAACTAGTTTCTAGCTCTTTTTGAAGACAAAAATTACTTAAGGATGCATTCAATAGAAAAGACCAAAACAATTTCGTAAGTCTTCCATACGAATTCGAAAATCATGTGTGTGAACATTACAAACTTTTATCAGAATTTAGAAGTTTGTTTATATATCGACGGCTTATATTCAATACCCTCTATCTACAATTTTCACGAAAATGAGTTTTTGATGGTAAAACCTTCATTGAGACAAATGGCATCTACGATATTAATTCCACACGAAAAATTTGCTTCCAGAGCTACTTTTTTCCATTTAAAGAAATTCACTATCTACAGCAATTGATTTTGTGAAATGCAATATCCTCTATCTACATATGAAAAATGAAAGATTTCTCATTTTATTATATTTATTGGATGGCCGTTATATACAAAGTCGTGACAAACGGTCGTCAATCGGCTCCAAATGGCGAAAATAAATTTTTCAGTATTGTATGTTGAACCTTGATTGCCCTGCTGAGTCGTGATTGGCCCTTCTGTAAACAAACAGATAAGGCTAGACGCATGAAATTTGGTACAGATGAAAACAATATTACTAGGCTATCTGGAATTAAAAATGGGCGTGATCGGTTAAACTTGATTTGAAAATTAATACAATTGAGGAGTGTTCGCACCAAAGGGCCTAGGGACAATTTCGAGGCAAAAGTTGTGTCATAATATGAATCGGGTGACATTTTGTTAGAAATGATAATAATTGTTTTCTGTTTTCACGAAAAATTAACTCGATGGCGTGGAATTGATGGCATTATGTTAAAAAATTATACCAGTCTTGTTCTTGCATATTGTGTCTTGGTCATTAAGTTTGGTCTCAAAGATGCCAAATTTCGAATTGAGATATGATTTTATGCTTGAAACGGGTGTGACACACCTATTAACTATAAATTCGAAAGACTTAAAAGCAGTCTTGGTCTTGATGATAATCCTGAGCAAGGAAAAGACCACAGAAGTCTTGGACTAGCAATGATATCAGCGTCTTGGTCTAATACCGAGACCAAAACCGAGAATGAAGACCAAGACTAATTTTGCTCATCACTAACTGGGATTTCCTTATTACGCATCTAAACTAGGATTTTTTCTATCATGTAAAAATTCTGAGTTATCTTTTCTTAGAAGTCCAAAAATCACTGTTTTGAGGCCTACTTAGAGCTATATAGCAAGCTATAAGCAAGGATAACTCAGGATCCTTACATGATAGAAAAAAAACCAAGTTTAGATTCATAATAAGCAGATCAAAGTTCAAAATAAACGGCTATGAAAAATAAGGACCTATAATAATCTGAGCTCAGGTTTCGGCTTATTTGCATTCTCAAGTCCGCCAGGCGCCTAACCTATTTTGAGTTTTCTTTTGCTAAAAAACCATCAATTAATAAATAATTCATAAAAAAATTGGTTTTTATTATTGTGCAATAGGCTCTATCTGCTTGTTTGAACACGCATTTTATATTATATTTGAATTGCAATATCCTCTATCTGCTATAATAAGGCGTATGACTAAGGTTTTTTTAAATTTTTTTATTTGAAGGATCTAGTGGCTCTTTTTAATTAATATCGTAGTACTTCGTTTGATTAACACTATAAAAAATAGCGAATAAAACAGTTTTTTTGCTCTCCTGAAAACTTGTGTTTTTGTAGATAGAGGGTATTGAATATAAGCCGTCGATATTCTATCTTAAGTAGCTTTTTTTAAAAAGTTTTTTAAACAGTTTGTTTCAAGGACTGAAAATTTAACACTTCAAAATCACAGTTCAATTTAATTTAACGAGCCATTTTCAAAAAACTTGGTTTTCTTATCTTACCTAAATCACATTAATTGTGAAACCTCATTATAAATAAAAATTTAATCGTAATCTGATTTTGAAAAAATAAAATAGCCCAATAGTCCGTGACACGTTGTGGAAAATCGTGGTGTCACAAAAATCTGATATTTTTTCGGTGTCACAGACAAAAACTAAGTGTCAGATGTGACACCGAAAGTGTCACAATGGCAACGCTGAAAACAGACACTGACAACTGCGCTCACATATACAGACATATAATAAAACAACTCAAAAAAACCTAAAAGCAAAATTGAAACAGCTGATCAAAGCAACTAAAAAGAAACAAAACATTGGACAACAGAAAGGCTAACAAAACAGTGCAATATTTTTAAATTTTTTTGTTGTTCAATGTGTGTCTTTTTTAAATGTTCTGATTTTTGTTGTTAAAATTGAGTTTTTAGTATTTTTATTTTTGTGAGTTTTCTATATAATTTTTATTCGGTGCTGGGCACCACTACATGCAAGCAATTCTGCTCCATGCATGTGTAGTTGTGCTTAACAACATTTGCTTATTTTATTATATTTTGATTTTGTTCATAATTGTGATTTGTATTTTATGTATTGTACTTTTAGTCCCTGAAGATGACTTCCAAAGGAAGTCGAAATATTGGAAATAATGAATAACAATTACAGTGAGTCACAGATGTATTTTGCATACGAAAAATATTCGAAAATTCGAATTAATACTCAATTTTTAGCCGTTTCATTCTTAGAAAAGTAATATTTTTTTTATAAACTTCGAGTCAATGGAACGTTGTCTATGATACCACATCATAAAAAAATTAAAATGATGCGTTCTAATCACTTAAAAAGCAAATAAGGCAAATAAAACCCTAAACTTTTATAACTTAAAAGCAACAATTTTACATGATGGTGTGTCGTGGGCTGTTCTTGGCTAATGGAATGGGGAAACTTAAACTTAACGGTGCCAATATGGATAGACATGAATATCAGTCGAATTCCACAAAAAAATTTGCACCCAGTAATAAAAAAATGGGTTTACCACAAGATGACTTCTTATTTTCAAAAGACAATGACCCTAAATACACATCTTGGGACACTTCTGTACAACACCAAAGGGATTAAAACACCACCGCGATATTCTTTTTCGAATCCAACAGAATTTTTTTGGTCTTATCAAGTGGAAAGGTCAAAAAAGACCATATTTTATCAAATAAATGTGCTCAAACAAAAACTGCTAGAAAAAAGGGAAAAAACACCGACCGAAAATGTCGTAAACGGATAGAATCCTCGCAAAGATGTTTAGATGATGTCTCCTCAAATAATGGCTACCATGGATATTATTAAAAAAGCCTCTTTTGGTTGATAAATTATCTCAAAGCAAAAGTTTACTAAAAAGCAAAATACTTTTGTGACCTTATAAAAAAGATGAATAAATCATTTCTTTGCTTTTTAAGTGATTAGAACGCATCATTTTAATTTTTTTATGATGTGGTATCATAGTTAACGTTCCATTGACTCTAAGTTTATAAAAAAATTATTACTTTTCTAAGAATGAAACGGCTAAAAATTGAGTATTAATTCGAATTGTCGAATATTTTTCGTATGCAAAATACTTCTGTGACACACTGTAAATACAAAAAGGTTTTTAATTTAATCTGACCTCGAGCCCGAGAAATCAATAAGTAATAAATATTTTTCCAAATATTTTTGCAAATCAATTTTAAAAATAATAAAAAAATTATTATTTTTCAAACGTTTGAAAGTTGGTTATGAAAACATTTGAAAATTAACTTTTTCCAAGCTTAAAAATTGAAAAGGTTATAAAATTGTTTGTTGGGTAGTTCCCATAATATCAGGTTTCACAATTATTAAGATTTTTCTTTGATGGATTCAAAAACTAGATCATTTGCTGATCCACCAACAACAGTAAAGCTTCATCACTAACTGTTATACGAAGGGAAGAAATCCACCACGCTTGTAACTGTCAAATTAACTGTCACTTGTTTTATTTATTTAACAATACAATGATGTTAAATCGGACACATGAAGAATAAATATTTGATACAATAAATAAATATAATAAAAAACACTAAATATGATTACACAGACTATAATAAAACAAACCATAAATAAAAAATAATTACTAGCCCAAATGAGATTTTAAGAAAAGTATCGAAATAACAAATGCTTGAAGTTTTTCGTGATTGAAACACGTTTTATGTCTCTAAGTAGAGAATTCCATATACGAATAGCGTTAACAAAAAAAAAGTTTGGATGGGTTCAGATAATTAAATGGTGGTATGATTAAATTCACATTTCGGGATGATTGACAGAAAAGCAATTTATCATACAAATAAGCCGGCTTTTTTGTACAAATAATATTATGCAAGAATACACAATTTCTTATATTTAAGTAATTCTTTAGACTACAGTCAAGTATCCCAAAACTCAAAGTAGAGATATGGTCAAACCTTCTTACACCGTATACATAACAGGCAGCACTTTTGTAGGCAACTTGAAGCTTATGAAGTGATCGCGAACTACTTCCGAGTAAGTTATTATAGGAACTTTAAGTTGCACAACAAGCCTTTTTTTAGTTTCAGTGGGTACAAAAGCAGACGAAATTCTAAGGTTTCTTAGGGTGCAATAGATTTTACTCACAACATTGTTTATGTGGTCTACACAGTTTAAGGAAGAATTTATTTGAAATCCTAGGTTCTTAACTTTGTCTACAAATCTTAGCTCAGTTTTATTAAGAAAGATTGATGGCAAGTCTTCAAAAGGATAGCGTTCTCTCGAAATGGGCAATACATACGATTTTAATGGATTTTGACTAAGTTTATTTTGAATGCTTATTCTGTCTAGAAAAAAAAAATATCATTGACGAATAGAGTAAATAAAAGAGGACCTAACACTGAACCCTGTGGTACTCCGCAATTAATAGATAAGTACTTTGAGTATTTATTACCAATTTTTATTCTCTGAGTTCTACCAATAAGGTAGCTCTTGATAAGAAGGACAGCAGCATTAGAAAATCCAAAGCGGCTATTTAGTTTTGACATAACAATCCATGGTCTACACTGTCAAAAGCCTTAGAAAAGTCTAAAAGACAGAGCAATGTGATAAATTCTTTATCATACGAAATTCTAATGTCTTCAATAATCTTAACAACTGCAGTAGAACAGCTATGCCCTGCACAGAAAAAAAAACTGACGGTAAAATTAACTATAAATTTTGTATTCTATAGTTTTTCAAATTTTCTATAGGAAACAAAAACAACACTTCAAAATTTCAGAATCAGCTTTACTTTTCTACAGTTGAATTCAACTGTACATTTTGTATTCCATAAATTTTTTTTTTTTCATATGAATAACATTTTGAATTGAGTTTTTAACAGGTTAATAAAATTCTCACATTTTTTAAGAATAAATCAACATGAGTTTGCTAGAGTTGTACTGATATTTTGCCATTTGAAATGGTGTCGCCGTAGAAGTTGTTTGCTACAATTTCTACGAGTTTTTGGAAACGGCTAGTTACAGCCCTTCTGGGGTGCTAACTATTAAACCGTTCCAAAACTGTTTTAACTGTTTGGAACAGTTTTAACTGTTTGGAACAGTTTTAACTGTTTGGAACAGTTTATATTGTTTGCTGACCTTTTTAGAAGGTTATATTTACTGTAACTGCGATTGATAGTTTCTAAACCGAGTAAACTGTAAATTTACAGAGTTCTACGGTCAAAATACAAAAACTCCGGGTTGGTGCAATTTCTATCGAAAATCTAGGTTAAATTAACTGTTTTCACAGTACCTAAACATTTTAACAGCAACTTTACAGTACTATTTTTACAGTAATTTTACTGGACTACACAGTCAATTTAACCTTTACTGCGGGTTGGTGCAATTTCTATCGTTGAAATCGTTTGGATTGACCGATATTTTTTTTTCTGTGTGAACGAAAACCAGATTGCAACGGTGATACAAGATTGTGCCTGTCTAAATGCATGAGTATTTGATTAGCTATCAAAGACTCGCAGACTTTAGAGATGGATGACAATATACTTATGGGCCTTAAGTCATTAGGTTCACAAGCTGCTGACTTTTTCGTAACAGGAATTATTGTTGCCTTCTTCCACTGGCTTGGAAATATTGAGCTCGTTAGACTGTGATTGATGATGTGTGTAAGGGGACTAAGAACATAGGGCAATACAAGTTTTAAGAACTTAAGGAAAACACCATCCTCACCAGAGTTTGTAACTCAGAAGAAGAATCGACAATAAAATGTTCATTGAGAACGTCAGGATCAATATCACAAGCTGAATTGCTTTTTTTACAAATGCCTAAACTTTTTACATTTCTCCAAAGCTGCTTAGATTGCAGTGATGTGTTTAATTTTGACGCTTAAAATCTTTTCTTCGAAACCCTGACAGCAGTGGTGGCTTCATTTCTGGCAACTCTGTCTGCTTCGCAATTAACAGCGGTAGGGTTCCTTTGCCAAATTGAGTAGGATTAATTCCGATATTTCAATGCAGCTTTCACGGCGCTTGTATACCAGGGACAAGATACATTTGAAATTCTTGCACTACAAACTGGAACATGCGCATCAAAAGCACTATTAAGTGCATTTGTGAAAAACACTAATTTTTCATCAACCGAATCAAGATACCAACAAGAATTCCACTGAACATGAGCCAGATCACTGTAAAGGGACACAAAATCTATAGACTTAAAATCTCGATAGGTAAAAAATTCGGGGGTAGGAACACGGTTAAAATTAATGTCAAGCGTACAAAAAATGAGATCATGATCAGAAATAAAAGAAAGTTGATCAAATAACAATATTGATGAAGCTTCTGATACAAATACTAGATCAAGTAGACTAGGACTAACAAAGCACGCAAAACGTGTTGGCACATCAGTATTAACAATAGTAAGACCCACTTCACTTACTTTGTCACACAAATTTTTCGACCGGACATCATCTAATAATAAATTAATATTGAAATCGCCACAAACAATATAGCGATCGTACTCAATTACACATTTAGACAAGGAGGAAAAAAAAGGGATCTAGATTAAATACCCTGTTAGGATTATGCACACAAGAAACAAGTATTTTTGTTACATTATCAAAAATTTCAACATTCAGAAATTCAACATCTGCATCAACATCTGATTTGAATAAACATTTTACAATAAGACTGTCCTTACAATACATTGCAACACCACCACCTTTTCGATGGACTCTATCATTTCGAAACAGTTTATAGTTTTTTAAATTATAATGCGAATCATCAACATCTTCACTGAACCAAGTCTCCGTAACGCAAATAACGTCAACAAGAGGACCTTCAAAGAAATATTTTATGTAATCTACAGTGGCGCACAGCTTATTTCGTGCAGTAATTTTTTTTTAACTTTAAAACACTATCTTTGAAACTAATACAAATATCATCAAGTTTGCAGGCTTAGCCGGGCATGTCTATTGTTCATAATAAGTAAAAACAAATCCACAAAATTTGATTCCGAGACGCTCAAGGCGGAAAAGACCGATTGAGCAGGTGAAATTGAAGTCACAGCTTATTTCGTGCAGATGCTTATTTTCTTTTTGGAGCCAGCGTTTCGCGTTATTTAATGAGAATTTCTTTTTCTATGTTTTCTATGTGGTATTCTCAACTAGATGCAGCCAATTTTTAGTTTGATCATGTACATGTGAGGGTAAAAAAGTGCATTTTGCAGAAATGGGTCGTCCAGCAACGAAAATCGGTGATACCCCATTTTAAGAACGGCCAATCTATGCGTTAATCTTCTTTATGTGTTAGTTTGAGTCCCACCTACAATGCGAAGCACAATTAGAAGCTTCGTTCATGCAAATCGGGTCCAAAATTAGGGTAAAAGTGCGTCAAACAACAATTTTAATCCCGCAGACGATTCATTTATGGTCCACAAAATCAATAGTAACCCACATTATTGGCTCCAAAAACCGTCTGGGATATACATCAAGAACTAAGTAGCTCGTACAGTGCAAAAACTGGCGGCTGCGTGTCCCGAGACCACAGCTTCAAAGCCCAAGTAGTCCTTCATAAGCAAAAAAAAATTCAAAAAAGTCTACTTGGTTTTGCGATTCGGCTCAATATTACGTTTCCGCCGTAAGTATGTCATGTCATCAGGTTCAAATATGTTATATTTAGACTCGTTCATGATTATGACGTTGCTTTAAAAGGCCTTACCTTTGTGGGCGTGCTAATACTGAGCTCGATATCAAAAATAATGTAGGCTATTCTGGCTTTTTTTGTTTATGAAGGGCTACTTAGGCTTTAAAATTGTGGTCTCGGGACATGCAGCCGCTAGTTTTTGCACTGTACGAGTTACTTAGTTCTTGATGTATATCCCAGACGGTTTTTGGAGCCAATAATGTAAGTTAGTATTGATTTTGTGGACCATAAATGAATCGTCAGCGGGATTAAAATTTTAATGTCAAATTTAAAAATATCTTGGTATGCGAGCTTAGAAACTGCCGGAAGTACCAACTGTCGCATCATTAAAATAGGTCTGCCGGTCATTTTCGGCAAAAAAAATTTGGTCGGCCAGATTTTTTCTGAATGGTTATGAAATTTACCATCGATTAATATTAAGATTGATCAAATCCGCGATGACGGCAAAATATTCCGAAAATTTAATAATTCAAAAATCATTTAAAAATATTTTTGCCAGGCTACAACCATGCTGACCAAGCTTTTCTTATTCGTCTTAGTGTAAACTACCATTTTGCATTAAAAATTTCAGAATCTGCGATGACGGCACTTTTAGTATTGCCGGCTCCTCGCCTATTGAGAATACCACATAGAGAACATTAAAAAAGAAATTCTCATTAAATAACGCGAAACGCTGGCTCCAAAGGGAAAATAAGCATCTGCACGGAATAAGCTGTGACTTCAATATCACCTGCTCAATGGGTCTTTTCCGCCTTGAGCGTCTCGGAATCAAATTTTGTAGATTTTTTTTTACTTATTATGAGCAATAGACATGCCCGTCTAAGCCTGCATTTAAAGTTATATGATATTTGTATTAGTTTTAAAGATACAGTGTTTTAAAGTTAAAAAAGAATTACTGCACGAAATAAGCTGTGAGCCACTGTAGTTGAAAATTATTTAAACTTCTAGAGTTAAAATGGACAATGTTTAGCCCACAGTGCTGTTTACATAAAATATCAATCATAATCTTTTGATTTTCGTTAACGCTATTATTGATGTCATTTAAGACAGACATAAAGTGAACATAAGGAAAAACTTAAAGCATTGTACAAAATAAATAATATAAACAACAGAGTGGTCCAAAATCCGAAAGTGTTAAAAAGTCAAGGTGCGCGCGACTTTTCTGAATCCTTGGATCCTGCTGATTACAACAAGTGCTTTGGAACCAAAAAAAAATTGCATTTAGATATTCCGCAACGAGCTTAAGATACTTTTTTAGAAATTTTTGAGTTTTTGAGTACTTCTTTTAATTTAAACGCTATATCTTTCTAACCAGATAAGGTATTTGCAAAAATTAAATCGGTTTTTTTGAGAATATTTCGAGCCATATTCTGCATCAATAATAGTTAATCTATTCTTTCCCAATTTTCTTTAGCGGCACTTTAAACTTCAAAATTTGTTAATTTTTTGAGGTGTTTGCACTTTCAAGAACCGATTTTTTTCTTATTTTGCTCTAGCAAGTTTTTTTTTAAATTTTTATATTTTTATACATTAATTTATGTTTAAAATAATTTCAACAACTAAGCTATTAGTAACACTTTTACTCACTAAAAACAACTAGGTATAATCAAATTTGACTTAAAAAAAATTAATTTCCATGTTTTTAAGTCATTCAAATAAGATATCTTAATGGGATGACGTAAGGTACCATTTTTTTCTTATCTATATATAAATAGGCAAACGAAATCGGTTCAGTCCCTGTTTCTATGCTTAAATTTCATCCGATTTGCTTGATTTTTTTTTTGTTAGAAAGGTTGCAAGAAGGAGGACTATATATTTTTTAAAAGTGGGTGGTGCCACGCCCCTTACGAAATTTGGTATGGAGATATGGTAGGCTCTAAGGAACGATAACATAAGCATTATGTTTTTCAGTGGGTGGTGCCACGCCCCTAAATGGAAAAAACGCTCTCACGGCTAAGCCACTACAGCAATTTTCACGAAATTCGGTATAGAGAGAGGATTAACGCTAAGAAATAATAACATGAACATTATGATTTTCAGTAGGTGGTTCCACGCCCCTAATTGGAAACACACTTTCATGGCTAAACCACTACATTGACTTTTTTAAAATTGGGTATACCAAGGAATGAGAATATGACCTTTATGTTTTTTAGTGGATAGTGCCACACGCTCACGGCATTGATTTTGGTGAATTTTGGTATGGGGACAGAATGAGCAGGACGGAAAGATATCAAAAACTTTTGCTCTTTAGTAGGAATATCATGGCTCTAAATGACAAGCACGCTATTGCAACTAACCTGCTGCACCGATTTTTAAGGATGCAGATAACCAGAACCCTAAGGAAGAATATTAAAAGCTTTTTGTATTTTATCGACCAAGGCTTTATAGTCAGATCGAAATGGTCGAATTTTGGCCACAAGGCGAACTCTAGTAAAATCAAAAGTTCCTAATCTTCTGAGTAAAACAACATTCTTCGCAATATCGAAACCTTGGAACTTCATGTTATTTTTGGCAAAGGAAACCAAAAAAATAAATAAATCAAAATGTAACTAAAATAGCCATTTTCGATGTATTTGTTGATGCTTATTCCAAATTCAGTCTTTAAATTGCTGTATCTTGTACGGTTAAGGTGATATATGAACATAAAAGTATAAGAAACACCGTTTTTGCTCTTTTGAAACTGATATTATAAGTCAAGGTTACTTCCAACCTCTAAAAGTAGTATAGTGGTTAAAAGCGCCAGTCAGTTTCTTTAGAACTCAATTAAAATTATACCGATATCTTCTTTATTCTCGGAGTTATTCTAACCTAAAAAGTTGAAAAAGTGCAAAAAACAGGTTTTTTGTTTTTTTTGCTTACGATATTTCGGAGGAACAAAGAGATATCGATACAATTTAAATTGGGTTTTGAAGAAAAAGGCTGTCACTTTTAACTTCAATACCATGCTGAAAGTTACCATGTCTTGATATAACAGCTTTCAAAATAGCAAAAACGGTATTTTTTGCATTTTTAGGTTAAGATATCTCTAAAACCAAATGAGGTAGAGCAATTCTGAGACCGGGTTCAGAATTTCCATGAACGCATAAATTGCAAATGACCATTGTTGTTTCGGTTTCACCATGAAAATTTTAAACTCAAAGTTTTTTTTTCTGGCCAAATTTGATTACACTTTACGATTTTTAGTAAGTAAAGTGAAGCTTATGGATAAGTTGTTAAAGTCGGTTGATAGATAAATTGATGCATAAAAAAATAAAAGTAAAAAAAAAAAATTCGCTAGAGCAAAATAAGAAAAAAATTGGTTCTTGAATGTGCAAACGCCTCAAAAAATAAACAAATTTTGAAGTTCAAAGTGCTTCTTAAAAAAATTGGGAAAGAGTAGATTAATTATTATTAATGCAAAATTTGGCTCAAACCATTCTTAAAAAAATGCAATTTAATTTTTGCCAATAGAGTAATTTAGGGTAATGTGGTTACCTTTTTCTTTTTTACCAATTTCTACCAAAGTAATGGTAGTAGGTAAGCTTGGTCAATTTATTTATATTAGTTATTCTATTGTTTTTACTATTTGATAATTTATGTACTAAAATATTAACATTTTCAAGCGTGAGGCCAGTTAAATTGAAAGTACCTAAAAATAGCTGAAAAAGAAAAGTGTCGGGTAATGTGGCTCACCCTGCCCATTTCCTAAAGAAGTACCGTTATTCGCAAATTTTGTTGACTAAAAGTCGAGTAGTAATTTTTAAGATTATATTTGCTATGAAATAGCTTTATATTCTTATTAAATAATATTCTCTGGTAAGATAAACCAAATTCATACTAACATGTGAATAAGTAAGAAGGGTTATCGAATCATACGTAAAATAGTACTCCACATTACTCAAACTCGGGTATCCTACACATGCAATTAGCTTTTTAAGGTGTAATAGTAGTCAAAGTTGATATACGGTATATAATATGGGGTAGTCCACATTACCCGAATACATCACGTTTTTGAAATAATCATTGATTATATAAAAGAAATGTAAAATCAGACTTGCTAATGCATTTTTTCGTTGAATAATAGATCCACAATTGCATTAGAGTTATTTGAATTTTAGAAAACTGAGTTCTGAGGAAGTAACTTAGTTATTCACCAAGTACTGCAAATAAGTCAACTTGACCTCACAGCATATGCTAAGAATTTCACACGAATAATTAGCATTATAGAAAAGCCAAAGAGCGTAAAGAATATGTTTTTCGCTTTTTATTGTGCACAAATACCCAGAATTGTTGTGCAGTCTTTAATATGAGAAATAAAAGGGTGCACCACATTACCCGCATGGTCCACATTACCCTAAATTACTCTACCTTATCTTGTAAAAAAGATATAGCGTTTAAATTAAAAAAAGTACTCAAAAACACAAAAATTCCTAAAAAAGTACCTTCAAGCTCGTAACGGAATATCTAAACGCAATTTTTTTTTGGATCCAAAGCACTTTTTGTAATCAACAGGATCCAAGGATTCAGAAAAGTCGCGCGCACCTTGACTTTTTAACACTTTTGGTTTTTCCATACAAAATTTGGACCACTCTAATAAATAAGTTAGAATAAATGTTGCTGAAGGCATGAAAAAGAAACAAAAGCTAAATAAAAGCTAATAAATAAAAAAATTTATAAAACCTAAATAGATACATTTTTATTATAAGCATTTTCGCTCTCAGCATTTTCGTTCCCATCATTTTCAAGCTCATTATTTTGGTTTTTATCATTTTCGTCAATTTCGTTCTCTGTATTTTCTCTCTGAATACTTGTGTTTTGACATTTTGTGTAAATGTTTTCTTTTCTTAATCTCTCACACTCGCTCTTCCAAAAAATCAGCTGTTTATAGATCCAAAAAGGCCTAACTAACCTTTAGTTGCGAACTGACAGCGCTACGGGTTAGTTGAAATTGCTATATAAGTAAATTATTTCGTTCTCCCCACTCTTTCTCCCTCTCGGTATATCTGTGATTGTGGCATAAATTAATGCGTTGCGTATCGTAAGTGTGGCATGGATTTTTGAAAAATTAATTGAGAGCGATACAAAAAAACCTCAAGGAATTAAGGAAAAATATATTACAATAATATTAATTTAATAAAAATTGCATTATTAATTAAAAAGTGAAGAAGAAAAAACCATTAAAATGAGTGCACTTGGCTTTTTGGATATGATTAAAATGTCATTCAGGTGAGTCAAATTCTTGATTAACATAATAAAGTTTAACAAATTGTTTTCAAGCCCAATAACAACAACAATAAGTGGCTTTAGGTACAATGGTTGTAACGTAGAGTCTCGTTTTTATTTATCATCTTATATTCATTTCTATGTTTTTCTGGACTCAAGTTGTTGGTAAAACTTTTTGGTTGTTCGGCTTTAACCATTTTACTCATACAACTTGTTATTGTTGTTGTTGATAGTCAACAGCAGTTTGCATCAATTTTTCCGCATTAAATAGGTTTTTACCACAGTTTTTTTTTTTAAACGTATTCCTATGTACCTTCCTATATCGGTTCGGTTTTGGTCTTAATGACTTTGCATTTTATGTTGATAAAGTCACTTTTTCGTATCAAAAAAAGAATAAAGATAACTCCTAATAAAATGTGAGATAAGGACGAATTTTTTCACAAATGTATACTTAACTTATTTTTTTACACCTAATTTCGAATAACTGCAAGAGATAATAAAAAATTTCTAACTTAAAATAACTGTCGCATGCTTTAATTTGTCTATAACTAAATCAACACAACTATCTTTGACGAAAAAAATGCTTTTCTAGATGCCTCCCAAAAAATAAGTACGCTCTTCGACTCTTTAGACCATCTTTACTCAGAATATAATTTTAACAAAATCGGATCTCATCCTACTTAAAATTTTCTATATCTTTTTTTTTCACTATTGCAGTTTACGATATTTCGGAGAAAAATAATGATACCAAAATAATTTAAATATGCTTATAAAGAAAATATTTATTGTTTGCAACAAATGAAACAGGTTGTATGTAAAGAAACTAAATTGTTTTATCATATAACCTCAAATATTGCAAAAAATAGTGTTTTTTTAACTTTTAGGCTAAAATATCTCAAAAATCATTTCTGATTCCAGATTCGAACTCTGCATTGCAAATGCAATGACTAGTTTTATTTTTGTGTATTAATTTTTTTTTTTTTTTTGAGTTTTTTTTTTATGGATATAATACCGAAACATATACAAAATCGTAAGAAAGATGAGATCCGACTTTGTCAACATTATATTCCGATTATATATGGTCTAAAGGGTCGAAATGCGTACTTGGTTTTTTTAAGGCATCTAGAAAAGCTTGTAACTGGTATTTGAAGGCATCTGGAAAAGGTTTTTTTTTATTCCATACACCCAGGGTATATTCACTTTGTGTTTCCGTTTGTAACGCAGAGAAGAAGGCGTGGCAGGTACAGAAAATTATATATATTCTCTATCAGCGTCATCTCCTGAGTCGATATAGTCATGTCCGTCCATCTGGCTGGCTGGCTGTATGTACGTGGAAATATATTTTCTGAGAAAGCTGAGCCAGATAATTTAATGAAATTTGGTACTCTGCCTCCGTCGCCAAAGTTAGCTCGAGAGATTGAAAATGAGCGAAATCGGTCAACGGACACGCCTACCCTCCATATAAATATTATGTTCAAAACCCAATATTAAGAGCATTATTTGCAATAACGCAAGCAAAATTCACAATATATTAGGGATAGTAAATACAAGCTCTGAGCGAAAACTAGGTAAATTCGGACAAGAGGGCGTGGCACCTCCAATACAAGAAAAAGTTTTAAAATGCTATACTGAAAGCGTTATCTGAGACAATTCAACCAAATTTCAATTAAACATTAAAAACAATAAATGCAACCTCTGACAAAAAAACTAGGTGAATTCGGACAAGAGGGTGTGGCACCACACAAACAAGCAAAAGATTCAAAATGCTTTACTGAAAGCGTTATTTGAGATAGTTCAAGCAAATTCCACTAAAGAACTAAAAACAGTAAATGCTGCGAGCTCTGAGCAAAAACTAAACTAACTCGGACAAAAGGACGCGGTACCTCCCATATAAGTAAAAGATCCAAAATGCTATACTGAAAGCAATTTTTTAGACAATGCAACCAAATTTCAATCAGATACTAAGAACAGTTAGAACAAAAAGTTTGAGAATTCTGAGAAGTGGTATTTAATGTTTGGCCAGGCCAAAGATAACACCGGGCCTGACGAGAAGAGGGTCAAGAGGGGATTCCTCCGGGCCCGGAGTTTTTTGGAGGGCCCGGATTTAAGCAGAAACAGTATCTTCTTTAATAAAATTGATGGTAGTTTTTTGCAAGCTTGCGAAATGATATTTACGCTCATTTAGAGGAAACGAGCCCAACTTGAGAAAAAGTCCGGGCCCGTACAATTATTATTAGTATTTTTTTTTTTTTTCAAACGAGAAAAAACAAAGATTACCTATGCATTGTCTGCTCACTTGAGCTTTTTGGAGAAATTTAATAAGTTTTTTTGTTTGATTTAACTTACTCCATTTTCATTTTAAACACTACATTATTTTCAAAATTTTTATTTAAGAACAGGATTTTTTCCAACTTCGTGCTTCCAAACCTTCGTGTGATTTACGGGTCCTCACGGGCCTCTAAATTAAGGGCTTTTGTGGTTAGGTTCGGGCTTGCATGAAAATCGATTTTAAAGCCCGAGCCCATCGCTGGTGAGTAGAGCCCCGCGGGCCATGAATAAAACTCGAGCTGACGCACAAAGAGGTATTGTATGCGCTTTTACGCATTTAATTGAAAAAAAAAAAAAATGTTTGAAGTACTGACTAGTTTTGATACCGTTTTAAAGATAATTAAATTCTGCGTCAAAAACGGTCAAAATTGTTGACCTAACATTATTAGTTGAAAAGTTATACGTGGTTAAATATTAAGTTTTTTTGCTTTCGTTCGCGCGCAGATAAAAATTTAAATTTTTTGGCTTTTTTAAAGTTCATTTTTATTAAAAAAAAGTTTTTTTGTGGAAAAGGTTTTAATGGAACCTTCAATTTCAGGTAATTGTGGTTCTTACTGTTCAAAAAATTTCTTGAGTTAATGTTTAAAACTTTTTTTTTATATATGAAGCACTCCATGACAAGTGTACCAGGTTTAAATTTTTTTTTTCCGTATTGCTTGGACGATTCTAAGCATTTTTTGCCAATTACACTTTTTCGTAAGATGCTTCCCTCTTGAGTAAAAAAAGATTTATGCCTTCCGCGGGCGTTCAAAAGCCATAAACTCCCATTTATCGTCCGAATCCCATCTTGAGTCATACATCATTTCAAAGCTTATAAATTATGCTTTAATTTAAGGTACTTTTAAAAAAAATCGAAGGGGGTTTTTTTCAAAAAAAATTCAAAAGTATTTTTAAGTGTAAAAAATTTTGGTGAAAAAAAAATTTTTTCACCAAGAAATATTTTTTTATAAAAAGAACACTTCAAAATGAATAAGACCAGTAACTTAGATTCATCAATTTACAAACTTTAGTGTAAGCGATAAATTTTTGAAAAAATACTCTTTTCATGAAAATGACTAAAAACGCCAACTTCAACACCATGTATTTTAACGAAAAATGGTACTAGGACGAAATCCTCCCGGATTGTTGTTCTTGCACACCGGGTCTACCATATTGCCAAATTTGAGCGAAATCGGAGAAAAAAAATGTTGATCTGGTACACTTGGCATGGAGTGCTTCATATATTAAACTAGCTGTTTTACCCGGCGTTGCACGGGTTATAATAAAAAGCCAGATTGCACAAAAAAGCTAATAACGAAAACTTTTTTTTATTTTTTAAAACAATGTGCCACAAAGAGATTATTTATTCGGTAAAATTCCAAAAGTATCGCAAAATATTAAAAAATACATTGAAGAAATCGGTAAGAGTTCAAGTTAATGAAAAAACGTCCAAAATATCGGTTAAAGTCCAAAAATGTCGAAAAACATCCTATATATCGGTAAAAGTCCCAATGTTTTGAAAAATGTTGAAACACATCGAAAAAATCAGCAGAAGTCTAAGTTTATCGAAAACCATCCAAAATATCGGTAAAAGACCAAAATTTTTGAAAAATATTTAAACACATCTAAGAAATCGGTCAAAGTCCAAGTGTTTCGAAAAACATGCAAAATATCGAGAAAAGTCAAAAAGAATTAAAACGTCAAAAAGAATTGAAAAATATTGAAAAACATGTAAAACATCGTTAAAAGTCCAAAAATATTGAAAATATTGAGTTGGCATCACTGACGAAACCACTCTCATTTTTGCTCTCATCAACAACACAACATCAAGAATAAAAAAATAAAATAAATGAAAGAGACGGAAAAGACAACAAAAACACATAACTCATGGAGCAGCAAGCTATAGCGACTGAAATGCAAACGATCATTTTTATGCAAGCATTGAATATTTTTTTTCAACAACTTCATACTAAAAAAAATGGTTTATTTTAAAGAAAACCAAAAAAATAAGTATACAACCCTGTTCCTTTTTACACGTAGAACGTTTTAAAAAAAAATTATTAAAATCGGTTCGGTATATTTTGGACTAAATCGTTACATAGGGTTTTCATATAAGTAATTTTATATAAATAGTACAGATATGTGTTAAAAAATTTAGGTTTTTTATTATTCAAGTGGAGTTAAAGTATTTAAGGGTGTGCATGATTTTCATCTTATTATAATTTTCTTTGTCTACAGACTGTCCATAATAAATGTTGAAAATTTGGTTGTGCCATTTTGTGCACTTTCGGCATTATTAAACTTTTGATAAGAGAACTCCAGTCGCTATAATCATGACAAGCAAGTGCAGCTACCTACAATGCGATGAAATGCAATAATTTTTTTATTCCTTTTGTTATTTTGTTTAAATTTTGATGGACCCTTTTAGTTCAGGCACCTTTGTAATACAAAAGTGTTTTTTTATATATAAATTTTTTTTTTTTGTTCGTAAGTCTAAAATTAGACCTATAGTTTTTCCAAAAGTGAGCTCAAACAAAAATGTTTTTATTTTAATAAAGTGTTGACGCTGAGTTTTTAAAAAGTTTTTGAAGGTCATTAAGAGGTCGCTCCTCTCCGTTTTATGCAAAATCTCGGTTTGGTACAGGTTTTATTTTTTACGATTTACGAAATGCTCAAAATTAGTGGTCCGGCATATCAAATTTTTCGTTTTGAGTCAAAGTATGTATGTATATAAAAATATTTTATCAAAAATTTAAAATCATTCATATATTGTTTGTTTTAGATAAAAAACCCAAAGAAAACGAATTTTCGATGTTTCTTGGAAAAACTGTTTTCGATAAGCTTATCATAAAATCATGCAAGAAACAATATTCTTCAAAAAATTTCACTAGGGGTCATCAACAATTAACATTTAACAATTTTTAATTTCCGTTTTTTATTGCTATTAAAAAAAAATTTCACTACGTCATATACAACTGCATAAGTTTGTTACTTTTTTATGCATAATTAACTAAAAAAATAAGTTATTATAACCCTCAATAGTCTGGATGAATTAATATCGTGTTTTGGTATCAAATACCCCACTGTGCGACGCCCATCTTTACTCTCAACTAAAAAAAAATAAAACTTATAACATTAAAAAATTTAAGATACCAAAACCTGCCTTTAGGAAAATATTATTTGTTGAAAGGAAAATTATACAAGACCATTTCATAGCTCATTTTGAAGACAAAAATCAGTACATTGAGACCAGATCCATACCTTAAAAATTAATATTTTTTTATTATCTTTTTCTTTTTAATTAATTAACATTTAATTTCCTACAACATTAAATTTCCAGAACAGATATTTCGCCATTTGAAATTTACAAAAACTAAATTTCTAGTCATGAATATTTTTTTAAAAAAATTTTTATTTTTGTTCCAAAACAGCAATACGTTAAATATTTAGACCGAAATCTCCTAAGAATATAATGTTGGCCTAGTTTTTCTTTACAAAAGTTGATATAATGACATTTCCGAAATAATCTAAAGGTCTCGAAGTTACGTACATTTAAAATGATTTGTCTTTTTTTAGTATATTTTTCAAGCATTATTTCATGAATATGGGCGGGAAGCAAGCAAAATCACAACCTTGCACAATTTATATATCTCTTAGGCATCCTGTGGGTTAGTATCGAATAAAAAAAGACTAAGAGTGGAGGTGGCCCGGTATATAATTACCCCTGGGCCCGGATTTTCTCTCCACGCCCCTGGGTAACACCCTGACTAGTTTTTGTTAAAGATAGTTGTGTCAACTATTTGACGGAACAATTACCTAAGGTCTACGGGTTGCAGATAGTAGTTCGGTGCAGGGTTGTGAGCACATTTTCGGACGGCATGTTGGCAATGGCAATAGATAAGTCTAGCTTAAGTGGAACCCGCAGACGGTTTTTTTGCACGAAATTATCGTCACTTTTTACTTTAAACTTTTGAAATGCATGAAACTTTTTCATATTTTTTAAGGTGATTTAGAGGTTGCTACAATGGGTTAAAGTATTGCGCGAAAAATTTCACTGGGGGCACCAAAGGCAAGAAATGCTTACAACTACGTCAAAAATTTCATACAAATGCAATGTGAGACGGTTTTTATTGATATTGATGTTTTTTTGCCCTTCGCGATGAAACTTCGACTTTTTAGTGTTTTGCTAATATTTACTTAGTAGCAAAATTGTACAGCAAATATTTCTATGGTACATACTGACTCTATATTCCCCTATTTTAGGGGCAATTTTTGTACCTTTTTATGAATAGGTGATATGATTGTACATTTGTGGGTGATGTAGACTTTACATTGTAGAGGGTTAAAGTTTTCAATAAAAATATTCCTCTTAAAAAAATTTTAACTGATCCAGAAAATAAGAAAAATTATTTTGTGCTATAGGGTAGAACGGGGTTAAACAACCACTTTTTTGTTTGGAACTCTGTAAAAACTTTGTTTATGATAATAATTTGAAAATTTCAACTGTTCCTGGTTCGTTGAACCCTTCGTTACCAAATTCATACGAAATTTTTTTTTCAAACTCGCATTGTTTATCCGGTATTTGCATTTAAACAAAAAGTGTAAAACCAAACTTTCTTTTTATAAAAAAAAGTGACCAACATTGTTATTTCAAGGGTTTTTATTTTATCAGAATTTTACAAAACGTTACAAAAGAACAAAATTAACTTGCAAAAGTTTTTCTTGAGCTTCATTAATCGCTTGCGTCATTTTCCTCAACGTATACTACTTTTCTTGGACGACCTCTTTTGGAGCGACGAGTATTGTTTTTGGCTGCCGTGTCTTGGTTTTTTTGCTCAGAAAATTTCTTTGGAAACGTTTTTTCCGACCATATCATGGTCGCCAATGCCTGTTTCTCCTTCTGGTTATTTAACCCAACGTGTTTTTTTTTTATTTTGAGGCGAATAACTTTTTAACAAATTTAAATTTTTTAAAACCAATAACAGATTTGGATTCAACATGTAATTCTGCTCTTAGAAAACACTTACCTTTCTTTCTGCACTTTACTGATTTGTGGAATTTTGAACTTTCGTCGACTGAAAATATTGTGGAGAGGACGCGTCAAATCTTTATTTCGTCAGAACTCAGGTTATAACACACGTGCGCTAGTGGAACCTTTTGCCAAAGTTGCGTTGTGTCGATCACTGTCTACTGTACCAACGGTCGTTCGATTCGACTTTATTAAAAAAAATTAGAGGCAATTGGTTGTTCACCTTACTGTTTTAGTCAATTCAGAATGTATGTTTCCTAGTAATATTTATGAAAAAATTGGCGTGTATTTACCTTACTGTATGGTTCAAACAACAACAAAAAAAAAAATTAACTGACCGGCCGGCCGCGGCCCTTCCGTATGATAGTCAGATACATATCCTCTGCGCTGCTTACGCACGTGATGTAGGCGCTGGGGTACGAACCCTGGCCCTTCCGTATGATAGTCAGATACATATCCTCTGCGCTGCTTACGCATGTGATGTAGAAGCAAAAAAATTTGTATATAAAGAAAATGTCCAAAAATAGAAATTTTTACTAAAATTATAAAAGTCAAAATGATTTTATATTTTTATGATATCTACCTTACTTGACACGGTGCTCTTGAACAATCGATAGGTTTTTTGGCTATGTGGAGAAAATCTGTGAATGGGATTTCATTTGCATTAGTTTAGTGGTCTGAAAAATGCAAACCCCTAAATCGTAGCTGATCATCCCCGTGAAATATCGCAAAAATACATATCCCATATAAAATTAAAAAAATTCAGAAAAAAACGCAAGAACCAAATATAAAAATAGTTATATTTAATGCATTTTGCAATGCTGAATCTGAATTCGGCCTTAAAATTGCTAAACCTCATACGGTTTTTGAGATATCTTAGCATCAACAAGGAAAAAATACCGTTTTAGCTATATTTTGAAGTTATATAACTATAGTAGAGAACATTTATACGCAAAATTCGATACATTATTTAAAAGATCCAATCTTTTTCTTTAAAACTGCATTTAAAATACGTCAATAGCTTAATTTTTCTCCATAATATCGTAGACTGAAATAATGACAAAACACGTTTTTTGCACTTTCTTAACTTTTTAGGTTAGGATATCTCCGAGAAAAATAAAGATATCGACATTATTTGAATTAGGTTTAGAAGATTGATTAAAGCTTTCCATGTCTGCGTCAGAATTTATGGATAAACGTCCTGTTATATAGCTCCGAAACACAGCAATAAAACATAGCATCTGCTTTTTTTCCTTGTTTAGGCGTAGATATCTCAAAAACCGTATGAGATACAGCATTTCTAAGGCCGGATTCGGATTAAGCATTGCAAAATACATTAAAAATAACTATTTTTATATTTGTTTGTTGCGTTTTTTTTTCTGAATTTTTTTTATTTTATATGGGATATGTATTTTTGCGATATTTCGCGGGGATGATCAGCTACGATTTCGAGGCTTGCATTTTTCAGACCACTAAACTAATACAAATGAAACCCCATTCACAGATTTTCTCCACATATTCAAAAACCTATCGACTGTTCAAGAGCACCGTGTCGAGTAAGGTGACAATTATGATACTCATTTTTGTGCGTGAAAAAAATAAAGTTATTTTGACTAGAATTATATATTCAAAATGGTCATACATTTTTTTTCTGAAAGTATAAATTACTTTACATAAAGTCAAATGTATGAAATTTGTAGTAAATATTCCTTTATTATTTAACTACATTTTATTTGTAAATATGACATTAGGGACCTATCAAATAGTTCTTACGTAAGGTAAATTATATTTGAAAGTTAGTGTTGATTACTTCAATTTTTCGACTAGCCGTGTGGAGTAAAAATTATGATGCGTATTTTTCTCCGTGTACTTATATTGGATTTTTTCAGTTGTGCATCCAAAAGTTGAATTTTGTCCGATGATGCAATAACATACATATAAGCAAATAAAGCAATATAGAAATGCGATAGACTTTTGTGAACATACAACTTTGTTTAATTCTATTCCAATCTATACTGATAACTCAAAGTACTTAAAAAAAAAATAAACTATAATTAGCAAAAAAAAACCAGGTAAGAAAGAACAAAACACTTTTAAGATAACGGACGGACTATTTTTATTGTATTCACATAACATTTCGGTAAAGACCTTTATACTGTAAAAAAACAAAAAAAAGTACATAATTATGATATGAAACTGTACTTTTTGAAATATTACTAAAAACTTTGCGTTATTTATACAAATAACAAGTAGTTCAGCTCAACCTGGCACTTAAATTGTTTCTGCATTACCATGATGAATAATAAAACGGGTTTTCTCGAAGCGCAATAACTGCACTATACGAGTTAAAAATTTCTACTATTCAATCCAGCATTATGTGAAGGTCACGGTAGGCCTGAACCCAGAACTTACTCAAGGTGTTAGTACTTATTTGTGCTTTCCAAATATAAGTTTCCTAGGACGCACTTAATACTACTAAAAAATTATAAATATTTTGTGCGCCACTGGATTGAATATGAAAAGTACGACGATTTCGTGAAAGTAGCACTAAGTTTTTCCATAGAACTCTTCGAGTCGTACTCATAACTGTAATCAGGAGTTCTGTCTGTTAAATATAGTGGCCAATGTAATAGCATGAAAAGTACGAATATTTTAGAAAAGTGTAACTAGGATTTTCTTAAGAACTCTTCGAGCTCTCTACAGAACTCTAATCATAACTCTTGTCCGATTAATATTTTTTTACTCAGTGACCGATGGAGCATTATTTTGCGAATAACATGAAAAGTTTAGATAGATTATTTTTTGGGAGAGTGGAAAACTCTGTTTTTGAAAAAAAAAAAGAACTTCACATCTCTTATAAGCTCAAAAATGTTATTAGAAATCTGCAACGAGCAATACTTGTCAATACTTTTTTATTAACGAGAAAAATTTTAAAATTTTTGCTCTAAATGAGTATGCCTGTATGTATGTTTGTATTCTTCTTTAACTCCTGGGAGTAGCATAGGGCAAATATGAAACGTCTCCATTTGTTGCGATCCCTTGCGATGACTTTGATCTCTTGCCACGACTTTCCCGATTCTTGTATTTCCTTTTCCAGCGACTGTTTCCAGTTGGTTTTGGGTCTACCACGACCTCTACTGCCTTGTGGATTCCACTCAAGAGCCTAGCGACAAAGTTTGCTGTGTGGTTTCCGGAAGGTATGACCAATCCATTTCCACTTGCGCAGCTTGACATAGTTTGCTATAGCCCTCTGATTGCATTTTTGATGTAGCTCGGCATTTGAGATAGTGCGAGGCCACCAAACCTTAAGTATATGCCTTAAGCATTTGTTGACGAATACTTGCATCTTGTTCGTTAGTTGTTCAGTAACAAACCATGTTTTCCTCCCATATAACCAAACCGATTTCACATTCGAATCAAAAATGCGCACTTTCGTTTTGGTGGATATAACGGAAGAAAACCATATTTTGTTCAGTTGAGCAAACGTGCCTTTTTCTTTTGCTATTTTTGAGTTGATATCCTCCTTTGCTCCACCATCCATGGAGATAATACTGCCTAAATATGTGAAGCTATCGACGTTTTCGATGTCATCACTGCCAGCTCTAAACGTGATGTCATTCCTGTTTGCGTTCACCTTCATGCTTTTAGTCTTGGATGCGTTGATTTTTAGGCCGACATTCTGCGATTCCAAGACAAGGTCTTCAATCTTGTTTTGCATATCTGAGTGTTTCTAGTTGCAGTTTTCATAACGAGTCTTATGGTCATTACTTGTAATTTAAAAACTACAAATGAAAATAAGATGAAAAATGCATATAATATAATACCCTTTACTCAGGAGATCGCCGTGGCGAATTTTGGTTTGAATGTGTAGTCTGACGTTCTTGGAGTCTTGAAAAATGTGCCGGATATGGAAGTGACATTTTTATATATAACTTCTGTACCAAATAAACATGTGGGCCAATATGGACTATATAGTCCATATAACACAACACTTTTTTTGATCTTCATTTTGAGTATTTTCAGTTTTTTACCTTTTTTTCTTTATCCTGATGAAATTTTTATCTATGTAAAAGTGAATCAGAATAAAGGTAAATTGTTTCCTTTGATAGTGAATGACATGAAATTAATTGTTATGTTTTTTGATTTTGAGTTTTATTTAAAAAAGAAAGATTGGTGGTCCATATTTCCAACTCCAATGAATTCAATTTTACCTTACTGTTTAAGTCAATTCAGAATGCTTGAAAAATCTTACAGTAAAGTAATTTTTTTGGAAAAATTGATATGATATTAACCTTACTGTAAAGTTCAAACAAAAGAAAATTTACGAACCATAACAAAAAAACAGTATGACACGGATTACACTTATCAAGCCAAGCTTTAACTTGGCATTTTTTTCGATCAAATAGCAATGTTTTGTCAACACCTGAAATTCTTTTTATACCCTACACCCAGGGTATACATATTCACTTTGTCCTTCCGTTTGTAACGCAGAGAAGGAAGCGTGGCAGGTATAGAAAAGTATATATATTCTTGATCAGCGTCACCTCCTGAGTCGATATAGCCATGTCCGTTTTTCTGGCTGGCTGGGTGGCTGTGTGTTGAAATACACTTTTTGGGAAAACTGAGCCAGATAATTAATGAAATTTGGTACACTGCCTTCGTCGTCAAAGGTAGCTCGGGAGATTGAAAATGAGCAAAATCGGTCAACGGACACGCCTACCGCCCATACAAAAAATATATTCAAAATGCAATTTTAGGAGTATTTTTCACGACAATGCAACCAAAATACGCATATATACTAAGAATTGTAAGCGCAACCTCTAAAAAAAAACTGAACGAATTCGGACAAGAGGGCGTGGCACCTCCCACATAAGCAAAAGCTTTAAAACGCTATACTGAAAGCGTTTTTTGAGATATTCGAACCCAATTCGACTCAGACACTAAGAATCATAAACGAAAGCTCTCAACAAAAATTGGGTGAAATCGGAGAAGAGGGCGTGGCACCTCCCATATAACCAAAAGTTTCAAAATGCTATACTGAAAGAGTTTTTTGAGATAATCAAACCAAACTTCACTCAAATACTAAAGACTATAAATGCACGCTCTAAGCTAAAACTAGACGAACTCGGACAAGAGGGCGTGGCATCTCTTATATAAGAAAAAGCTTCAAAACTCTACTGAAAACGTTTTTCACTCAGGCACTAAAAACTATAGATGCAAGGTTTTTTTAAAATACTGCAGTGTAGGGTATTTAATGTTTGGCCAGGCCAAATTTTACACCCTTACTAGTTTTTTTTTATTTTCATTATTTTAAAAATAAAAAAAGTTGTTTAACTGAAACCACTGTTACTTTTGCACCAAATATTAGATAGTTAATCATCGGATTTTTACAGCTTCCTTTTGAGAGATAGTACATACTAAAAATTATTATTTCTTTATTTGTGTCACCATTTGCCAGACCTTGAACTTCTCAGCCGATAGAAAAAATACCAACGTTGAAGTAAAAAAATTTTCCGAAAGTGCACTAAAATCTGCTTGAAATGAGGTGATAAATTGCCAAAAAAACTACTGCGCTTCAATATATTACTTCTGGTTATACTTATCTCAATCCTTTGGGATCTAATACAATCAGTTAAGTAAAATTTAGATCCTTATCATAACAATAAAGAAAAAATTAAACATTTTCACAATGAAAATGAAAATTTTTGCATTTATTTTACTTCGCCTTTTGATTTGATTTTTAACAAATCTATGCAAAACGAGAAATATTCTATGCTTGAAATTTCTTCACCAAAAAACCGTCCTATTTTATACTAGTTTAGTAGTACGCAAAAATTTTAGAAAGCTATTTGAGAATGATAATTTTGTTAATTAGCTACCAACAAATCACGTGTCAAGTGGTTCTGTGGTGTAAGCTTACTGTTCTGTGTTTTTTACTCATTTAATGTAAATCATTATCTGTTCGAAACAACAAAGATAATTTTGTTGACTTTTTTGGAATCTACAGAGCCAGTGATATTTGTTGGCGAGTTTCTTTTTATTTAACTCTATGTTTTATTCAAGCTTACTATTCTAATCAAGGTATTTCTAATCGAAATTTTATTTTAACCCTTGGTTTTGCTATGGTTATATTACAAGTTTGATAAATTTGTTTTTTCCAGCAAAATTTGTCTTCTTTTTGAAAAATGTCCATTTCTTCAAACCATAATTTGCTACAAAATGGATGTTTGTTAAGAAAAAAGAATGGCCAATACTTTGCAATACTTAATATTTCATTTCAGTATAAAAACAACAAGAAAATAAAATGTCAAACTTAAATGAAATACAATACTACACATATGTGTACATATATATGTCGATTACTTATCAATTAAGATATTGTATGTATTTACATTCAATTCGTCATTACATCATTGCTGATAATGATTATGAGTAATATTTTATGCATATTCCCTATACAGTAGGGTGGGCCGATTTGGAAACTGACCTCGGCTATCCCCCTATGTGAAAGCTCATTTAATTGTATGAATATTTGCTCAAGGAACCATACTTTTACGTTCAACCTTAGTTCGGCGCATTTTCGATCGAAAATTTTACCTTGCATTTAATATTTTTTTTTATTTTCATACTAAATTTTAAAAATTCTTATAGCGACAAAAGTAATGTCATAATATGATTTGCCTGCTATTCTATCAATAATCAATTAAATTAGATTTTGTTTACATAAAAAGTTTACTTGATGGTGTGGAATTGATGGTATATATTTGAAAAGTGATATTGGGTCAAGTAGCCGATTATTATGACCCACTTTCAAAATAAACGGTTCATATTTTTAGATGAATTTTTTTAAACAAAACACCAACTTAGGCTGAAACTTCATTCAATTCTATGAATATTTGCCCAAGGAACCATATCTCTACGTTCAACTTTAGTTCGGTGCATTTTCGATTGAAAATTTTACCTTGCGTTAAATATTTATTTTTATACTAAATTTTTGAAATCCTTATAAAGACAAAAGTAATATCATAATATTAATTGGCTGGTAATCTGTCAGTAATTCATTAAATTGGGTTATCGTTTCACGGCAATTCTACTTGATAGTGTTGAATTGATGATATTGATTGCAAAAAATTATATTCGTCAAATGACCGATTTATAATAAAAGATTCATATTTTTACATGGATTTTTAGTTTATTGTTCTGCAAAATTAAAAAAAAAAGTAGCTAAAAAACTGACACTAGTTGTCGCCTTGGAAAAAAAATATGTCAGAGTCGGCATCCAAAAGCATTTGGGTTGGTGTTTTGATTGAAAAAATCCATGTAAAAACATGAATATTTTGTTATAAATCGGTCATTTGACCAATATAATTTTTTGGAATCAATATCATCAATTCAACACTATCAGGTAAACTTTCCGTGGAAACAGACCTCAATTTTATGGATTGCTGACAGAATATCAGCCAATTAATATTATGATATTACTTTTGTCTCTATAAGAATTTTAAAAATTTTAAAATAAAATTTTCAATCGAAAATGCACCGAACTAAAGTTGAACGTAGAGGTATGGTTCCTTGCGCAAATGTTCATGGAATTGAATGAAGTTTCAGCCTAAGTTGATGTTTTGTTTGAAAAAATTCATCTAAAAATATGAATCGTTTATTTTGAAAGTGGGTCATAATAATCGGCTATTTCACCCATATCACTTTTTCAAATATATATTATTAATTTCATACCATCAAGTAAACTTTTTATGTAAGCAGAACTCAATTTAATTGATTACAAATAGAAAAGCAGCCAAATCATATTATGACATAACTTTTGTCTCTATAAGAATTTTCAAAATTTAGTATGAAAATAAAAAAAAATGCAAGGTAAAATTTTCGATCGAAAATGCGCCGAACTAAAGTTGAACGCAGAGGTATGGTTCCTTGAGCAAATATTCACAGAACGCTGAAATACCTCTTATATGCCAAGATTGGGTAAAAGTTAAGAAATAGCGCATATGATATAGGCGAATTACATTTCTGATACAATTTTACGGCTAATTTAAAGATCAATAATATACATATTTGTTAACAATAGTTACCAAAGCATGTTTAGGTTGCAACAAGTATTTACTTGTTCGAAACATTTATTGTTAATAATGAGAAAACAGAAATATGATAATTTATTTAAAACTAGCTTCAACACGCTTGAGTCTGAAAACATCGATTTGTGAATTTTTGTATTGTAGTGTTTCTTTAAACTTTAAGTTAGATCTATTTGAATTATAACGTAAGTATTATAATTCCGACTTAAAATTCTTATTTAGTTCCTGTACGTTCATTTAGGAGTGTATATTTCTGTTAGTTTCTTTAAAAAGAACAACAACCTTACTGTACGATGATTAAGGAATGTTTTTGGAAAACTTGCCATTCAAGAATATTGCATTAGAAACTTGTGGAAAAAGCTTGAAGTGTTTAATACTTATGTATATCAAATTCATAATAATCGAGTTTAGCTACTGCAGGTAATAGCCTTCTTAGCCAATTAGCAAAAAAGGCTATAAGTCAAATTTAAAGATTTTTATAAAAATTTTTTGAAATAAGGGATGAAAAACCATGCTAGTTAACATTAGTTATATTTTGTTTCATGTCCCGTAGCTTTATCAAACTTTCACAACATACCCTTTTAGCCTTTATGTACATAAATATGTAAGAGTATTTTCATACACCAGCATATAAATATTCATACAAATCAAAGATGGGATGTTTGAAAAAATTAACCCAGCATGCTGTTTGGCTCGGACAAAACGTCTACAAAAAAGATGCATTACGCAAAACATGACAAAAAAAAAAAAAAAAATCATATCGAGTGATGATAAATACAATTAACTAGTTATTTTTCAATTTAAGTTTGAGTTGACCTTTTGACAAGTGAACATTATAAAATTCACAGTTATTGACAAGGGTTGTCATGCGATTAAAAGGAGCAGAAAACATATAATTAGTTCTACTAACTGGTTGATATAATAATTGTGGAGAATTACGGTCGCTTCTCCTATTTATATTGAAAAAAAATATAGTTTGAAAGCTCTGGAGCAGCAAGGGAACCAGTGACAAGTTGGTGCAAATAAAGAATATCTGCATTATCTCTGCGTTCCCTTAGAGACTGCAACTTAAGTAACTTCAAACGATCCTCATAAGGAGGAAGGTTTTAAGAATCAACCCAACTTAGGCCCTTAAGAGCAAATCAAATAAAATTCTTTTGGATTCTTCGATTCGATTCGTTATAAAATGGTGACCAAACTTGACAAGCGTACTCCAAGTGAGGACGCACGATCGTATTATATAAAGTTACCGTTATTAATGAATTATTAAATTCTTTGGCCCATCTTTTAATAAAACCAAGCAGAGAAGCCGCTTTCTTACATACTTAATTAATATGTTCATTAAATGATATTTTACCATCAAAATGAACACCTAAATCTTTAACAAAATCGACACGACAAATGTTTTTGTCTTGTATAGCCCAGGAAAATAAGACATTTTCTGCGAAAAAATTCCCAGTGGAAATTTTTCACCGGAATTGTCTTTACTTATGCATGATACACAAACTGTGAAAAGTCCATTGCAAAGTCGTGTGCGCATAAAAAGTTATTCGGGCTCAAAGGTCGCTAAAATCGGTTTTTGCAAATATCTCGCTAATGCTAATTTTAACAAAAAAATGTTGGTCACCAATTTTGTAGTACGGAAAATTTTCTACAAAAGTACGTCAAAAATGTTTTCGTACGACTTATAGTTTGGGAGATCACCCAATTTAAAAAGTTGTGAACAGTTATGATACGAAATGCTGCGTATAAGTTTATAAAATATCTTGCTTTTTAAATTACGATAACTCATCAATAAGGAGCCATGCAAACAAAATTAAAATACCGTTTAAAAGATAATTTAATTTTCTATCTACTGTACAAAATTTTTTTTTCGAACGGCTCATCACCTTAAAAATATTCTTGAATAACCGTTAAGGCTTCGAAATTACTGGTTTTTCAAGGATATCTCCGAATTGGTAAGTACTACGATAAAAAGTAAAGGGAACAATTTTGTAGAGAATTACAAGATCTACAAAAAATAAGCGATATGTGTACACATAGAAGTATTGGGTGTACAACTTAAAAACCGGAATTTGACGGCGGATGTCCGTACTAACAAATATCGTGAAAGTTCGAACTTTATATATATGTCATTTTGAAGGTACATTTGACAGCTGTCAAAATCAGTCAACAAAACAATTTTTATCTCATTATTTTTCACGATGAATAACTTCGAAAATTGGAGAAAAAGACAGCATTTGCGGGAGGTTCTGTTGGGTCATTTTTTTCCAAAGAAAACTGCTGCGGAAAGTCATAGTTTGCTTGTAGAAGTTTATGGAGACTATGCTCCAGCTGAATCAAGCTGTCGTGAGTGGATTCGACGGTTTAAAAGTGGTGATTTTGATGTCGAAGGCAAAGAACGTCCTGGTCAGCCGAAAAAGTTTGAGGATGAAGAATTGGAGGCATTACTCGATCAAGATTCATGTCAAACGAAGAAGAACTTGCAGAACCATTGGAAGTTTATAGAGCAACAATTTCCAGACGTTTGAAAGCCTTGGAGTTTTTCAAAAGATGGGAAATTAGGTGCCATACGAGTTGAAGCCAAGGGACGTCGAACACCTATTTTTGATGTCCACAAAGCTGCTTGAACGCCACAAAAGGAAGGGTTTTTTGCATCGTTTTGTCACTGGCGATGAGAAGTGGATCCATTACGATAATCCCAAGCGCAAAACAGCGTATGTCAAGAAAGGTGAGGCTGGCCCATCACAGCCGAAGCCAAATATTCACGCTTCGAAGGTAATGCTCTGTATTTGGTGGGACCAGCTAGGTGTGATCCATTATGCGCTGTTGCCAGGTGGCCAAACCATTAATGCTCAACTGTATCGTCAACAATTGATCCGATTGAAGCAAAAAATCCAGGCAGAGCGGCCAACGTATGCGACCAGACACGAGTCAATCATTTTCCACCACGATAACGCTCGGCCACATATTGCTGCCCCAGTCAAAAATTATCTGGAAAACAACGGATGGGAAATTTTGCCTCACCCGCTTTATAGCCCAGACCTTGCACCATCTGACTACCATTTGTTTCGATCGATGCAGAATGCCCTATCAGGAATACGGTTCACTTAAGTTCAAGATATCGAAAATTGGCTCGATTCATTTTTGGCCGCCAAGCCGGCGCAATTTTTTTGGGATGGAATTCATAAATTGCCTGAAAGATGGGGAAATGTTGTAGCTTCCAATGGACAATACTTTGAATAAAATATATTGTAACATTTTTCCACAATAAAGCATCAAATTTCGCTAAAAAATTCCGGTTTTTAAGTTGTACACCCAATAACCGTTTAGAAGATATTCTAAAAAAACCCTTAAAATGCCAAAAAACCGGTTTTTATTGAATATCTTCTAAACGGTTACTTCTATGTGTACACATATGCTTATTTTTTGTAGATCTTGTAATTCTTTACAAATTTGTTCCTATTACTTTTTATCGTAGTACTTACCAATTCAGAGATATCCTTAAAAAACCAGTAATTTCGAAGCCTTAAGAAGCCTTTCGAAGCTTCAAGAATATTTTTAAGGTCATGAGCCGTTCGAAAAAAAAATTTTATACGGTACATAGAAAATTAAATTATCTCTTAAACGGTTTGTTAATTTTGTTTGCATGGCTCCTTATTGATGAGTTATCGTAATTTAAAAAGTAAGATATTTTAATACATATAAACTTATACGCAGCATTTCGTATCATAACTGTTCACAACTTTTTAAATTAGGTGATCTCCTAAACTATAAGTCGTACGAAAACATTTTTGAAGTACTTTTGTAGGAAATTTCCTGTGCTACAAAATTGGGGACCAAAATTTTTCTGTAAAAATTAGCATTAGCGAGATATTTCCAAAAAACTGATTTTATTGACCTTTGAGCCCGAATAACTTTTTATGCGCACACGACTTTGCAATGGACTTTTCACAGTTTGTGTATCATGCATAAATAAAGACAATTCCGGTGAAAAATTTCCACTGGGATTTTTTTCGCACAGAAGCTCTTTTTTCGTCTTATTTTCCTGGGCTATGTAATACATATTCATATTTTATATTGTTTTTCTTCCTAGAAAATGTAATTGTTTGGCATTTATCGGGATTAAGATGCAAGTTATTTTTAAAGCACCAAATTTCAAAAGATTTCAAGTCAGACTGAAGCAGATGAGTTTCATTATTCTCCCTTACGGACCTGAAAATTTTCATCCGCATAAACTAGAAGATTAGAGTTTTTGATGATATGGGTTACATCATTTATAGCTAAGTTAATAAGTAAGGGTCCTAGGTGACTACCTTGTGGGACACTAGAAGTCGCCGTAAATGGAGAAGATAAGTTTTTGCGAAATCTTACTTGATAAGAACATTCTGATAAATAAGATTCAATCCAGTCGATAAAGGTGGAAGAAAATCCAAAATTTTTAGTTTAAAAATATTTAAACTATGTGGAAACTTGTCGAATGCTTCACTGAAATCTGTGTAGATACAGTCAACTTGGCAGCCAGAGTCAAGTGAACTCAAGACAAAAGAAGAAAAATCAAGAAGGTTCGATACTGTAGATCTACCGTTGACAAATCCATGCTGACGTGTTGAAATTATTTCATTGCAATAGACCTTGACTTGATCAAAAATAATCTTTTCAAATAGTTAAGGAATTTTTGATAACTTAGCTATGGGTCTGTAATTAGATACATCAATTTTACATCCTTTTTTAAACATTCGACTTATAAAGGACTCTTTCCATTGTTTAGGAAAATAGCAATCAGTTAAAGATCTATTAAACAAGAAACCAAGCAACTATGTAACTCAGAATTGAGCTATAATTAACAAGTACTGTAGCAGGTATGCCATCAGGACCTGGGCAAGAACTATCTTCAACAGATAGAATATATTTCACTATAAGCTCTGGTGAAATTGAAAACTCATTGATTGAAACTGTTGGATCATTATCCATGAAATTGAAATAACTTTAATCTGGAGAAAATAGATCTGTTGAAAATGGTTTTTTAAACAAGTTGGCAAATAACTCGGCAATCATTTTAGGGCTATTTGTATACCCTTCCGATGCCTTGAATTCAGACGGAAATCCGTCCGTTTTTTTTTTTAGAGTTTATGAAACCCCAAAAGTTTTTGGGGTCATGTAATATATTCAACTTGATTTTATTCATATAACCAGAATAGGCTGAAGCTGATTTAAATTTAAATTCCAGAAACAAATGATCGTATGTTTCAAGGTCATTTTGATTTTGACTACTGACGTATTTTTTCCATGCCCTATTACGACAATTACGTAAACTTTTCAAGTTTCAATTCATCTTGTTATTTAAAACATTCATCCCAAAGAAACGAGTTCTTTCCATTTTAGTATAATTTGAAAGTATTCGTTTTAAGTACATACAAATAGACTTGTAAATACAATGACACTTTCATGAAGGAAACTATTCATATTCAACATTTTTTTCTTACAATTTTTTTTCAGAATGGTTGACTTTAAGGTCCAACAGCGGCGCTATCGAACAAATGAAAAGACCATTGTAAGCACAATATATGGGCCGATTGAAGGTGTTAAGCGAAAGTCCATATATGGTAAACCCTACTTCAGCTTCGAAGGAATACCCTTTGCCAGACCACCGATAGGCGAACTACGCTACAAGGCACCACAACCACCACTGCCATGGACAGATGTAAAAAGCTGCACATCCATGGGACCAAAACCATTGCAAAAACGTTTCATATTTCCAATGATCAACGGTTCTGAAGACTGTTTGTACCTAAATCTTTATACAACAAATGTAAGTAATACCAGAGACAATGTATGAGAATGCATATCTTAATTTCTCTATTACTTTTAGCTAAATCCAAGTGAACCCTTACCTGTAATGGTATGGATTTATGGTGGTGGCTTTCAATTTGGTGAGGCATCACGTGATCTCTATAGTCCAGATTATTTGTTAAGACAAGATGTTGTGATTATATCGATAACATATAGAGTAGGGCCATTCGGTAAGTAAATATAGATAATACTGACGTAAATAGTGGCTTTAATAATTAAAGATTAATTACTTATCCATATTTTATTACAGGTTTTCTTTGTATGGAGGATCCTAGTTTTGATGTGCCCGGCAATGCTGGTCTCAAGGATCAGGTTATGGCTTTGCGTTGGGTCAAAGAAAATTGTGCACGTTTTGGCGGTGACTGTGATAATATAACATTATTTGGTGATAGTGCTGGTGGTGCTTCAGTGCATTATATGATGATTACAGAACAGACACGTGGGCTCTTTCATAAGGCCATTTCAATGTCGGGTAATGCTTTATCGCCATGGGCAGTAACACCACAACGTAATTGGCCTTATCGTCTTGCTGTGCAAGCTGGTTATACGGGGGCCGATAATGAACTGGATGTTTTTAATTTTCTGCGCACAGCCAAAGGTTCGGATATTGTAAAAGCCAATGAAGATCTTGATATTGAAGAGGAGAAGAAAGAACGTATTGGTTTTTCATTTGGTCCAGTTATAGAACCATATTATACTAGCCATTGTGTGGTGCCACAAAAACCCGTCGAAATGATGCGCACTGCTTGGAGTAATAACATACCAATGATAATAGGTGGTACATCCGATGAAGGCTTGCTGCTCTATGCAGGTACTATAAATGAAAATATGAATTCTTGAAAGCAAATTCGGAGAAAAACTTTTAATATATTACTGATAACAACACTACTTTCATGTTACATATAATTTGATTTTTTGTTCAACAGAAACAAAAACAGACCCTAAATGTCTAAATGAACTCGGTGACTGTCATTTTGTTGTTCCCATGGAGCTTAATATGGATCGGGATAGTGATCTATGCAAAGAATATGGACAGCGGCTGAAGGAAACCTACTTCGGAGATGAAGCTACCAGCTTGGAAACAATGCACGAATACTTACTCGTAAGTATTCTTGAATTTTTAATGTGGAAAATTTAAAGTAAACTTTTGTTTTCTCTAACCCTAGATGGTATCACATGAGTACTTTTGGTTCCCCATCTACCGTACAGTATTATCACGCATGGAGTATGCTAGCACAGTACCCACCTATTTATATCGTTTTAATTTCGATTCGAAGTTCTTCAATCATTTACGCATACTGAGCTGTGGTAAAAAAGTTCGCGGTACTTCTCATGGTGATGATCTCTCGTATCTCTTTTACAATTCGGTAGCACGTAAACTGAAGAAAAATACCAGAGAATACAAATGTATTGACCATCTTACCGGAATGTGGACACAATTTGCCACCTGTGGAGACCCCAATTATGAACCGGAACAACCAGAACTATGGCAACCGTTGAACAGCAGCGCTGTGGCGAAACGACAACTTAAGTGCCTTAATATCTCGGATGATTTAAAGGTCATCGAAGTGCCACACACTGATAAGCTGCATGTGTGGGAAAGTTTCTTTAAGAGTAATGAATTAATATAGAGAGAGAGCTATCTGCATAGGTACTCTACTATCAAATATGTAGATTGTATGATTTTTATTATGATGCAGCTTTCAAGGCGCCCATTTGTAGTTAGAAATTAGAATAGTTGTGGCTTAAGGAACTTGAAGCTTAATGCTTGCCATTTTAATTTTTTGTAGTATATAAGAAACTATTTATGTTAAAATTTAAGAAAAAAGAAAGTAAATACAAAATGAAACATACAAATGTTTAATAATAAAACATTAGAAAATAAAATTGATGCAATTTAAATGAGCGCCTAAAATTATGAAAAATTACTTCCCTAATCAAATGCGAATAATAAAACTATTGTATAATCTTAGGCGCATATGTAAAATCAAACATTTAGGGCTCTCGCTGGTTCTTAATAAAAAAGACACTGGTAAGAAGTGAGCGTCCATAATTCAAGTGGGTGTGAAATCTGCTAAAAGCTGATGGATGCCATGAGAGAGAGAGCTGGGCAATGAAAAACACATTGAAAGTTTTTAAAAAATTGCGTTATGTGATTTCTAGACGCCCACCGCTCCAAATGCCAAACGAATGTAAAAACAAAAGATTTTACACATTTTTAGATATTGCCAATTTTATGAGTTGTCAGTGTTCGAAAAGAATATGGACATAGCTTAAAAAATATATATATTTTGAAAACCGAACCAGCTGAAGCATCTCTTGAACTGTGGCTAAAAAATTTTAAGGCTGCATTTATTTTTTAAGCTTTTTGAGAAAACTTTTGTATTAATACTTTCTTAAAAACACCATTAAAATTCGAAGGTAAAAAAAAGATATAATGGTAAAATTACAAGTAAAGAAATATTTGTCAAACTAAAGGTTGGAATTGCTTCAATAAAAAAAAAAAAAACAGAAAACGAGAAAGAAAGTTTGTTCATGGAGATATTATTTTTTTTTTAACTATTAAAGTAAAAGTTTACGAAATGTCAAATGTGATTGTAAAGAAAGTCGATATTAAACTTAGTACCTTAAATAGGACACGTTTGTATATGTAAGAGAATTTTAATTAAAATCATCCCTAAATGTAAATGAATTGTGATTTATTTCAAAGAAAACGACAAAAACATATTTTTTAATAAATCTTAGATATTAATTTAAGAAATCTAATGTGTACCAAAAAATAAAATCAAAAATATTTGTATGAGCACTAGTATATTGATGATGATCTAAAACACAATTACTACAGGAAAATAAAAACAAATTTAAAAAATATTTTGTTCAAAGTTTAATTGATTTATTAAATCAACCCTAATTAATTAATGAACCTTAATATTTCTTTTTTAGGAAACTAACAAGGCGATAATAATATAACAGTCTGAACCAAAGGCGGATTCATAAGGTCACTAATTCTCCGCCAAACGTCTCAAAATTGTATAGGAATTTAATAGAAAACTAGTGTGAACATTGCCTTTGGGCGGGTCAAATATTTAACATTTTGCATGTATGGCAGTAACCAAGCCCTTCCAACCAAATCCAAAATATTTTTTGTCAGAGCTTGCACCTGTTATCCTGAGTATTAGAACGAAATTTGGTTGTAATACCTCCAATAACGCTTGCAGGATAGAATTTTGAAGATTTTGTTTGGACGCTAGGTACCACGCTCTCATTTCTGAATTCACCACGTTACCGTTCAAGAGCTTTAGCTGACTATATCTAGTATCTGTGTGAAATTTGGTTGCATTGACTAAAACACGCCTGTCTCTTGGGTGATTTGAATAAAATTTTCGAGTACCCCATTTTTTTTACGGAATTCTGTTAAACATCGTATTTTGACATGTTTTCAATTAAAAATTTCAAAATTCTTAGAGCACTTCGGAAATAATCGACTAATGTTTTAGCCGAAGTAAATAAGGATAATTCTGGAAAATAGTTCCAAATGAATGTTTTTTTTTTTTCCGGTCGACAGTTATGTACGGAGTCAACAATTGTTTAGCTTCAATTATTTACTACAAAAAAGTCTCTTCAATTTTTTTTTTCTATTACTCATGGTTTAGGAGCTAAGTCAATTTAAAAAGTTTTTAAACTTTGCGATATTTATGTAGAGGATGTTCTTTGTATAAGAGATGCCTCGCCCTCTTTTCTCCTCACGCAAAAAAATTATCCGGAAAAATTGATTTTCATATAGCATAAAGTGATAATAATCTCATCAAAAATTACGGTTTGTTCCAATATTTCAATTGCTTTACTGAATCCTCATGAAAAAGTAATGGCACGAAAGTAAAACATACACGGAGAAAACAACATTGTCAAAAGTCGCAGAAACGTAGTTATTTCAACCAAATTTTGAGCATGGCTCGTTCGTGGCAGTTATAACAACGCGTGTTGCTAAATGGGTTCCAACTACGTTTGTGAGTGATTTAGCAACGCACCATACAAATATGAGCTTGGAGCATTGTTATATCCAAATCAGCAACGAAACGTAGTTAAAACACTCACGAACGTGGTTTTTTCTTCGCTCTGTGTACCGTTTAAACTTCAAAAAGTATAGAAACAAACAGTAAAAAACATTGAATAGAGAAGTAAAAAGTGTCGTATGAAAAAATACCATGAGCTTTGCAATATTTGCCAAGAATATGGGAGAAGGGGGAGGTTTCGACACCCTAACAAAAAAGTCCTTATATCTTCCAAATGCAATTGTGCATGTAATTTTGAATACACATAGACTATGCATGAATATGTGTGCTTCTTTTATAAATTACAAAAAAATCGATATGTTTGCTATTTTCAGAAATGTGACCAATAAACCAAAGTTAAAATAAATGACCCCCAATTTTGGGGAGGCTTCGTCAGTCATATAAATTCTTGATTCCCTTGATTTTTGAAACCTTCAACCTTTTGAATGTAGATGGTAAAAGACGAATTGCTTCCGGTGATACAATGGCAGAACGAAAATCAGGGATGTCGTCTTCAATCGGGGCCATATCCAGCAAATCTTTCGGACCAGGAAGGTCAGAGCCTTGAACGAGTTCGGGACATGATTCAGGCTGGATTCATGGAAAATAATTGAATCATATGTATAAATTTCAGTTGTCGAATCTTCCCATTTACACTTGACGAATCCTCCCTTATCCACTTGTTTCCAAATTTCCAAAATTTCGCAGTTATCTTTTATTTATTTTGCAAATATTAAATGTAGTATTAACAGTAATAATATATTTTAGTATCTGCTAAAAAAAACGGAAATTTTATGGTTTGTTAACCGAGTATCACACAAAAAGCAACAAGCAAATATTACATCAACTTGCTATAAAAATACAAAATCACGACTAACTACGCACTCTAGCCAAATTACGCAAAGAAATTTTTATGATAGCTGCGTACCATTAGGAGTAAGACTTTTTGGCTTACACGCGGGAATAAGTGCGGATAGAAATCACAAAATTTGGCACTGATGAAGCCTCCCACGTGTCGAAACCTCCCCCTTCTACCCTACATTGAAATTACACAGGTTTACAAAAAAAAAAAAATGTCATGGCGTTTTGACCAGACTATGTGTTTCCCAGGTACTTTGACGTCCTGAATCCGAATCCGGGGACCGATTTTTTCCAAAACGTCTGAGAAAAAATATTTCAAGGTCATATGGAGATCATGTGTCGTTTAGTGATAAGTTCGCTAAAATTCAGAAACTAATTTTTTATCATTGAGTTCTTAGTCCTTAAAAAGAATACATATGTGATCAAAAAGTGTATCTCGGACCTAGTTTCGGAGATATAGCCATCGGAAGATCCAGATATACCTTCTATGAAAACCGCTATAAGTTGGGAACCCCTGGATGGATTTGTAAAATATTGTTGTCATAGGAAAGATATTTTGACAGCCTATAAAAATAATTTCAGCATACTTTCAATTGGATTTATAGTTCTCAAGATATGACCTTTTTTGAAATTTTGTGAAATTTTTCAATCACAACAACAAATAAATCAACAACACCAATTGCAACAACAACAATAACAACAAAATACCTTTCATATGACCTCAATACTGATTGAGATTGTAAAAAATTTTATTGAAAAATAACACAGGTCCGCAAATTCCACAATTTTTTTTCCTCTCTTGATTTTTAAGGTCAACTATGGTGGCTTGGGATCTCCTAATCACGAATCTGAACATGATTTATTTCCATCCTGTCAGAATTTTGAGAAATTCCAATTTTCAGAAGCTCAAAAATAAAGAAAAATCGCGTGTTTTTCACAGTTATTTAAAATTTATTTATTTTGTTTTTGGTATGTTTTCTTTGTATACCTAGCGCAATCTAACTTTCATTCAATTACCTCTATTATCAAGACAAGCCTGTTGAAATATCAGGCGGATATATGGTGTTAATATGGTTTCAATATATCTACTGGTGTATGCGTAAGAGCGACTCAAATAAAATTTCAATTACTGATTTAGAACATATGTTGTAAATGTGGTTTTGATACGGCTTGGTAGTCTTGTATATTCAAAAAAGGCACTTAAGTAAAACTTAAATTACTGAAAATTGTGACGTGCTGGAATTTTTTCACTATTTTTCTCGTAATCAACACACTTAAATTTATAGAAATCACCTTTTAAAATTCAGAGAGGAAAACCTATGCGGGACTGTGTAATTTAAATTAAACAATAAGCTATAGAAATGGAAGTGCTACAGTCGCTGAGTGGTAAGAGCGCCGCCTACAAGCACAGAGCGCCGCCTACAAGCACAAAGGTCAATACTAATGCCGCACGAATTTTTTTTATTTTTAATAAATTTTACTGATTGTATACCGTAAACTGGTAAGGGTGTAACTTTTGACCTGGCCAAACATTAGATACCCTACTCTGCAGTATTTTTAAAATTTTGCTTGTATGGGAGGTCTCACGCCCTCTTCTCCGAGTTCACCCAGTTTTCGGTCAGAGCTTGCATTTATAGTTCTTAGTTCTGAGTGAAATTTAGTTGAAGTTACTCAAAAAACTCTTTCAACATAGCATTTTGAAACTTTTGCTTATATGGGAGGTGCCACGCCCGCTTGTCCAATTTCACCCAGGTTTTGGTCAGAGCTTGCATTTAAAATTGTTAGTGTCTGAGTAAAATTTAGTTCGATTATCGCTAAAAACGCTTTCAGTATAGCGATTTGAAGCCTTTGCTTATATCCCACGCCCTCTTGTTCGAATTCGTCCAGTTTTTTTTTTCAGAGTTTCTGCTTACAATTCGTAGTATTTATGTGTATTTCCGTTGCATTGTCGTGAAAAATACTCCTAAAGTTGCATTTTGAATATATTTTTTATATGGGCGGTAGGTGTGTCCGTTGACCGATTTCACTCATTTTCAATCCCACGAGCTATCTTTGACGATGGAGGAGTGCACCAAATTTCATTGAATTATCTTGCTCATTTTTTCCAGAAAATGTATTTTCACGCACACCCAGCCAGCCAGACAGACGGACATGGCTATATCGACTCAGGAAGTGACGCTGATCAGGAATATATATACTTTTCTATATCTGCCACCCCTCCTTCTATGCGTTACAAACGGAAGGACAAAGTGAATATACCTTGGGTGTAGGGTATAAAAATACGGTTTTTCTTTATGGGCGCACAGTTACTGAAAAAATCAGTTGAAATAACTGGGATTTTCGATTAATTTTTACGGTTTAGTTTTTTCCGTGCTTTTACCAATTTTTTGTTTAGACCTTTTCATGGATTTTTCTATCGTAAGTACCTAATGCTCTACAAATTCTTTGTTTTTTTTTTTTTGTTTTAAGTGTGGGCGTTAGGAGTAGTCAATTATCGATTTTGCTGATTTTCAATCACTCCGGCATGTTACGCAAAGTACAAAATTGCATCGAACTTTCTTGCTGGTTTTTACCGTAAAAATGATTACCTCAGACAGACGGTCGAAAACGGTTATGTCAACTCATTATTCACGCTTTTCAAGTATATGTATAATTCTCTATACATGGACACCACCTCTTCTGCGTTATAAATGGATGGTCAAAATTAATAGGTATATCCTGGATGTAGAGTGTAGGTAATTATGCAGTATAGATAATCAGAAAGAATTATTTCTATAGCATTAATAGCGAAAATTGGTGTGGAGAAAATAGAGCTTCGAAAAGAAGCAGGAATGATAAAGAAATTCAGTGTTGGTTTGACTACAGCGCAATTAATGTTACTGTTCAGCTTTTAAAAATAATAATGAAATGAAACGACAAAATTTTGTGAATCATTTCTAATGCAACTGTAAATTAGATACTTCGATCTATGTTTTTCTTCATAGTAGCTTAGTCTAAAAACTTTGCAGTGTTCCGGTTCATGATGAAAATTATGATGTTGACACACTGTACAAAGGACTAATACAATAAATTAACATACAGTTTCATTAATTTAAATCATGCTGCATTTGAAATAAATGATTAATTTAATCAGCATTAGTATTTCTTATGCATAACAAATTGACTACCTAATAAAAGGCCTATTTTGAGTGCATTGAAATGGAAAAACTTTTGAAGTTGATAAAATGGTGCTTAATACGTTTGTCGAAAAAGCTTCATCATTAAATGCGAAAATTATTATGATATAAATGAACCATAAAGAAGTGCGGGCCAAAACATATTAATTTGATAATATTAAATTTTAATAACAAAGCGTGTCTAAATTAAAATTAAAAAAGAGAGATCATAATTATAAAAATAAAGAAAATTTTTTTGGTAAGTTGATAATATGTGAATTACTCATGCGTTAAATCTGTGTGTGTGTGTATGTGTTTAGCATGTATGAGAACTTAAATTGATATTTACATACCTCTCTGTATTTAAAATCAAGTTCAAGCTACCCATTTATTTGTCTAGCCATATAAAGAAACATAGCTATGTACATATGTACATAAATATAAAGTCGTTTATTTATTTTGACTTTAACGTCTGTAATTCTGACTTCATAAATAAGCGTTGCAACTTAACCGACTTAATGGACTTAACTGAATCATTTAAAGTCCAAATTCACACTAAAGTACTAATGATGTGACGTTCATAGTTCAAGTAGTTTTCAAACCGAAACCCGCAGCGTGGGATTAAACTTGCGGTTTTGACTTCCGTTTCTATGCAAAGGCAAAGTATTATCAAAAGTTGTTTTGCTTAAATTTTTTGTAACATCAATTAAAATTTTTGTAAAAAAAAAAATAAATTCTATGCGTTTTTAAGCTTAAAGATTGGCTTTATTAAAACTTAGGACTAAATGTTCTCAAGAAAAAGAAAATTTGAAAAGTCATATTGTACTTCTTTTAATATAATACAAATTCTTAATAGATTTTTTTATTAGGCAGATGTGTTTACCTTGGTCCGAGTGTACCTCTGTCCGAGTGTCGATTGCCACTCAACAGTTGCACGTGTACAATAATGTTCTTCTATGGAATTTTCCCCTCATACCGCTGACAGATATTAGTAGGCTTCAGACCGGCAAGCTGTATGCGTGCATAAAAAGTGACGGAAAAAGTGTATGTAAAAATTAGTTTTAGGAGTAAACTACGAAACGTTTTGTGAGAAACTTACTTGAAATATTTCAGTTTTACAACATCAGGAAGGAAGTTTAGTAATTTTTTTAAGCTTTTAGTGTGTTTATGATGTATTTTCATTAATATATGTTATGGGTGTTGACAGTTTTTAAAACATGTTGTCTGTGTGTACCTTGGACCTTGCGAGCCTTTTCGACGGGCAACCAGGAAGCCATAATCGCCTTTCAATATAATATTATAATTATTATTTACGTGATTAATGTATTTATTTGCAACCATTTTTGTTTAATTGATTGTTTTTTACTAAATGCACTTTTTTGTGTTATAATTTTTGTTTATGATAAGTTTTTTTTTTATTGAAAAAAATGTTACTTTTGATTACATAATAAATGGTTCTTTCATAATTTATTAACTAAATACAATGTATTCTCTTTTATTTTTAATAGTCCAAGGTACACTTGCATGGTGTACCTTGGACCGTTTGAGATTGGAACGGGAAAAGTAATATTTCTAGTCAATAGTAAGACATAGAAATATCATTGTTACGTCATTTGATGCTGCAAGCATTGTAGAAAAATAACTTAATAAAAAACTAAAGAATTTTTTTTGGAAAATCCAGCACATTGAAAAAACTGAAAAGCGGACCAAGGTACACACATCTCCCCTACACAAATTTTAATGCGTTAATACACTATAAAATGGGAGAGACAATTGTCTCAATAGTCACATCTTCGGCCTGGTTCTTTTGTAAGTACTTAGTCCAAAATGAACTACACCTAGAACTAGAATTAATTTGTAATGCGAAGATGATTCAAATGTAATGCATAATTTGTTATTAGTACCAAAAGTGGTCCAATTGTGTCAAATACAGATATATTTCGTCCATTGTGATGAAGAGCAAACGATATTGTATCATCCATTAATTTTTGAATTTCTAATGTACAATTTACAAGTTGTGGCAGATAGCTCATTTATAGCAAGTTAAGTAATACTGGGCCTATCTTGTGGTACCTCTACTTCGATCAATTTAAGGTACGAATATGTATCTTCATATGTGTTGGCAGGCAGCAAATATATTTACGTGAATTACATTTTATTTACGAAAATTACATGAAAAATCGTGAATTATCTTCATAATTTTATAATAAACATAAAATACTACATAAAAATTAAATAGTTTTTAGGATGATCTATTAAGAAAAACGGAATTTATTTCTAAATTTTTAATTCTAATGAAAATTATGAATACAGATTATATAATTGTTTTAGAAATGGAGTCGAATCGCCGCATCCGTGAACGTACAACTCGTAACGTAAATCATGCGTTTCACCCCTGGTTTCAGTGCTCATTATTGATACCCCAATCGTCGATATCGTTATAATAAGATATTTCATCTGTCGATCATAATGTGAAATAAATGTTTCTTTAATGTCTCAAAAGAAAGCCTATTTCTGATGTCATTGTGGATGTATCCGCAATGGGGGGATAGCACATTCCCGCAGTTGATGAGAGAATTTTCAAAAGTTTTTAACGCAAAAGTAGATAGTTCACTGTGGTCTTGTTCAGCAGCATAGTGCCAAAACGTCTTCGGATTCGTGATTTTCTTTTGTTTTAAAGCAGCGGTAGACAACTGGTAGATTTATTTTTAACTTATCTATTTAGTATTGATAATTTGAGAGTTTTTTACATTTCTTATATTTACATGTAATTTACTTAAGCTACAGTTTTTTACGTAAATGACATATGTTGCTCAAAAATTATGTAAATATGACAACCCAGATCTTCATATTTTATTCGGAAATACCATTCTGTGGTATACGATTGTATCAGTTGACATATATAGTAGTTTTTGGAAGAAATTTGTTTATTTTGTTTAAAAAGCCTTCGTACCAGACCTTACTAAAAACATCGCAGTGCAGACTTTTTTCCCTTCAAGGGATTTTTTCAATTGTGTCACAGATTCTGTGAGCTTGCTCTACAGCAGAGTGTTTTTTCCTACAGCCAAATGTGTGATTTGGAGTTATATTTTTTGACTCTAAGCTTTTTTAGCAAAAAGTATTAAACAGTTCATATCGATAAAAGTATTTTATGTAAAAATGTATGTGAGACCTTCAATGAATGTTTCTTCAAATAAAGTGTGACAGCATTTTAAGTTCCATTATGAACGCTAAAAATAAGCTTTATGATCTAAAAGATAATTTTTGGTGAGACTTATCAAGCATATTGAAGATATTTGAATCTTCCAAATTTTTATGGCTACATTAAGAACTTTTCTAATGCCCCCGACAGATGGCAGCTCTAATGCACATTACAGACGCAGTTATGTGAAACTTTTTATTGCATGACTTTAGACATTTTTAAAACACATATTTCATAGACATTAGGGTCCAAAAAATTCAAAATTCAAAAACAAGATTAATAGTGAGATAAACATCAGAAAAGCTAATTCGAATTTTTTTGGACTTTGAATGGGGAAATTTTCTTTTAGTCAATATTTAATGAATGCCTAAAATCATGCAATAAAAAGTTTCATGTTATTGCGTCTGTAATGTGCATTATTGCTGCCGTGTGTCTGCGGCACAAAGCAAATTTATAAAACGGCAGCAATCATATAAAAAATTATTAATTGTAATTAATAAAGAAATAATAATAATAATAGAATTCTATGTCGCATAGTTTAGGGGCTACTTTTTATTACTGCCCAAGACGAAAAATTTCTAGCGCTTCTGATCCAAGCACTTTTAAATTTTATTGAAAAAACGCTTACCGCAGCATTACAAAAAAGCGCTTCAAAAGCCATTTTTTTGAAAGGTTGCTGTAAGCTTATTCTCGCTTACATACTATGACATGCACTGTTAAAAAGAAAGAATAGTTCTTTCGGAGCGGAAGCGTTTATTGGTGAAAAAGATGCACTTCGGAAGAACTTCTTTTCCCCTTGGGTGTTTTTATTGAATATCCATTAACACAATCACAAACGAAGCTCCAAAAGTGTGCAACAGTTTTTTTTACCAAAATGCTGTTGCAGTAAGTGTACATTGTAATTGACGTTTCTAAAGGAAGAAGTCTATCATTCAAAAACAATGTATGAACAGAGTTGATGATGAAGGGTCATCAATTTTTATTAAGTCATTTAGCTATGTCCATGCCTGAACGCCCTTTTCTTTCAAAGTGGGTCCGTGAAAATATTTTCAATTATTTAGGAGTAAATGTTGGCTAACCATTTACCGAATGTCACAATCTGGCATGGAAACAACAAGTTTGCATGCAAAGTGGAACTAAAGTAATGTCATTCCATGAAAACAGAACCCTACACCCAGGGTATATTCACTTTGTCCTTCCGTTTGTAACGCAGAGAAGGAGGAGTGGCAGATATGGAAAAGTATATATATTCTTGATCAGCGTCACCTCCTGAGTCGATATAGCCATGTCCGTCTGTCTGGCTGGGTGGCTGGCTGGCTGGGTAACGGCTGTGTGTGGAAATACATTTTTTGGGAAAACTAAGCCAGATAATTCAATGAAATTTGGTACACAGCCTCCATCGTCAAAGTTAGCTCGGGGGATTGAAAATGAGCGAAATCGGTCAACGGACACGCCTACCGCTCATACAAAAAATATCTTCAAAATGCAAATTTTGGAGTATATTTCACAACAATGCAACCAAAATACACATAAATACTACGAATTGTCAGCGCAAGCTCTCAGAAAAAGCTGGTCGAAATCGGACAAGAGGGCGTGGCACCTCTCAAATGAGCAAAAGCTTCAAAACGCTGTACTGAAAACGTTTTTTGAGATAATCAAACTAGATTTGACTCGGACACTAAAAACTATAAATGCAAGCTTTAAGCAAAAACTGGATAAAATCGGACAAGCGGGCGTGGCTCCTCCCATATAAGCAAAAGCTTCAAAACGCTATTCTGAAAATATTTTTTCAGATAATCCAACCAAATTTCACTTAAATACTAAGAACTATAAATGCAAACCCTGAGAAAAAACTGGGTGAATTTGGAGGGCGTGGCACCTCCCATATTAGCAAAATTTTAAAAATACTGCTGTGTAGGGTATTTAATGTTTGGCCAGGCCAAAGGTAACACCCTTACTAGTTTTCATTTCTATTAAAAGATCGGGCAATTTACATTACTTTTACCACATGTTGTTTATATGATGGGGGGTTCTCAAGGGACTCTAGCCCCTCTTAAAATTTAGTAATTTAGAACTTCTGGGACATTTATGAGCAACAGAGACTTTTTCGTGACGTTTTAGAATCCGGGACACAAGTGCGGAATCCAAAACTGTTCAGAAAATAAGGGACGGTGGGTCAGTTAATGGCAACTATAAAATTTATAGTGATATAATCTGGGGAAAAATTAATAAAAATCTAATTAAAATCCATTACAAGTCATGTGAGAAAAAAAGGCTTTTGGGGCGTGTTTTGGATTTTAGAAAGAGTGCTGAATTTTTTCATCTACATAATGTTTTTTTTTTTTTTTTGAAACCTTTTAAGGATTGGCATTTGAAAAATTCCGAGAAATTCATTGTTTTTGGTATAAAAATAGCAGCGCTGCACTCTGCGTTGGCCCATGGACAAAAATCAAAATTTTTTGTGACTCGAATCCTAACAATATTGATATCAATCGACAGGCAATTGCAGCAGTAAAATAAAAACAAAATATTTAGAGGAAAGACTCAGTTTTGGCCACGCTGTGACACTTCAAAGTTGAAATATTTTTCAAGAAAAAAACATGTTTTATTCAATTCGTTTTGGGTTCTCCTAAACAAATAATAATCAAAAATTTGTGTTTTGATTAAACAAAGCGAAATAAAGTTTTTTATTATATATAATATTTAAGTAAATAAACTGAATTAAAAAATTTCAGAAAATATATAATTTTATATATAATGTACATTAGGGGTGTTTTAGTGCACGAATTTTGGATTTTGATACTTGACACCCCTCAATTTTGTGAGGTTGGAAAAAAAAATGAGTTTGCAAAAAAAATTTTGGGGGTGGGGTGAGGGTAAGGGTTGGCGCATCGAGGTCAAAGATGAGAGAAAAGGAGAAGCAATTTACTTACAGTCCTACAATAGGGGCCAAATGTATGACCGACCCACATTATTTTTTCTCCCCCAACATTTTAACCGAACATGCCTACCTCTTACCTCTAACCCCTTAGGGCGCTTCCATACAAAATTGAGATTTTTTGGAAATCGACCCCCACCACACTCAGGGTGCCCCTAGAAGGGTGAAATGTATGACCGGCCCCTAATATTTTTTCCTCTTCAACATCTTTTCGCACCATAACTACCCCCTATCTTAGCTCTTGAGGGGGCCCCCATACGAAATTGACGTCATAGACATAAAAAATATGGAATGGAAATCGTCAAATAGGCCCATAATTGCCCAGGAGTCTCTCCTAGAGGAGTCAAATGTATGACCAACCCCCATTATCCCCCCTTCAATGTTTCACAGCTTACCTACCCCCTATTTCCAATCCTTAAGGGGACTCCCATACAAAGTTACGTTTTTTTTTAAAAACTGCTCCCACTGGCCTAACTGGACCATGGGTACCCCTAGAAGGGTCAAATGTATGACCGACCCCCATTATTTCTGGGAAAATTTATAAAAAAAAAATTGTATGCCAGCCCCCTTTCAGGACTGAAAATAGGGGGCAAGTATGTGGGAGAAAAATATAGGTCGCAAAAAAATAATGGGGGTCGGTCATACATTTGACCCTTCTAGGGGTACCTGTGGGCCAGTTAAAGCAGTGGGGGCATTTTATGTGAAAACAGTAACTTTGTATGGGAGCCCCCTTAAGGATTTGAAATAGGTGGTAGGTATGCTGAGAAAAAACTTTGGAGTGGGGCTAATGAAGGTCGGTCATATATTTGACTCCTCTAGGAGTGACTTCTGGGCAGTTATGGGCCTATTTTACGATTTTCTTTCCATATTTTTCATGCCTATGACATCTATTTTGTATGGGAGTCTCCTAAAGAGTCAGAGGTAGAGAGTAAGTAAATGGGGAAAAATTGTTGTAGAGGAAAAAATATTAGGGGCTGTCATACATTTGACCCTTCTAGGGGCACCCAGGGAGTGGTGGGGGTCGATTTCCTAAAAATTCCAATTTTGTATGGGAGCCCCCTTAGGGGTTAGAGATAGGAGCTAAGTATGCTGGGTAAAAATATTGAAGGGGGAAAAATAATGTGGGTCGGTCATACATTTGACCCCCCTAGAGAGGGGGGCCCTAAGCATTTGTATTGCCTTTACCCTCACCCCACCCCCAAAATTTTTTTTGCAAACTCATTTTTTTTTCCAACCTCACAAAATTGAGGGGTGTCATGTATCAAAATGTTGTTACTAAGGATCTCCATACATTCTTAAAACACCTCTAATGTACATATATGAAAAACTTCAGAAGTTGACAAATTTCGATGAAAAAAAAAAACAAATCTTATAAGAAAAAGTGCCGTTTTTTTTTTTTTAATCTACTAGTACGGACTCTATATAATCAGGAACTGCAAATAACTTTTCCTACTTCGTCCTACAAATATTTTTTTTTTTTTTTTTAAAATGCATATGAAAAATTTACATAAAATATAAAAATTTATGTTGACAACCTTTTTTGTTTTTATTAACACAAATGGTCTGAAAAGTACTAAACACATTTTTTCTTCTACGTTTATTTCAGTTTTTATATTAAACATTACTTTTTCATCATCGTTATATATTAAGAAAATCGTCCTAAACACCTGGTTTTTAGCAAAACTATAAAGTTGACAATAAATCTGAGCTCAGCGACTCGAAATTACTTATATTACCAAATTTCATCGATATTCAACCACTCCTCCTATTTCTGAACATTGCTTGTATGGGCTCAACGCACAGTGCGCCGCGCCGTTTATAGATGACAAGAAATATATAAAAATATTAACGTTCTCTTTAGGAAGGTTTACAATATTTAGTATGAACTAAAGACGGAACATCAATTACTCATCAATACTTACATTAGTTACAAACATTATTTGTTTTTTTTTAGTGAATAGTTCCCATAATATCAGCTTACACAATTTTTAAGATTTTTCTTTGATAGATTCAAAAAATAGATCATTTGCTGATCCACCAACAGTAAAGCCTCACCACTAACTGTTATAACAAGCGAAGAAATCCACCACGCTTGTAACTGTCAAATTAACTGTCACTTGCGTTTTGACATTTTGTGTAAATGTTTTCTTTTTTTAATCTCTCGCACTCGCTCTTCCTAAAACTCAGCTGTTTATAGATCCAAAAATGCTTAACTAACCTTTAGTTACAAACTGACAGCGCTACGGGTTAGTTGAAATTGCTATATAAGTAAATTATTTCGTTCTCCCCACTCTTTCTCTCTCTCGGTATTTGCGAGTTCTCTTTGGCGCCTTAGTAAATCTGTGATTGTGGCATAAATTAATGCGTTGCGTATCGTAAGTGTGGCATGGATTTTTGCAAAATTAATAGAGAGTGATACAAAAAAACGTCAAGATAATACGGAAAAATATATTAAAATAATATAAATTTAATAAAAATTGCATTATTAATTAAAAAGTGAAACAGAAAAAACCATTAAAATGAGTGCACTTAGCTTTTTGGATATGATTAAAATGTCATTCAGGTGAGTCAAATTCTTGATTAACATAATAAAGTTTAACAAATTATTTACAAGCCCAATAACAACAACAATAAGTGGCTTTAGGTGAAATGGTGGTTACGTAGAGTCTCTTTTATATTTATCATCTTTTATTCATTTCTGTGTTTTTCTGGACTCAAGTTGTTTGTAAAACTTTTTTGTTGTTCGGCTTTAACCATTTTACTCATACAACTTGTTATTGTTGTTGTTGATAGTCAACAACAGTTTGCATCAATGTTTCCGCATTATATAGGTTTTTACCACAGTTTTTTTTTTTTAACGTATTCCTATGTACATACCTATATCGGTTCGGTTTTGGTCTAAATGACTTTGCATTTTATGTTGATAAAGACACTTTTTCGTATCAAAAAAGGAAAACAAAGTAAATTTAAGATAAAGGCCATTTACTTATAAAGATAAATTATTGATAACTACTAATAAAATATGAGATAAAGCTGAATTTTTGTGCACATGCATACTTAAATTATATATTTACACATAATTTCGAATAACTGCAAGAGATAGTATAAAATTTTTAACTAATCTAAAAACTACAAAATAATTGTCGCATGCTTTTATCTGTATAACCAAATCAACACAACTATGTTTGACGAAAAAAAAGGCTTTTCTAGATGCCTTCAAAAAACCAAGTACGCACTTCGACTCTTTAGACCATCTATACTCAGAATATAATCTTAACTAAATCGGATCTCATCCTTATTACGATTTTCTATATCTTTTTTTCACTATTGCAGTTTATGACAATATTAAGAGAATTATGTGCAATAACGCAAGCAAAATACACAATATATTAGGGATAGTAAATACAAGCTCTGAGCAAAAACTAGGTAAATTCGGACAAGAGGGCGTGGCACCTCTAATACAAGAAAGAGTTTCAAAATGCTATACAATAAATGCAAACTCTGACAAAAAACTAGGTGAATTCAGACAAGAGGGTGTGGCACCTCCCATACAAGTAAAAGATCCAAAATGCTATACTGAAAGCAATTTTTGAGATAATGCAAGAACAGTAAATGCAAGATCTGAACAAAAGGTTTGAGAATTCTGAGAAGTGGTCTCCCGTAAAAGCAAAATTTTCAAAATACCGCAGTGTAGGGTATTTAATGTTACACCAGGCCAAAGGTAACAAACACCCTTACTAGCAATTACCTAAGGTCTACGGGTTGCGGATAGTAATTCGGTGCAGGGTTGTGAGAACGTATTCGGAAGGCATGTTGGCAATGGCAATAGATAAGTCAAGCTTAAATGAAACCCGCAGAGGGTTTTTTGCACGAAATTATCAGCACTTTTTACTTTAATGCGCAAACATTGCCGGTGATAAACATAAAAGTCAAAGTTTTGAAATGAATGAAACTTTTTCATATTTTTTTAAGATGATTTAGGGGTTGCTAATGCTTGGATAGGTTACCGGACATAATCCCAACGGACATAATCCCCATTTCGTAAATGGGGATTATGTCCGAAAATTTTTCGGTCATAATCCCCATTTTGGCCATGGGGGTTATGTCCGCAAATTTTTCGGACATAATCCCAATGGGGGTTATGTCCGAAAAATTTAATTAAGATTGAAGAAAATTTTTGCAATAATCCATTTAAAAAATTTATATAGTGTTGGATGTTATGGACTGATCCGCGGCCGAAGGCCGCCGCGAAGCCGGTGTTGGATTTTTGGGAGTTTTAAATCCTGAGCTGCGGCCGCAGGCCGCCCACTTACCCCTACTCTTATGAAAAATTACTGTGGCTAGCAAACTAGGTGTTGGATATATTAAAGACTGATTCGCGGCCGTTATGGGGACTATGTCCGTTTTTTCCTGGGGATTATGTCCGAAACACTTGCGGACATAATCCCCATTGAAAAAATGGGGATTATGTCCGAATTACTTGCGGACATAATCCCCATATCGTGAATGGGGATTATGTCCGTGGGGATTATGTCACGGCACCGCTTGGATATATCAATTTTTTTTTCCGGAAACTGGCCTATAATGGGTTAAAGTTTTGCACAAAAAATTTCGCTAGGGCTACCAAAGGCAAGAAATGCTTAAAACTGCGACAAAAATTTTATAAGATTTCAATGTGAGACGGTTTTTATTGATAATAACGTTTTTTTTTGCCTTTCGCGATGAAACTTCGACTTTTTAGTGTTTTGCTACTACTTAGTAGCAAAATTGTACAGCAAATATTTCTGTGGTACATACTTAGTCTATACTCTCCTGTTTTAGGGGTCATTTTTTTACCTATATAAGAAAAGGGCAAAAATTACCCACATGTGGGGGTTGTACAGTGTTAAAATTCTTAGGTCAAAAATGGCATATTAGTGGGAGATGGAGAGGGTTCCTCTTAATATCCTGTTTAATTTTCCGGAATCCGTAATAAACCTCTTCAACACAAAAATATTTATTATATTTTTTTTTATTTTTTGTACAGATTAAAAAAATTTTACCTGATCCAGAAAACTTATTTTTAAAATATATTGGATTTTTTCAGTTGTGCATCCAAACGTTGAATTTTTTCCGACGATGTAATATCATATAAGCAAATAAAGCTAAACAGAAATGCGACAGACTTTTCTGAACATACAACTTTATTCCTATCTTTACTGATAACTCAAAGTACTTAAAAAAAAAATCAACTATAATTAGCAAAAAAAAAAACCAGGTATTTTGATTACATTTGTGAAATAACAATACACTTGTAAGATTACGGACGGACTATTTTTATTGTATAACTTTTCGATAAAGACCTTTACACCATAAAAATACAAAAAAAAAAAGTTCATAATTATGATATGAAACTGTGCGCTGTAAAATATTATTAAAAACGTTGCATTATTAATACAATTAACAATTAGATCGGATCAACCTGGCACTTAAATTCTACCTATTGATGTAAATAAATTAGATCCGATAATTTTCTGCATTATCATGATGAATAATAAAAAAAGCAAGTTCTGTTTATGTTTTCATAACTAAACGAGTTTTATCGAAGCGCAATAACCGCACTATACAAGTAAAAGATTTCTAGTATTGAATCCAGCATTACGGGAAAGTCACGGTAGGCCTGAACCCAGAACTTACTCAAGTTGTTAGCATTAATTTGTGCTTTCCGCATATAAATTTCCAAGGACGCACTTAATACTACTACAAAGTTATAAAATCATCGCCTGAACACTTTTCAAGAAACTCAAGAAACACTCTACATACGGTGTGCGCCACAGGATTGAATATGAAAAGTACGAATATTTCGTGAAAGTAGTATTATGATTTTCCATAGAACTCTTCCAGCCCCACCCAGATGTAATATGAACGTCTGTCTGGTAAATTTAGTGGCCGATGTAGCATTTTTTTGCGAATAAAATGAAAAGTACGAATATTTTGTAAAAGTGTTAATAGGATTTTCTTAAGAACTCTTCGAGCGCTATTCTGAACACTATTCATAACTCTTGTCCGCTTAATATTTTTTTTCTCAGTGATCGATGGAGTTTGCGAATAACATGAATAGTTCGATTATTTTGGGCGAGTGGAAAAATCTTTTTTTGAAAAAAAAAAAAAAACCGCAAATCTATTCCTTATAAGCTCAAAAATGTTATTAGAAATCTGCAACGAGCAAAACTTGGCAATACTTTTTTATTTTTGGTCTAAATGAGTATGCCTGTATGTATGTATGTTTTCTTCTTTAACTCCTAGGAGGACCAACGTGAAACGTCTCCAATTTCTGCGATCCCTTGTGATGAATTTGATCTCTTGCCACGACTTTCCCGATTCTTGGATTTCCTTTTCCAACGACCTTTTCCAGTTGGTTTTGGGTCTACCAAGTCCTGGGTTCCACTCAAGACCCTGGTGACAAACTTCGCTGTATGGTTTCCGGAGAGCGTGACCAATCCATCTCCATTTGCGCAGCTTGACATCGTTTGCTTTAGCCCTCTGATTGCATTTTTGATGTAGCTCGGCATTTGATATAGTGCGAGGCCATCAAACCTTTAGTATACGCCTTAAGCATTTGTTGACGAATACTTGCAGCTTGTTCGTTAGTTGTTCAGTAACAAGCCATGTTTCGCACCCATATAACAAAACCGATTTCACATTCGAATCAAAAATGCGCACTTCTGTTTTGGTGGATATAACGGAAGAAGACCATATTTTGTTCAGTTAAGCAAACGCGCCTTTTGCTTTTGATATCTTGAGCTGATATCGTCTTTTGCTCCACCATCCATGGAGATAATGCTGCCTAAATACGTGGAGCTATCGACGTTTTCTATGTCATCATTGCCAGCTTTAAACGTGATGTCATTTCTGTTTGCGTTCAGCTCCATGCTTTTAGTCTTGGATGCTTTGATTTTTAGGCCGGCCTTCTGCGATTCGAGATCTTCTAGATGTTTGGTACCCCTTTTGGCCTTATTAAGAGTTTTATCTTTCAAGATTAAATTTGTGGAATTTTCTTACGGCTTGATGTATTTTACCTGTATACTTAAGAGTTCGGACATTCCAAGAGCCGATGAGTGTTTGAGTTTTCATCGAAAGGATTTTAAAATTTTGACGAACCATATTGATTCCGATTATAGGAGAATCATTCCTAATCATGCATGTTTCCTGCACCTCCAAATCCGATGTGCATGCTGCCGAAGCAGATGAAATAACCACATTCTGGTAGGTACCATTTGGAGAGATATTTTCCATCGTTTTTCGATTCATGCTTTATTATGATAATCTTCTCGGCAACGCCCCACGCAGTAAGTTATAAGCTTAAGTTTGGATCCGGCAAGCGCTGCAAATATAGTGGTCAAATTCACTTTCAAGTACAGCCGCCCACTCTGGGTCAGACGCTTCAGGATTTCGACAAGATGCTTATTTTAAGGCGGCATCGACTCGCCTTGTCAGTTGCGGACATTGTGGATTTTCTTACAAGGTTTAAATATAGCGCTACAAAATAAATTTTTTACGACTTTAGATATCAGCGTAACTAAAATTGGCTTTTCAAAAAATCTATCAGCTCGATTTTAAAAATACTTTCGGATTTAAATCACCGCAATTTTCTGCATAGAAGGACATCTTCTGTAATAAACTTTGACGGTAAAAAATCTTTCCATAATTTTTGCTCAGATCCTCCATATCTAGTCAAGTTAAGTTATTCATCTAACGTTATGATATGAAATTGCTTAATGCGGCGATCGTTAAAAACTTGAAATAAAGGGTCGACCAAGTGTCTTTTTATTTTATCGTCCCTCCAACTATAAATCTTAAAAATGTAAATAATTGCATCGATTTATATGCGTTAGTTGTCCACAATGTAAACCATGTTAAGTACCAAGCACCACATGCAAAATGTGTAGAGAGCCAATTGCAGAGGCCCGACTTTTAAATAAAAAAGTAATAACACAATTATCGTTAAAACACCTTGATGTGCAAATAATAAAAGTGTCAACATTAGATGAATATTAAACAAACTTATATACATTTGGAAATTATAGTTTTTTACTGTTGAGTACACTTACACTTTCAATAGGCATTAACGACGTTATTACTCATCTGTGCATTATATTTTGGAACTTGACCTTACACGCAACAGCCGGTGAAATGTTATTTGGGTGAAAAGTTTTAATTTAAATAATTAAATTAAGAGAATTAAATTTTAATGAATTTATTCCATTTTAAATACTCGTTACTAATATATAAGTATATACTTTTTCTTTGTATTATTTTCTAGAGTTATGTACTATAAATACGAACAAAATAAACTCATGACCAGTGAACACACAATTATTGAAACTTCCAAAGGCGCTGTCAAGGGTGTCAAACGTCATACAATATGGGATGATGCGTACATCAGTTTTGAGGCTATACCGTATGGAAAACCGCCATTAGGTGAATTACGTTTCCGTGCACCACAGCCAGCAGAATCTTGGACTGAAGTTAGAGATTGTACGGGACCAGCGGAAAAACCAGTTCAATGGAATATGCTCTTTCGGAAATCTATGGGATCAGAGGATTGTCTATATCTCAATGTGTATACAAGAAATGTAAGCCAAAATATCAACTACAAATATGAATATTTAAGAAAAAATTTCTTCTTTTCTTCATTGTAGGTCACACCTGATAAACCAAAGCCAGTCATGGTGTGGATTTATGGTGGTGGTTTTCAATTGGGCGAAGCTTCACGTGACATGTACAGTCCTGATTATTTCATGTCTTCAGATATAGTATTAGTTGCAATAGCTTATCGGCTTGGTGCTTTTGGTTTCTTAAGTCTTGATGACCCAACAGTTGATATACCTGGCAATGCTGGCATTAAAGATCAAATACTCAGTCTTAAATGGGTTAAGGAAAATATAAGCAATTTTGGTGGTGATCCTAATAATATTACACTTTTTGGTGAGAGTGCCGGTGGTGCATCAACGCATCTTTGCACGGTCAGTGAGCAGTCAAAGGGTCTGATAAACAAAGCCATCGTTATGTCTGGTAGTGCATTATGTAATTGGGCGCGTCCACCGCCAAATCAATGGGCTTTTAGATTAGCAAAGGCAACTGGTTATAAAGAAGGTGAAGATAAGGCAACTGCTATATACCAACATCTAATGGGAGTTTCAGCAAGTGATATAATGAAAGCAACTAATACGATTCTTAGGAAAGAAGAAAAACGTAATCGCGTTCTATTTGCATTTGGCCCGGTGACAGAGCCTTATGTGACAGAACAGTGCATTCTTTCCGAGGACCCACAAGTAGCTATGCAGAAAACATGGAGTAATCAAATACCAATGTTAATTGGTGGCTGCAGTTTTGAGGGTCTACTATTTCTACCAGGTAAATATTTGAGGCGGTTTTATGTTTGTTTTACTATAGATAATTATCCAAGGAGCAAAGGCAAAATGCACAGTTAATAGGAAGTAAAGAAAGTAATGATGGCCTTAATTAAGGTTGACTAACCGTCACAAATTTGCAGCTCATGTTCCGGATTCCATAACGTCCCGGATGTTCATAAGTATACGTTCCGTATATGAAAAAATATTCACTTTGTCCTCCCATCTGTATTGCAGAAGCGGAGGCGTTTATCTATTCAGTCTGTAGCTATCATTTTTATATTTTTTGAAAGCAATATACATAATTTAATAAAATTTTGTACACTGCTTCCGTGGGCGGATTTAAAATGAGAAAAAATGTTTAACAGACACACCTACTGCCAATACAAAAAAAAAAATGAAAATTCTATTCAACAACATCTGGTTGAGTTTTCAGAAATATGTGAACTTCAATACAATCAAATTGCATGTTATTTTTCACAAATTGAAGATTGCATTGAGCATTTTAACATAGAGTTTGGATTTCTCCTCTGTCCAAATTTTCTTCGCTTTTTCGAAAATGTGCTCAACTGAAGCTAGCGAGTCAAAAAACAGCGAACTCGATAAAGTAAACGAATTCTTTAAACTAAACTTCTTCTCTAATGAAAAACTTCGACCCAACGTTCTTCCATTGGCATATTCAATCAGCATTTAGTTACAAAATTTTTTCGTTTCTTTTAGAGGTCACTCGCAGACCGGCAACATTGGATGAGGTCAAAGACTGCGTATACCTACTACCGCATGACTTGGAAATACAACCGGAAAGTGAGGAAGCGGTACAACTTGCGTCGCGTCTTAAAAGAACTTATTTTGGTGATGGCGAATGCAGTCGAGCAACTGTAAATGAGTTCTTGCAAGTAAGTCAGCTTTGGGCAACGACGTATATTTTTATTTATATACGTCGTTGCTTTGGGCACAAAATTAAATAGGAAATAAAATTTTATTTTAATTTTTTTTTTTGCCTTTCTATTTTTTCAGTTAGAATCCTACCGTGAATTTTGGCATCCCATATATCGCACAATCTTGTCGCGCCTCCAGCATCGTAGCGCACCCACTTATGTCTATCGCTTCGATTATGATTCCAAAAAGGGTAATAGCATACGTAATTTGTTATGTGGCAAAAATGTGCGAGGCACCTGTCATGGTGATGATCTCTGCTATCTCTTTCTTGCCATGTTCACATACAAGGCTACAAAGGATACACCGGAATTTCATATCGTACGCGCTATGATTGACATATGGACAACATTTGCAGCGCAGAGTGATCCAAATTGTGCGTCATTGCAGGAGGTTCGTTTTGAGCCAGTGCCACATGAAGCATACCAGGGAGAAGCAGCTATAAAATGCCTAAATATTTCGGATAAAATGGAATTTATTGAATTGCCAGAGATACAAAAATTAAAAATTTGGAATAGCTTCTATCCAATGGGTAAATTATAGATGGATGGATGGATGTAACGGCGACGATGACGAAAGTAAGACAAAAGAAAAGCCGCCTACCTCATTGTGTTATGTTACGATTGTCTGTAACTTATGCTCTTCTATGTAAATAAATTTGTATTTGTATAGTAAGTATATTATGTATATATTTATGTAGGTATTGTATTGTAAATGCTTTAATTTCATTTTGTTCGGTATTTATTAAATTTTTGTATTATATTTCATTTTTGTAATTCGAGTAACATTTGATGGTGATTTTATGTAAAGTATGTTTGATATTTATATTAAAACGGTGAAATAATTGTGTATAATATTTTTCTAGAAATTCATTTGATATTAGCTGCTTAGACCGGGAGTTAGATGGACTTGATTGAGCATGTTAAATTTGAGGAATCGCAGTCTTGCTCAGACTCTTTTACCTGAGGCCACAATAAACAAAAAACTGTATGTTACCAGGAGCTGTGTTGAGTCATATTTTTTATCCATTTCTAACAGTTCTAAAAAGGTTCTTCCTTCTTTTTAGACCTCTTAATTACGAATCTGAACTTGGGTTTTTTTATCACGTTCTGAGTTTTCATTGCTTCAAAGTGATATTTTTAAGGACATTTGAAGCTATAGTGTAATTCATTTTTGGCAATGACAAAAAAATAAATTTCCTATTGGTCGCTCAAAAAACAATGTTTTACTGCAGAGATGCAACAATTTTTTCATCCTTTCTGACACCAACCTCATCTTATTTCAATTCATATTCAACTTTTTTCAAACATTTTCCAAATCAAAATCAGCAGCTTCCAGACCAAGTTCACCCCCTTTTTTCCAAACCAATTTAAACTTTTACCAAACCTAATCAACATTTTTCCAAATCAAATCAAACACGCTTAAAATTATATATCTCTAAACCTACAGGAGCTATCATTCTTGGTGCATAGATTAATACAGATTTGTAAAAAAAGTTTCCCTAATTGTCCTTCAGGACTATTTTTTTTACAGTGAGTATACTCGTACTAAGGCGGTTCTATTGGGCATGTATTACTCAATATTTTCAATAAGGAAATCTCGAAAAATTCGCTCGATATTTTTCTTCCTGATAAAACTTTTTTACCGGAATCGGATAATATTCAAATTAATATTATTAACCACTTCTACAAAAGTCAAAACAAGTTTACACAATAAGATTGTTTAAACCAAAAGTCAATAACCAGATTTAAATCTTTTAAGTCTCGGTTTCCTTTAAGAAGATACCTGGAGACCGATCCCTGCTCGGTCAATAATCTGATCTTATTATTTTAGTCGATGTTTTTATTCATAGATATTTTTTTGTGATGAAATTCATATCTTTTCACCTCCAATTTTCATTCTTTTAATGATAAATTAACCCCTTGAGAATAATAATAAGAAAAAAATCGGAAAGTATCGAATGGTATAGAAAAATATCAAAAACTCAAAATTTTTTGGTGAAATAGAATGCCCTTAAAATAAATAAATCGGATATGCCACATACCCAAAGTATTTCGTCTTTTGTATGGGGGCTGAAATATCTTATCTTCAAAAGAATCTTAACCCGGAAAGTAAGAGATCTATTGGAAAGATTCGAAGAATATTTTGCTAAGGAGGAGTCTGACTATTCGGCGCCATTAATTAAAAAGAATTTCACCTTTTCTTGTAGCTACATTGTAAGACTGAACACAGCGTTTTCTTCAACTTCAAGCAAGGATATTTCAAAATCCTGCAGGTATAATGATAGTTCTGCTGATGAAGACGTATTCACTGCCAAAAAGTACATAAGACTGCATAAAAGAAATAAAAAGTTCATTCCATTTTTTTTTGTGCCTGAGTTATTAAACAATATTTTTATTTTGGTAAAAAGTGGGCGTGGCAATTATTGAACAACGCCCTCTTTTCATTATGCTTTAGATACTTATGATCCAGACCCTCATACCAAATTTCATTAAAATATCTTGTGACAATTGCGAGAAATAGCGTGGCACTTCTTCGAACCCCACCCACTTTTTGTCAATTAAAAGACATTGATAGTCAGTAGCTGTGTACTAAATTTCATCAAAATAACTTTAATGGTTTGGAAGTTATGACTTGATCAAATTTAAAATCTAAGGCGGTACCACGCCCCTAGTGGGCAATCATAAAAACAAAACCTTGTTTGTTCTCCGTTTTATGCTTTTTCCAAAGTTTCATCAAAATCGTTGCATCCGTTTTCGAGAAAAATTTGCGCACACATATATTTATATATTTATAAACATTAGGGTGCAGCACTTTTTCGAAATAATGGGAAAATTATAGGTTTCATCAAAGATTATCTTGGGAGCAGGCCTAATAACAAAGACTGCATACCTAGTTATGGTCAAAACCCCCGAGAAGATGGCCCGCCCGGGGCTTGAATGAAAGTCTAAACGACAAAAATCATTGTTTTTTCGCAGTTTTTTTATTTTATCTCAAAAACAATGAAACTATTGGTAGTAATTCATCCTAAATCTTTGAAAAGGATTAATTTTCTACATTTTTTGTATTTTTCTCATTACTCTACAGTGAAGTTTGCCCTATGGAAGTCCCGGAAGAAGTTCAAATTTTTTGATTTAAAAAATGTTTTTTTTCCTATAGCTCAAGATACAAGAGACACACAAAAACTTTAGACCTCAATAAATGTAGGAAATCTGTTTTCCTATAGTTTTTTTTTGAAATCTTTATTCCAAAAGTAAACAGTTTCCCGCTAGAGGCCGAAATTTGTTAAAAATAATCGTGTATCATGAAAAGGCGACCTTTTATTGTTTTGGTTTTAAAGTATACCCAAACTTTTGATTAGAAACTGATGCAAAAATCAAGAGCTTCTAAAAATGGTCTTTAGAATGGAAATCGGATTGAAATTGCGCGAGATATGATAATTCTTACATTCTTGGTATTTTTTGTAAAGTTCTGATTTTGGGCATTTTTGTTTCACAGTGTATTTTGCATCCACAAGTTAAGATTTTTTTATTCTATTACCTAACGTTAAATACAAATTTAGGTCGTATACGTATAAGAAGAGAAGATATTCATCTTTTCAAAAAGAGTGATTCTGATTCGTTGTTAGATTTTTTGTATAAAATTTTTATTGGAGTGCTACGCTATAGAATTGAAGCCTTGGCTGTATGCATCGACAAATATAGTGATCTTCAAGTAGGTTTCCGGCCAGGACCAAGGGTGGGTCATATCTTTGAAGTAAATTTAGGGGTAAGGCAAAAATGCTAGCCCTATCCAACGCTGTTTAATTTAAACTTGTAGGATCTAAGTAAGTACCTGACTATGTCATGTGTGGTTCAAATAACAAGAACAAGGGTTACGACATTTTGCTCTAATCAGAGCCATCGAAAGATTTGCAAAGCGTGGGGTTTAAACATAAATCTCGTAAAGTCAAAAGTGATGATTTGTAGAAACACTCTAGAGGTCCCTCTGGTTTGCAGTTTAAATATGGTAACTAAAACAACGAAATTGTTAACCTGCATCTTTGCATTAGATTAAACTACTTATAATTTTGGACTTGCGAAACATTTAACCAAAAGATTACAAGGAGCAAAGACCGCCCTACTTCGTATTCCGAAAATATATTGTTCGAATAAATTGAGAATTTTTAATGCCTCTTTAAATACAATTCTGTTAGAATTAGGCCGACGCTATGAGTGTATAAATAATGATTTAATGGCTAAAACAGTGGGGTGAACTTTGCTCACATTTTAACATTAGTTGTATAGAGAATTTAGACTTCAACGGATTCAGACTATTTCAAAACATGGTTCGAGATGGGATAAATACTAAATGCAAAAGGTTCCGACAGAAAAATTTAATATTAAAAGCAATAGAAGATGTTTTCAACAGCAATGCACGGGCATTTAAAAGTAATTCAATAGGCATTTGTATGTTATGTGCCCTTGATTCCTATGAAAATACACACCACTTTGTAAGCATTTTCAAGGAACTCGAGTGCAACATTTTGGCTGTGAACTTCCATCGGCTCAACAGACTTTGGATCTTCTCAATGGAAAATATTGTTGCTTTCTTTTTTTGAATATTTAACTGAAGCTCTATAATAGAGAGATTTTTTTGTAAGTTATGTATACGAAAAAAAGTAGTCGACAAAAAATGGGTTTAGAAAGTTTTTTGTGACCATAATTAAAAGAAAGTCATACATTTTTTGAAGCTCAAGCTATTTCTTTAAAAAAATTAAAAGACTTGATCATTTGGTTGCTAAAGTTCGTAACTTTGAATTAACACATGCCATTAGGCTCTGCACATCGCATTGGGTGATTTTTTACAACTTTCTTCGTTTTTAGTAATTTTCTCTTCATTAAAGCCCAGTATTTTCCAATCGGCCGAAGCTCAGGGTAATTCGGAGGAATTGCATTTTTCGGTACAACATTGACTCCATTCTCTTCATACCAATTCATAGCCAATTTGCCATAGTGGCAACTCGCCAAATCCAGCCAAAATATTAGGATTTTCGTGAAAGTGTATCATACGCAGCAGACGTTTCTGTTAGCACTCTTTCACATAAATTTGGTGGTTAATTGTACCAGTTGTGACAAATACTGAACTACTCAAACCACATTTACAAATTGCTTGGCAAGCCAAATATTTTTTTGCAAACTTGTCCACTTTTTTTGCTTTAATTTGAGCGCAGCATCGCCTTTCTTCTTTGCGGTGTAAAAAAGTAGACCCAGAAGCTGTCAAAGTCAGCTTTGTCGTAAGTTGCTTCATCTATTATATTATTGGGGGGCGCTGAGCCCGAAAACCGTATTTTTAGAAAAAAAAATATGTTGGTATTCCCGTTAGCGCCCCCTTAATAGCCCTTAGGATTTAGAAATTTACTTGTTCTAAAAATTTTAAACGTGTGCATATTACTAGATTTTTGGGTGCTCTGAAAGCGAAAATATTGTCAAAAAATAATTTGGAGCACCTAGTCACCTCCTAGTAGCCACCTTATAGAGGGATGAAATAACGCTTTTTTTAAAAATTTATAAGGAATGTATATTTGTAGGTTTTTCGGTGAGCTGGACCAGAAGATGACGTAAAAAAATAATTTTAGTAGTACAGGTACCCCCTATTACCCCCTTTAAGGGGGTTAAAATTTCACGTTTCATAAAAATATGATTTTATAAGCAACAACAAATAGGTCATGATTTATGTCAGAGATTAAATCTAGAGAGGTAATAGCTCCATAGGTGATTCCGGGGTCATCAGCAAAAGCCGTTATTTCTTAAAATTTTTGCGCAAATACCGAGTTTATAATATATTATAAATCGGAAAGAGAATGGGCCCGAGAACTGAGGCTTGGGAAACACCGAGCTTAAGTACAGTAGGGCTACTGAAATTGTTTTCAATTTTAACAACTTCAGTTCGATTAAAAATATAAGACGCAATACAATTGTGAAAATGCCCCTAAATCCAATTCGATCAAGCTTTTCAAAAAGGATTGAGTGGTCAACTATATCGAATGCTTTAGTTATGTCAACAAAAAGGCTGGCACATTGCATTTTCATATCAAAATTTTTATGAAACACAAAACTAAAGTCGAGTAAAGCATCCTCAGTGGAAATCCCAAACCAAATTGGTTAGGACTTAAAAAAATTATTTTATTTAAAAGTTTTAGCAAACGCGTTTTAATGGCTTTTTCAAAAATTTTTGCAATTGATGGGAAAAGAGATATCGGCCTACAACTTTGAAACATTTTTACGATCCTGTTTCTTAAAAAGGGGCGTAACGATAGCGCTTGAAAAAAATCTCAAATTTTCAGCATTATTGCTGATTTCTGAAAAAACGCGACCCAACTTCGCTATTCTGGCACTATATTCGGATTTAGTGACCCCGAAATCATAAAGTTCAGGTGGTCTAATCTTTCGCGAAAGTACTTTTTTTGTGGCCCTGTGCACAGGCCGAAAAAAAAAAAATTAACGCAATTTACTTTTTTACCCTTTTAGTCAAGCTAAACTATTTTCTAAGTGATTATATGTCGTCATAATGCAGAGCAACCGATTACACTTTTAAACTGTCACTCAGTTCGTTTCTCTAGATTCTGGAGTCTTGAGCAGTGAAATCCAACGTCTATACCCGCGGGAATTTGAGCTTTTGTGCTTAAAAGCTTTCCGTACACGTATTTACTCACAGATAAGCGTTTAACTACATATATATTGGTAATTGTTCAGATCTGCGTCACTTATTTGCAGCTTATTCAAAATATAAAAGCTTTTCCAAATGTGAATTTTTTGTCTCTCGGCGGGAGCTAGTATTGATTTTAGACACATAATATATTGGGAAAAATTTCTTAGAATTCTTTGCAAATTTCGTTATTGATATCTTGGTTTTTTAATACTTTTGGGTGACATATACTTTTCTTGACACAAAAATCGATATGATCGTTATTATGGACAAAGCTACATTTATCGATTAAGAAAGTTACGGTGATCTGGAATATTTACATTTGTACTAGCTTCGCTTCCTTCTATGCATTACCAACGGCGTGAAAAAGTAAGTAAGTATATTCTTTATGTAGGGTATTAAAAGGTATTTCAGAATAACTTAGTATTCAAATATAGCTTATCAAATTTAAAACCCAAAGTCGTAATTAACTGTAATATATGCATTTTTTACACTGCGTAAATAGAAATTGTTGCAAAAATTGAAAGAGATCATTGGATTTCAATCTTATCAACAATATCAGATAGGTGAATTTGTAAGTAATAATTTTAATAATTTGCGACTTTATTTATTAACAAACACTTATTATAATGATTGCTCTGTATTTTCTTAAAAATTTAGAAAATTAGAAAAGGTCACCCTTTGAACATCAGTTATTCCATGAAAAATTGTATATTCTTATTAAAATTCTAAAAGCAAACTATTCTTAATGTAAATACATCGAGCTCTCGCTTTTCGTTTTGTAAGAAATTAGAAGGCATAGTTTTCATACAAAAACATGAATCAAGATCCGTAGCAATGAAATAATTATTTAATAAGAGTTTTGAATTAAAGAAAATTATACTGAAAGAAAGAAAAAAGTTTTGTTTTTCTGGAGAACCATTGGAACTTGGAGAACTTGTTAACAGTGCTGCCGCGGATTTTAGGAAACATGTTTCATTTAAAATATAAAAATGTCAAAAATTCAAATAAACCAAAAGAAAGATGCCATTCGTCGGTATTTAATTTTGAGTGGGAAAAAAAAAATTAACTAGTGTTTTTCGCTTAGGAAATAAAGTCATAAATGATTGTATTTGAGAAAAACAAAAAATACCAAAGCGTAAACAAAAAAATTATCATGAAAAAATTTGTTCGAAAATGTATAACTTTTTATACACTCCATGCAAATTCCCACACTGCTTGTAAAATACACTTGTAACTTTTTTAGGACAAACTATAAAAATTTTGTTTTATTTTTCTTAAACCAAAAAGTTTCGCTTTTAAAGTTTTATTTAAAAAAAAAATAAAAATTAAAACTCAATTCAAATTTTCAGTTATTCATGGAATAGCAAATTTACATACATAGAGGCATTTTGAAATAATCCCAGTTGCAAAAGCCAGCATGCATGCTTTGCAGCATTCATGAATCATGCATACATTTCGTAGCAATACGGAAGATTTGAGGAAAAAAAAGTCTCAAATTTATTCAAATTATTTAAACCTGATTTTGAAAACAATTTTCATCTTAAAATCACATTTAGAAAAATACGATAGAAAATCAAATAATATAAAACTCCTTTCGATATTCTTTTGTACTCCTGAATCATGTTTAACTTGAGTTTTTATATGAAGTGAAATAAAGTCAACATTTTTTATGTCACAAAAAATAAAAAAAAAAATCGATCAGACGCTAAAAGCAATTTGCACCACATCATCCATAATATCATTAGTGATCTAAATTGTCAGAGAATCGGTGAGAGAGTGCGTTGTGCGCCTCCAATAGAATATGTAAGCATTGCATAAATCATCTGGAGAATCAAAATATAATAAATGGTATAGCGCTGATACATCCCAATCGTAGAGTGGATTTCAAAGGTAAACTTCTATATTAGTCTAGTAATTTTTGGAGAATGTAAAATAATGTTAATAAATTTATTTTTAGAGCATATTAGAGCAAAAGTAATATCAAAATTATTAAGAACTATAATAATTGTCCAGCGAGTATTTTGCTTCGGGTTACGGTCATACGGAAAATGGTAAGATGTGTACTTTTTGGAATAAAGATATTGTTAATTCTCTTGTGATATTTGAGATAGTTATTTTGAAAGTGGCCCAAGTTCATTAAAGTGCAAAAGTAATGGCATATACATTATGTGCTATTATAATATGTTTTTTGACCGATATCAAATTTTAACATATTACCTTCAATTTTACATCATGAGGTAAACTTTCCGTGAAAGTATCTTTTCTAACAAAGTGGCAGCCAATTCACATTATGACATTACTTTTGCTCTCGAATGGACTTAGGCCACTTTCAAAATAACCGGCTCATTTAATTATTATTCTCAAGCCATTTTTTTGAATACCGCAATAATATTTATTGTATTTATTTCACAGGCTATACTCTGATGTCCTAAAGTGTGCTGTAATGCCACATATAGACTTTTCAGTATGTCAAGATATCTTTAATCGTGCAAATACATATACTTATCACCAATACATCACATTTGCTCCGCGGGTAAAGAGTTTCATGATTCTTGTTGAGAAGATTCTGGCGATGCTGACATCATTTTTTTATTATAACGAAACAATGCCAATAATAACTATTAATAAAAATATTTATAACGACAATTTTACCTAGTTTTTTAAACGTAAAATAGGCTTTCCATGAAACATTCGTTCAAAAGCATGAATGAATCATGTATGGAAAAGAAAACATGAAGAAGTTGTCTTTTAGCTACAGTGAATCATGTGTAGTAGGGTTGTCATGAAACAATTGTTCGAAAGCATGACAGAATCATGGATAGTATAGAATAGAAAATATGATATATGTGTTCTTGAGCATGAGCAAATCATGAATAGAAAACATGATTCTAGCATTCCAGATCATTTTTTGCGCATGCATGATTTCCTATGACATGCCTGTACAAAAAAGAAACGAACGAGCATTTAGGACGGCATGCATGCCAAGCATCCCAAAGAGGCATGATTCATGCTTCTATCATGTTTATTTTTGCAACTGGGATCTTTAATTTCTAACTTGTTGTTTACGTAAATTTTGTGTATAAATACTTGGATTTTCAATAAGAAAACATCAATCAGTTTTTGTGCAGTCAAGGTATAAAGTCAAAAAATGAAAATTTTCGCTTACTTGAGTCTTTTGCTAGTGCTGTGTGTCCTCGGACAAGGTAAATAGTATAAAATATATTAAATTTTGTTTTAAGCAAAATTATTTGTCTTCTTAAAACAGTTGCCTACGCTAGTCCTGTGGCAAGTCCTGGTAAAGGTGGTGGCGCCAAAACCAAAAGCAAACCAAAGTAAAGTTACAAACAATAAGGTTTCAAAAGTCTTTTAATAAATAAAAAATATATATATACTATGTAAAATGTGTTATAGAAATTAAGAATTTAAAAATAAAGTTTTATTATTTAAGAATCAAACATGTACTTAATTTAAATTTGTCTGATCCTCAGCACTCTCATGTTCTCGCAAAAATAAGTAAAGGATTAAAAAAGTCTAATTCATCGAGCTTTATAACGATGTGTACAAAAACCAAAAATAAATTTAATTTATTTTCCGCTTAGCCACGGCAACGAGCGACGCACAAATTAAGTTTACACTTTTAGTGCACGTTGCATGAATACCCTTTCCATATTCCATTAAATCCCATAAAATGTTGTACAAAGAAAAAAAAAAACTACAACGAGAAAATAAAATTTTCCACCTCAAAATAAGGAATTAAATTCTTTAATCAAAATATGAGCAAAAAAGAAATTGTGCAGGAAAAAGTAAATACAAACAAGGATTTCAGTTCGAAAAAAAAGCGTTATAGCTAAAACATTAGGGCAAACTTACAAACATTAAAAAAAGATTAATTCGATTTGATCAAACTTGAAAATTGAATCTTAAATAAAAATTTCTTTCTTTTTGTGTTATTCACAGTGACTCACGAAATTAATCACGCTTTGGCGATAAATGCAAACAACTAATAAAAGGTCTGAATTAGGTTTGTATTTTCAAAGTGTCTTTATTTTGGTAAAACTACATTAAATAATGTAAAATAAACAAGTGACACATTCTATGAAAACTATTTCTTAAATAAAAAATAATAAAACAAAATCAAAAATGTTCAATTTGATCAATTTTGTGACATTACATTATGAACCTTGCAAACTAATACTAATATTTTGTGTAGCCTGCTAGTGCATCAATAACTGCTTTTATTCTTCTGGGCATACTATCTAGAAGAGTTTCACAAATATCCCAAGCATTTTAAGCCTTAGGCCACAATTCACTAAGAGTACCAGTTTCACCAGCCATCGATTTTCTCAATATGCCCCATAGGTGCTCAATAGGATTGAGGTCTGGAGATTACGAGGGCCATTTTATTGTTGTAATTTCATTATCTGAAAGCCATTCTTGTGTCCTTTTTGCAGTGTGTTTTGGATTATTGTCTTGCTAAAAGACAATAATCGAAGCATTTACCTTCAAATCTTGTAGAGTACCAAGCAAATGACTTCGTAGAATTTCAATGTAAGTCTCTGCTATTATTCGACCATCGATTTTGGTAACTTTACCAACACCTTTAGTGGTCATACATACCCACACCATTATTGAGCCTCCTTTAAAATCAAACTTTGTTGACTCAAAGCGCGTGCAAAAGTTAAGAAGCCATTGGTAACAGTGATTCACAGAAAGATGCGTTTGGTATTTGGAAAATATTACAAAGACTGAAGCACTTAAGATTGGGTGAAGCTTAAATGGTCAGCTAAGACCAAAATAAACCACTTATGATCGGACGTCAGTGAGTGGGCTTGGAGGATTTAAGGTTCAAGACATCAGCCACACCACGTTGAGCCCACACTCTAGTTAGGAGAAGGCTCAATATTGGTGTGAGTGTGTATGACCACTAGAGGTGTTGGCAGAGTTACCAAAATCGAAGGTCGAATTTCAGCAGAGTCTTACAGTAAAATTCTACGAAGTCATTTGCTTGGTACTTTACAAGATTTGAAGGTTTATGCTTCGCAGGACAATAATCCAAAACACACTGCAAAAAGGACACAGAAATGGCTTTCAGATAATGAAATTACAACAATAAAATGACCCTGGTAATCTCCAGATCTCAATCCTATTGAGCACCTATGGGGCATACTGAGAAAATCGATGGCTGGTGAAACTGGTACTCATAGTGAATTGTGGCCTCAGGCTTAAAATGCTTGGGATGCTATTACTCCAGAAATTTGTGAAACTCTTCTAGATAGTATTCCCAGAAGAATAAAAGCAGTGATTGATGCACTGGGAGGCTACACAAAACATTAGTATTAGTTTCCAAGGTTCATAATGTAAAGTCACAAAATTGATCACATTGAACATTTTTGATTTTGTTTTGTTATTTTTTATTTAAGAAAGAGTTTTCATGGAATTTGTCCCTTGTTTATTTTCCTTTATTTAATGCAGTTTTACCAAAATAAAGACGCTTTGAAAATACAAACCTAATTCAGCCTTTTATTAATTGTTTTCATTCATAGCCAAAGCGTGATCAATTTCGTGAGTCACTGTATATTAAATTGGATCACAGGCCACCACATATTTTTACCACCGTGAACAGTGATTAGCTATTGCATTCAGTTTTCCTCCAACATTTCCTTAATTCAAAATTTTCCAGTTCCTTCGATCGTTTCTGGTACCTGCGGAATTCCACTCCAATGTTTGACGGCAATCGTTTTGGAAATGCATTGCAAAGTTTTAATCGAAAATTTCCAGTTTTCTAGAGCAGCTACGGATTTTCATTATTTTTTAATAAAATACATAAAGTTTCTACTGCCTTTTTGATAACTTTTTCTTTATGAATTTTTGATATTGAACGCTTTTTCACTTTTTCAGCCCATAACTTTTACTTTTTTTATACTAACACAAGGTAAAATCTTCTTTTAAAACGGTAAGTTAGCTTCTGAGTCAATAAGGGACAAATACACAAACAAAAAAGTCTAGTTTTTATAAAGTTGAATTTCGTTAATTTCTCATACCTTGAAAACTATAGACAGCTCAAAATTTGTAACATTTTTGAAATCAGCGTGGTCAATAGGGCTGTTTAAAAAAAAAAATTTTTTTCGAATTTCTTAGATATACTTTGGCATCACGTTCTACATCATGACAGAATATCCCATGAATTTTTTCAGATTTTTAAATTCATTTTTAAAGGTGGCTCAAAGCAAAAATATATTTTTACTATTTTTTTTTTAGCATTAATTACAAAATGTTGTCAAACAATTTGAAAAATTTGTTTTAGAGTAACTAAAAAACATTCATTTTGTTTGTTTTTTAATGAACTTTAAAACCTAAGTTGTAATTTTGACAAAAAAAAAAAATTTTCACCTCTTAAAAAACGAAAAACTGTTTCAAAAAGCGAAATTTAACGGTTTTCAAAGGAAAAAGTCATCGTGCTTTAAACGAAATGAACATTTTTTAATTTACAAGATCTCATTCCAAAGAGCTCTTAAAAACCTTCAAGACAAAACATGTTAAGACTTTTTTGGGCCAGCAGGCTTGATAATATAACGTTTGAAACATAGTGAGGCAGCCCCGTGAAATGCAAAACGCTTTTTACTCAAGAGGGAGGCATCTTACGAAAAAAGTTCACATGGCATAAAATGCTTAGAATTATCCAAGGAACAAGTGTGGTTTTTTTTTTGTTTTGAAAAGTTTATTAAAAATGACGTTAAAAAAAATGTTTTCTAAAAATAAATAAAATAAAAAACAATTCACACTTGTTTCTTGGATAATTCTAAGCATTTTATGCTATGTAAACTTTTTTCGTAAGATGCCTCGCTCTTGAGTAAAAAAGCGTTTTGCATTTCACGGGGCTGCCTCACTATGTTTCAAACGTTATATTATCAAGCCTGCTGGCCCAAAAAAGTCTTAACATGTCTTGTCTTGAAGGTTTTTAAGAGCTCTATCGAATGAGATCTTGTAAATTAAAAAATGTTCATTTCGTTTAAAGCACGATGACTTTTTTCTTTGAAAAATCGTTAAATTTCGCCTTTTTAAAGCAGTTTTTCGTTTTTTAAGAGGTGTAAAATTTCTTTTTTTGTCAAAATTACAACGCAAGTTTTAAAGTTCATTAAAAAACAAACAAAATGAATGTTTTTAAGTTACTCTAAAATAAATTTTTCAAATTGTTTGACAACATTTTATAATTAATGCTAAAAAAAAAAATTAGAAATATATTTTTGCTTTGAGCCACCTTTAAAAATGCATTTAAAAATCTGAAAAATTCATGGGATATTCTGTCATGATTCACAGATTTTTATTATTTTAATGTAAAAAACATTTATGTCAAATTTTAACAGACTATCTACATATATTATTACTATATATGACCGCCGCACAGTGGCGTCATCTGGCATTTCTCGTTGCAAAAATCATAACTTCTGAACCATTTAAGATATTTTAATTCTGTTTTCGGTTATGGATAGAAAATTTTCATAGCTATTGCTATTTTAAATTTCATCTAGATAGCTTTGCAGGGTGAAAAGTAATGTTTTGTTGAAGTTTGATTTTCTGTAAATTACATACATATCGTTAGGAAAATCCCGGAACGGTCAAATATTTCAGAAATTGGATGTTAAATCTAAAACCAAAAAAACACGTGTCCAATAATTTTCAGAGATCTATTCAACGATATGAATCTGGACCCCCTCTCACCCTCCGACGGGGGTGGGGCGGGGGAAAAATCAAAATTTTATATGGAAACCCCCAATTTTTTTAGCAGATTCGGATTCTACGCAAAAAAATAAGAAAATTTTGCCTGAAAAATATTTTCTTATCCTGCCTAGATGGCGCTGTAATCGACAAAAACAAAATTAAAAATATAAAGTTTTGCACTTAAAACTTCGTGAAATTTGCTTTTTCATCTATAGCAGAGGTGTGTACACAAGTAACGTAAGGGAGCTAAAATATTTAATCGGCTGATTAAAAGAACTAGCTCACAAAATTTGCAAAATGTAAGTCCCCAAGCATTCTTCGAAAAAAATGAAAACATAAAAATTTCAAATTCGAGGGATGCAATGACAACAACAAATCAATGATAAAATAATAATTCCCGTTGCTCTACGATCGCAACGAAAAAGGCTTTAACTCACTTGACTTCAAGCTGCATGAAATTGTTGTTGCGGTCGCTCGCATTGAATTTTATTTTTTGAAGTTCGTAGAAAAGTAGCGTATGCAATTGTTGTTGCAAATTTTATTGTTGTTGTTTCCTGATATTCATTTTTTGGTTTGCTTCAAAACTAGAATTGAACTGACACTTGCGAACAAGTAGCATGTTATATACTACAGGATATTTGTACTTTTTGTTGTTGTTGGCTTGTATTTAGAAAAACTTAACATTTGAAAAAATCAAAAACTCAAGCTTTACGTTTATGACGTAAGGCTTCAAAATCAAGTTTATATGGGAGCAAGATGAAAAAATTTTTGCTCCAGGTGCACACCTCTGATCTATAGGTTTCGCCATAAAAGTTGCACTTACACAAAGGGTTGTAAGTAAAACATACAGTTTTTGGATCACAAGCTTAGAGATAAACACCAATCAGTTGTGTAGCAAGCTGAGCTTTGCGAAAAGCGAAGTTTCTTTTAAACTCAACCCAAAGCTTAAAAACTACGCTAAAAGCAATGTCTTCAAAAAAAATTCATAAAAAATAAAAGCTATTAAAAAAACTTAGATATTTGCTAATCAGTTTTATGAAACAAGACTACTAATGCTTCAAATGAAAGAAAAAATCGCTTTCCTTTAACCATTTGCCAAAGTATTCAACCTAAATATGAAGCATTTTTCTCAAAAATTAAATTTTTTCGCTAACTTCAAAAATTACTCAACTTTGAGAGACTGTAAAAACCAAACCACTGGCCCGAATGGGTTAAAATTTTCAAATCCTTTAGCTCCTAATATTTTTCTATCTGATGGCAATATCAGATTTGTAAAAAGAACCCACTCGAAATTGATTTTTGCAACGCCTTTTCGAAAAATGACGTCATGAGCCACTGGTTTCCTGATGAAAATCATTATAACTCATAAAACTGCAATTTCCCGCAGCTAGAATTTTTATATTGTGTTCAGAATTGTTGAGTTTATTTAGTTTTAGTAGTCCGTAAGATATCTTTTGCGAACATTTTTTTGAAACTCCATTCGAAGTTGAAAAAAAGGATAAAAATAGTGTTTCAGAAAAGTACAGAAACCTCAGACATTAAAAAAAAAAAATCATTTAATTTTAGTGTTACTTGATAGTACTAAAACCGCTTATAGCATAAATAGAAAAAAATTAATTTTTCTTTCATAAGTTGCAGAAAAATTAGAACCACATCTTGAAAAAAAAAAAAAAAAAAATTACAAACTCGAAAAAACCATCGACTTTGAGCAGCTCTACAAAGCGAACCATTTTTTCAAATGAATTAAAATTTTACATCCTTAAGCACTGATCATTTGTTTATCGAACTGCGTCATTAGATTTGCAAATTTCCACCACTCCAAAATTGATTTTTGCAACCACTTTTGAGAAATGTCGCCGTTCCATATAAGCCCGTCCACTGTGAGGCACCTTACTTTTAATGCTTTGAACGAAATATTATAAAAATGTTTCTTCCTAGAAAGCAGTGTAATTCTTGTGGAGATATAATGGGAAAACTCAGCTTGTGTGACATTTTCGAAAAAAAACCGCGAATTATCAAATTTTAGAGATATTAGAAATATTTTTCAGCCTTCGTTATTGATTTTTCGAGGGTGAATTAAGCGAATCAGACGTTCTCGAAAGAAAGTAATAGTTTGTAGAATAATGCTGTTAATATATCCAAAATTGACAATTCGCGGTTCAAAATTGAGTGCCACATATTTGAAAAATAGCTTGTTTTTTTTTCGAAAAATTCACATTTGCTGTAATTTCAATATGTACCAGCCATCGTTGAAGTTGGCACTGGTGGGTGATTTTTTTACATATTAATTAGTCCTAGATCCAATGATCACGCAAGGTTTGATACTGTTTTGTGTGTTACCACTGAACCAGAGGTGGCACACCATTCTAACCGGCCAGATCTTTTAGCCATAACATTGAGAAATAATATTTGATGGGGAATATTAGAAACCGAAAATTACCAGATTTCGGGTAAAAACCACTCACACAACTTGAAAGACCCGTATCCAGTGTTCTACCGGACTCACATCAACGAGATGTGGTTTTCTTACGTCTAAACACCCATGTTAAAGATCCTGAAAGATTAAAAAATTTTTTTCGAAAAACAATAAATTGAGTTGGATGTTTTTGATTCTTAAAAAATTGTTGCGTTTGTTTATTTTACCCTATGAATCTGTACGTTTGAATTTATTTGACCGAAAAATTCATTTTTGGCCATTTTTGTATGTACAGTACTTGTGTTTGTGAACGAAAACAATATTACATGCATATCGAGAGATCTACACGTTTATGTAGGTGGTGTAGCATATAATCCTTGTTATCTCAAAAACAATAAAAATATCAGCATAAAGTTTCCGATGCATTCATTCAGGTGCTAAACTTTTTAAAGAGTCGATATTTAGATTGGCTAATTGTATGAAAATTTGTGAAGACTGTGATCATTTCGAAAAACTGATTTTTACGACCGTTGAACTTGAGTAGTTTTTTTTTCCGGAGATGATTTTCCAGAGATAGATTTTTCACATATTGAAGTATTTTGAAAGTTTTGCTTTCCTTCATATTCGAATGTTGCTTATATGAGAAGTGCCACGCCCTCTTGCTTGAGTTCGCCAAGTTTTTGTCCAGAGCTTTCACTAATTATTCCTAGTAAGTGTGCGAAATTTAGTCACATTACTTCAAATAAATTCTTGTCAAAATCCACCAAGTTCCTGATTAGAGTTTGCATTTACTAAGTTTTCTTAATATCTGTTTAAAAATCTGTTGGATTATAATCCAATCTAAATTCAGATAATTATCTGAAAAATAGCTTTCAGAATAGCATTTTAAAACTTTTGCTTATATAGGAGGTACCTCGTGTTCGAATTCACCTAGTTTTTACCTAGAACCTTCAGTTGTTAACCCTAGTATTTAGGTCATTTTGGTTCCGTTATCGTGAATAATGTTCATAAAATTGAGTTTTCAATATATTTTTTGTATGGGCGGTAGGCGTGTCCTTTGACATAGTTCGCTCATTTTCAATCCCACAAGCTAACTTTTACGGCAAAGGTAGTGTACCGAATTTCATCCAATTATCCCGTTCGATGAAAATTTCAAATGTATTAATATGTAGAGTACTTTACAAATACATTTCGAAAACCATATTTATTATACATAATAATTTATCATTGTTAAACAGTCCGCAGGTTAAATTATTGAGTTTCTGAATATCAGGCTCTATAGTCAGTTTAATGAAAATTATTGGATTGCATATTATTTTACTTATCATTATTTCATATGTTTTTATGTGCAATGCAAAGAAAACCTTTTTTTCAATATTTCGGTCTACGATATTGTCTAGAAAAATAAAGATGTCAACATAATTTAAATTATGTTTTATTGAATAAGTTATATGGCTTAAAAAAAAGCAAAATACTGTTTTATTTTTTTGCTTATTGCTATTTTCTAAGTTTATCTAGGAGCTTTACCTGTTTTTATTTAATAACCTCGATAGTAGAAACGTGCGTATTGTTGTTGTAATTTAAGCCTACCAAAAAAAGAAAAAAACCCAAAATTTAAACTTCAGAAGATATAGCCTCTGGAAATGTATTATGTATTGTTCTTAGTAAATGTAAAATACTTTCATAGTTAATTTACGAATTTTTGAATGAATTTTTTTTTAATCAACAATTCACTTTTTAGTTGTATTTATGTGAATTTAATTTATTAAAAAAAATACAACATTTCATTGAATTTTTGATGTACGTTCATACAAACGTATGTTTCTGAAGCGTTTCATCAGTTTATAAGTGGCTTAAAATATGGTTTAAGTCCTTTTGTCCTTTTATTTAGCGGCTTAACCGAATTCTCATATGCTATGAGTGTGAGTATGTACGAGGATATGCGGGTGATTTCACATAAAAGCTAATTCCGCTTGTTGAAATAAAATTTGTATTTTAGGCAGGGTCGATTTTATATGAAGCAAAATAAAATCATCCCCAAACCGACTCAAAAGTTAGAGGGACTCTTAAACACGATACCTGCATAATTTTTTTTTTTTTCGTTTCGAAAAAAACCAATGGACGACTTTGATTCTACTGAAAGTCTATTTTGGCTAAACAAAACATGTTTTTTGGTCATTACTTTTTTTTCATTAGAAAATGGATGCCCCAGAATGTTTTAGATTATGTTCTCACAAAAATTTTAGCCTTCAAAATTTTTCTTTTTTTTTTTTTGGTATATATACGCACGGTGGTTTTTAAAAAATTTTAAGTTTTTGAAATACCACCCTCGATTTTTTTCAGGGATAATGTTGGGAGACCCTTCTACTATCTAAATCCGCAAACCGCGAAATCGAACGTCCAGCCGTTTTTTTTTTTCGACCTTTTAGTTTTTTTAACGATTTTTGAGTATATCTCGGTGTGTATATACACATTATGTACACATATATATGTATATACGTACATATATATACATACATACATACATACATATAAAAGATATCGTTTCCGCCCCATTTATTTTTTTAAAAAATCGGTTTTTTCGTATATAAGAAAAACACAAACAAAAACCGGAAACGAAAGTAGTCACTCCAGATGTGATTTTTGATGCTCAATCCGATTCCGGTATTAAAATTGCTTTATTACGTCTGGACTTTGAGATATCCTTACATATATGTTTAAAGGACACCATTTCTTTTCCTATTTTTGAAGTTATATAACAAGATAAGGTAATATTATGCCGTAAAATCTGGTATGACAGTTAATAGCCCTAGTTTTTTCCTTGAAAACTCAATCAAACCGATGACGATATCTTTTTTTTTGTCGGAGATATCTTTGCCTAAAAAGTTAAAAAAGTGCAAAAACACGATTTTTGGCTATATTGGATGTTATATGAAGGACACACAAAATTTTTTTGGGAATTTCTATTACCAGAAACATTTGGTACTTTCTTTTGGCTTTAAATTGAGCTATCAAATGTTTATCTGCAATATTTCTCTGCAAAGTTATGTTAACTTTAAAATCACACCATGAAACTTAAAGCGAAAAATCTCGGTTTTCGGCTGTATTTGAGGTTGTATACAGTACGGACGAAATTCGTCTGCTCTTTTTTACCAACCGAAGCATTTAAAACCATTCTTTATCATCAAAATGAGCTAACAAGTGGTCTCTTGTAATTGTTTTCTAAAAAGTTATGGCTATTTTAAGACGACATGTTGCAGCAATATAAGGAATACTCGTACACTGTGAGTTTGCACTCCATAATGTAATTATTAGATGGTCATAACTTTGTGGAAAACAATCACAAGAGACCACTTGTTAGCTCATTTTTAAGATAAAGAATGGTTTTAAATGCTTCGGTTGGTAAAAAAGAGCAGACGAATTTCGTCCGTACTGTATACAACCTCAAATATAGCCGAAAACCGAGATTTTTCGCTTTAAGTTTCATGGTGTGATTTTAAAGTTAACATAACTTTGCAGAGAAATATTGCAGATAAACATTTGATAGCTCAATTTAAAGCCAAAAGAAAGTACCAAATGTTTCTGGTAATAGAAATTCCCAAAAAAATTTTGTGCGTCCTGCATATAACAAAATCGTGTTTTTGCACTTTTTTAACTTTTTAGGCAAAGATATCTCCGACAAAAAAAAAGATATCGTTATCGGTTTGATTGAGTTTTCAAGGAAAAAACTAGGGCTATTAACTGTCATACCAGATTTTACGGCATAATATTACCTTATCTTGTTATATAACTTCAAAAATAGGAAAAAAATGGTGTCCTTTAAACATATATGTAAGTCCAGACATAATAAAGCAATTTTAATACCGGAATCGGATTGAGCATCAAAAACCACATCTGGAGTGACTACTTTCGTTTCCGGTTTTTGTTTGTGTTTTTCTTAAATACGAAAAAACCGATTTTTTAAAAAAATAAATGGTGCGGAAACGATACCTTTTATATGTATGTATGTATGTATGTATGTATATATATATATCCATATATATATTACACATATATACATATACAAGTATATATATGTACGTATATACATATATATGTGTACATAATATGTATATACACACCGAGATATACTCAAAAATCGTTAAAAAAACTAAAAGGTCGAAAAAAAAAAAACGGCTGGACGTTCGATTTCGCGGTTTGCGGATTTAGATACTAGAAGGGTCCCCCAACATTATCCCTGAAAAAAATCGCGGGTGGTATTTCAAAACGTTAAAATTTTTTAAAAACCACCGTGTACGGTAACCATGTCTGCAAAAGCAAAAAAATAAAACAGTATTTTGCTTCATGTCTGTTTGAGCAAAGTCGGGGACAAAACGAAATTTGTGCAATAAAAACCGAGGATAATCGAGGACAATTAGAGGAAAATCGGAAACAAATAAATTTTGGAGCAAACAATGACTGATGGGCAAAAAAAAATTTTTTTCATTTCAAAATGTAAGCTCCTTAAAAGCACAAAAGTATACCTACGTACGAGGTCATCAACAGTACGATTTCATACTTGAATTTAAAACTGAAAACATTATTTATTGCTAGTTATTAAAAACATTTATTATTAGAACATTAAAATAATGAATTCTTTAGTATTAAATAACGAAAAACAAAAATAATCTTCAGTTCATATTAAAAAAAAAACCAATTAAAACGAATCAAGTCGTGAATTTGGAAAACTATTTAGTTTCTAAGTGAAAAAAAGCAATCTGCTCAAGAGATAACTTAATAGTTATTAGTGGACTGCGGATTATATGCAAAAACATATTTTTTGTTTTTTATTATTTTTTTATGGGAGTTTTAAGGCAGTACGTTTCATCAAAATTGGGATTGATTCAAGTACATTTAATTTTGCATATTTGGCATATTGCATATTTTTTGCATATTTTGAATATATTCTACATATTTGCATATTCAGTGCATATTCACCATAATTGACACAGTTCTGGTTCATGAACATGTTGGAAGAGTTTGAACTTTTTAAGGTTCCTTGGCAAGCTTAATGAAAGTATTAGGACGCTGATCAAGAATATATATATATACTTTTCCAAAACTGACACGCCTCCTACTCTGCGTTACAAACGAGAGGTCAAAGCGAATATACCCTGAATGTAGAGTATAAAAATAGTAAGGAGAATAAGAAAATGTGACCATCCAGAGCAAGAGGGACCTGATCTTCATAAAATCAAAAACATTATTAAGATTTTGGCCTGGAGGAAATAATGAAAAAGTTCTGTTGCTTGTGACAGATGCTGCATGCTAAAAGCTGGAGACCATTTAAAATTGTTTTATGCGAACTGGATTCATTTGACCTGTGCAGCTCATGGATAACATCGATTGGCAGGAACGATAAGAAATAATTTTATATTATTAAACAAATTAATATCGTCTGTAAATAAAATTTTTCGCAAGGCTCCACTTCGGATTCAATTACATCGGGAAAAGTTACCCAATGTTCCTTTGCACCCTGAGCTAATAATAACTAGATGGGGAACTTGGCTGGAAGCAGCATTATTTTATGCAGAGCATTTAAATGAAATCAAAGATGTTATCTGGCATCTCGACCTGAACGATGCAAAGGCTATTGCAAAAGCAAGATCAGTTATCGGAAAACCTCAACTCTTTGCAGATCTCGCATACGTGAAAACACATTTTGGATTTTTTCCGGAAATTATTAAAAAACTGGAGACAAGAGAGGTTATGCTTTATTATTCATTGGCATTGATAAATGAAGTTAAAAAAACTGTGGAAAAAATCAAAGAAAAATTCGGTTAAATATATCAAGATAAATTATATAACGTTTTGGTAGTGATGAGCAAAATTAGTCTTGGTCTTGCGTCTTGTTCTTGGTCTTGCAAATTTTGCGAGACCAAGACCAAGACCAAGATGCTGATATTTTTGCAAGACCAAGACCAAAACTGCTATGGTCTTGGTCTTGGTCTTGCTCACGATAATTGTCAAGACCAAGACTACTTTTCAGTCTTGCTAATTTATAGTTAAAAGTTGTTTCACGCCCGTTTTGAAGATAAAATCATCTCTCGATTTAATTTTGGCATCTTAAAAACCCAACTGCTTTGGAAAAATATGGTTTTGAATACTCAAGACTTAATGAGCAAGATCAAGACCAAGACTCAATATCAAAACCAAGACCAAGACCAAGACTCAATGTGCAAGAACAAGACCAAGACCAAGACTGCTATGGTCTTGGTCTTGATCTTGGTTTGCTCATCACTACGTTTTGGAGAGAAATCCTGGATATATGTTATTTCATTACAAAAATTAATGACGTATTGAATGGTGTGACAACAACTGAAATTACTGCTGTCAATCCAGATGTTGTGTCTTATTACAAGTACGCCCCTAGATGTAGAAAGATCATTTTCTGCTTACAAAATGATTCTTACAGATAAACGGCAAAATTTAACTTCAAAAAATTTAGAAAAAATATTTATTATTTACTGTCAATAATTACAATCAATAAGTTTTAGTGCATAAAATGCACAGAAATAATTTAATTTGTGGTTTTGTTAAACTTTATTACTACGAAATCGAAACCATAAATTTAAATAAATAAAACTAAATAAAATACATTTTTTTTTCTACAATAATTCCTCGAAACGTATAAAAATGTGGTATATTTTCAGAATATTTTTGCATATTTTTGGAATATTTTAGAATAGGCAAAGAATATGTTTTGCATATTTTTGGCATATTCTGATATGTCACTATAAATCAGTTCTGGAATACAGAAAACATATTTCACAAATAATATTGTATACAATTTTTTTAATGATCACCAAAAAAGTGGAATATAATCCGCAGTCTAGTTATTAGCTTTAGGAAAAAAACATCGGATTTGAAGAAATAAAATTTTTATGTCTCCTAAAAATTTTGAAAAATCTGATATGAGGACATGAGATGTTTTTGAAATTCACGATTTAATTTAACAAAAATTTTAATAAAAAAAATGACATTAAATAAATGCTTTTTATAAACTTAGGTCAAATGATCACAATTCAGTCTTTTTTTATACTTGTACTACCATAAAACTGGAGCCGATTTACAATGTTCAGTTAAGCCTAAGCTTTAGCTGGCACTTTGACATTAAATTTTACACAAAATTATATATATCTGCAAGTTGAGTTTTTATCAATGACTCTCAATATTTTGTGACAGAAGAAATTTTTTCAAAATGTCTTCGAGACAGTTTAAATTATAATTACATTTTGTAATTAAAATAGATTTAAGTGTTTTTTCTTGAGAGCTGTAATTTTTCGCTGGTCCAAGTGTTATTCATGATGGAGAAAATCCTTTCCGTGGAAGTATTTGACCCTGGCAAACACAAGCTAAACTCAACTATTGTTACAATGTTGGAAGAAATTTGGTTTTTGGAGAAATAAGTAAAAATTTCAACCCATTTTTGAACCACTGTTTTTCCTATATCTAGCCATTTCTGAATTTTACAAGTACTTAAAAAACTTTTTACTTGAACTCGTCGAATAACTCTGTGTCACTTATTTTAATATCACATCGCTTTTCCAATATAAAAGCTAAGCTTTCTTCTACATCAAGCCAAGAAGGAACTTTACGAAGAAGCATCTAATTCAAAACGTCTAATTCTTTTAAAGATGTATCTCACTGACTTAAATACTTGTAGCTATTATTATAAAACTCAGTTACGTTATTTTTAAAATTAATTGCGTCAATATAACAATTCAGTTATCTTGGTTTTAACTACAAATGCAAAAATTGTGCATCTTTTCGTTGCATTAATTTTAGTGTGAGATATTCTATAATCGAAGACACCTCAGACATGCATACTTCTTGAGATTCAATTTCAGCAATATTGATATGAAATATTGCTGCTTGAGAGTGGACAAAAAACAACAAAACTTCAGAGCAAGGATATTTAAATTTTTTTTTAAATTGTGGGGCATTCAGCTTGCGACAAAAAATATTCTTTTAAAGGCTTAAACAGTTTTATGATTCTTTCTACAGTGGGTGCCAGAGTAAGCCATCTTGTCTTGCAGAACCCCAATAGTTTATCGTATTCAATTTCTAAACCATCACAAATTTGTTTAAACTGCTGAACGCGAACAGTGTATGGATATAAGTATGTAGAAAAAAGAATAAATTTTGACAACTACTTCAATATCTACGGGAAGGCATTCTGTTGCCGTCTGGATGCAGTTGTTTAAAAAAAAAATGACATTCGTTTTTATACAAAAAACTATAATTCGTTTTTGTCCTTTTATATGAAATTGCCCCAAAGATGTGTCTGTTAAAATATGCATATGGCCGTATTTGGTTACAATTAAACATATTGTTTGCGGTTTGTTGTTCGAAGTCAATGCGATTACATTATATTTATTATGGTGAAAGGACCTGTTGTTGTTTTCATGTAAGTACATACACACATACTTCCATGTAAGGGTTTTTATGTTGTAAAAAAAAAATCAATTCTAGCTTTATAGCTTATCTGTATTTTACATGCATATAAATATATATAAATAATTTATTGAATAATTGAATGGGGATTATTTGATTTCGTTAATTGAAAAATTGTTTGTTGAAAATTCGGTTTTTGTGGTAGTGAAATTTTTAAGTGCATTAATTAATGTAGAATTTTTTACAAAATATTTTCCATTTTGCTCATTTTTATTTTTAATGTACAATGGAATGTGGCCAAATAGTCAATCAATTGCAATCCATTTAAAGTAGTATGCACAAATAATATTGAAAAATTCTAATTCAAAATTTAATAAATTGCACTGGACTGATAATTTTTTTTTCATTCCCGAATTCAATCTTCCACTTTACTGATATGAACTTAGTTTTTTCTATCACGTCAGGATTTTGCTTCATCCACTCTTCGAACTTTGAAAAGTGCTGCATTCCATCATAAGCCGTATTTCATTGATAAAGTGTAATTCTGTGGCCGCGCGGAAAAATCAGGTAACTCCATTTTTCAAAAAGAGGAGTAAAACGCGTTTAACTTTTTAATGAATTTAGCATGTTTTATCATTTTTATTCCTTTTTTGGCGTAAATAACTTGGGAAAACTCTCTTTTGAAAGAAAATGAAGATTTTGTGAGACATTTCACTCAATTTTAGACAAAAAATACAGCTAAACATGGTCAGTTACCTGGTTTTTCCGCAAAAATGAAGTTACCTGGTTTTTCCAAAAAGATGCTCTATTTTCAATGTATGAGAATGTTACAACCCAACGAAGCGCTTCGAGCTAATGACCTGCCTATGTTAATTTCTGTGCTATTGGATGTAAAAGAGATGTGCTTCACTGCTGCGCTAGAGCGCTTCGGAAGCACTATTGATGCGCTCCGAACATAAGTGTTAATCATTGATCGAATGATGAAAGTTTAATTGTGAGGAAAACGTCTAGGTTGAAGCAGAAGCAAAAGTAGTTGTATTTCATCAAAGCAGCCATTTGAAATAAATCACACATGAAATTTTTTATTTCCATGATATGAGCGTGCAATTTCGAAAAGGTCACATCTCCAAAACGAGGCAAAAGTAATGTTATAATATTAATTGGCTGACATTTTGTTAGGAATGAATAAAATTGATCTCTGTTCTAACGAGAAATTTATCTGATGATATGGAATTGTTAAAATTAAGTTGAAAGAATGATATCGATCAAATAACCGACCATTATGGCACATAATTTATATGACATTACTTTTGCTCGTTTTGGAGATGTGACCTTTTCGAAATTGCACATTCATATATTCAGTTTACTATTTGTCAATATAATGATATACATAAATTGTATTTGGATTTCTGTTGAATTTTCTAGATGAATTGAAAAATTTGTGGAGTTGCCTGGTTTTTCCGCAAACGGTATGGAGTTACCTTGTTATTTCCCAAAATGTATCATTTGCGCAATTTTTGTTTCTTAATAACTTGGAAATGATATGCATTATTAAAATTTTGCTCTGATAGAATGATTGTAAGATAAAAAAACATTCCATTTTTCATGGTTTTTCCATTTTCCAAAAAAATGGAGTTACCTGGTTTTTCCGCGCGACCACAGAATTTATTTTAACCAAATGCATCGAATGGGAAGAAATGAAACTGCTTCCAAGAAGAGCGCAATAGAGGCATTTCTCTGGTAGCACTCAAAATATTTCATATTAAAATTTTTTTTTTTGCTGATAAAAGTTAATAAATCTAACAAATGTTACAGAAAAAATTAAATTTTTGTGAAATGGTACTTAAAATTTTGAAAAACTTCCACAGGAGCGTATTTCATATGCTTCCAAATGGTATAACATATTTTGATGAAATTTGGTATGTGGATCTGGATCACGAGTATCTAAAGCATAACGAAAAGTGGGCTTTGTTTTATGATTGCCCCGCCCACTTTTTACCAAAATGAAAATTTTGGTTAATAACTCAGGCACAAAAAAAAAATGGAATGAACTTTTTAATTCTTGTATGCAGTCTTATGTACTTTTTGACGCTGAATCCGTCTTCATCAGCAGAACTGTCATTATACCTGTAGGATTTTGAAATATCCTGAAGTTCAGTCTTACAGCGTAGCTACAAGAAAAGGAGGAATTCTTTTTTATTAATATCATCTAATAGCCACCCTCTTGCTTATCAAAATATCCTTTCGAATTTTTCCAATAGGACTTTTATTTTCCGAGTTATGATCCTTTGAAGATAAGATATTTCAGCCTCCATACAAAAGATGAAATATTTTGGTTGCGTGGCATATCCCATTTATTTATTTTAGGGCATTCAATTTCTCCAAAAAAATTTGAGTTCTTGATATTTCCGAGCTTTATCTTATTATTATTCTCATCAGTTAATTTATCATTTTGAAAGCATGAAAGTTGTAATTGAAAAGATACGAATTTCATCACAAAAAAAAGCTTTGAATAAAAACATCGACTAAAATAATAAGATCAGATTGTTGACCAAACAGGGATCGGTCTCCAGGTACTGTTATCAAAAAGTGTCGCAAGGATTTAGTTTCGGCGACATAGCCATCGGAAAATACAGAAAATTAAAACGAAATAACGCCCAAAAAATATAAAATAACATTTGATTTTTATTTTGGGCTTTAGGTCAAAAAATTAAACTGAAAAGTTCTTTAAAATTTCTTCAATATGCACTATCAACAACACAAGAACTGTTTCCAACATTCAACTGCATTGCAGAAGGTGAAGACTTTATACAAACACTAAAAGACAGAGAAGATCAAGAGACTGCACGAATACATCCCAGTAGCAATGGGTAATAGCTAGCATAAGAGTTGGTAATAGCAAAAGTGAGGGTCTAACCTATTACCGCATCGCTGAATTTTAACACAGCGATGTCATTGAAAACTCAGATGTGAACAACTCGCATACAAGGGTGTAGGAGTGTATCAGCTCTTACCTATTCATATGCCAACTCCTATGACCTATTCACCTCTTACCTATTCATATGCCAACTCCTATGACCTATTCACCTCTTACCTATTCATATTACTTTGAAGAACAAAAATTACATAACTAATTGAATATTTTTAAAAAATTATTTTTGATTGCAATTTTACGTCTTTCGCCACAAAGATTCATCATATTGATGTAACTATAATTATTTTTATTTTACTAAATTAATTATAATTGAAAAATTGCAAGTTGAAAAACTTTTGTGTTTGGTCTGGGCCGGAGTTGAACCGAGGACCTCACGGTTGCTACAACTTTCAATCGCAGTGCCAGTCGCTAGACCACTGCTCCATCCTCGCGCTCTTGCGAAGCTGACTTATTGACTTATTTTGTTTTTGCTAGTGGGCTATTACCAACTCGCTTACGTTTTTCATAACTAGAGCAAAAGTAAACAAAAAAAAATCGCAGCAATAATTGTCTTATTACCAACTCGCTGAAATATTCAGAACTTAAGCAATCATCCTCGTCTCTTGCCCCGCAAGTTATTACCAACTCAATTGCCATTTTCAGTATTGAATTCAATTGCTAGTGGGCGGACTACGATAACAAAATGAGGACAATACTAAGAGATATGTGTACATATCAGGAAATAAATAAGGATCCCACGACGACATTGCAAGAAGCCAACAATAAAATCCTCGATAAATTATGTAGAGCCAACGTCATCACAGACCTTGAGAAACTAAAGATGACAATTAGAACAGCAACTGCACCAAGGATATACGGTCTCCCTAAAATCCATAAGGAAATATATATATAATGTAAAAGACGCAGTGGACTTCAAAAACAGACTTAACAATACATATATAGATGACGATGAAACCTTAGTCTCGTTTGACGTAATTTCCTTATTCCCCAGCATACCTATAGATTTTGCTATTAACACAATTGACAAAAAATGGACAATTATTGAACAACATACAAAGATGACGAAGAAATTATTTTTGGTCGCAGTTAGGTTTTGCATAAAAGACAACCGATATTTTAAATTCAATGACAAAGTTTATAAACAGCTAAAAGGTATGCCAATGGGTTCACCAGCATCACCAATAATAGCTGATATCGTTATAGAGGAGTTATTAGACAAATGTTTGAATGATCTTGACGTTAAACCTCGGATGACCACAAAATATGTAGATGACTTGTTTGCCATAGTAAAAAAAAAAAAAAATAAAAAAAGACGAAATAGAAAGAACATTAAACGCACTTAATACGTTTCACCGACGAATAAAATTTACGATAGAAAAAGAACAAGACCAAAAACTCTGCTACTTAGATACAATTATTATAAGGAAAGACAACATAATTGAATCTGACTGGTACCAAAAACCTATGGCAAGGGGACGATTACTTAATTTTACATCTAAACACCCCAAAAAAAAAATTTTCAACACGGCCAAAAATTTTATTCGACGAGTATTTAATATTAGTGACAACCTTTTCCATAAAGACAATAAGAAAAAAATCCTGAAGATACTTAAAGACAATGGTTTTCCAGAAACGACAATACATAATCTTATAAAAAGACAAGAAGACGACAAAAACAACCATAATATAGTCGAGGACATACCTAAAATATATAAGTCACTGAAGTATGTACCAGGTTTCTCAGAAGAATTCAAAAAGTCGGACATTTACAACAAGGACAAATATAAAATAGCATATAAGACAAATAATACACTGAGTCGACTATACACTAATAAATAAAATAGACCCCCTTGACAAATCGAATTTGATTTATCAAATTTCGTGCAAAGGAAACGGATCCAACATATGCAACAAAGTATATGTTGGAACAACAAAACAAAAATTAAGGACAAGATTAGCTGGACATAAATCGGACCAAAAGACCCTTAGAAATTCTGATCACAAAACAGCACTTGCTGCCCACTGTAGCAAAACGAAACATACTCCAGACTTTGAACATATTAAAATATTACATCTACACAACAACGGCTCAATTACAAGACAGACACCGACAACTGCGCACACATTTACAGACAACTAATAAGAACAAAAAGATCAAAAAACAAAACATTGACCAGCTGATCAACACAAAATAAAAACATTCGACAACTGAGAGGCTAAAAGTAAAGTGCAATAACATATGTGCAATATTTTTACCCTTTTGTGTCGTGTGTTTGTGTTTTTTAATTATGTTATTTATTTATTTTTGCAATTTTGTGTGCTGTAATGTCTTGTTTTTTGACAATTGGTGCAAACCATTTCAAAACGATCAAGATTTTTTTTATGGCATCCGATTTGGCTATAAATTGGCATAAGCAATAGTTGCATAGTGGAAAAAATTACTACCAAATATTTTTTCAAGATTTAAAAAAATGGCGGAGATATGGGATTAGGTTAGTTTTTTTTGAGAAGCTATAACTTCGGTTGCATTTATCCAATTTTCAATTTTATAGTGTTAAATAATTTGTCTTAAAACAGGCTTTGAAATAAAAACTAGCAAACATTTTTTTTTTTTTTTTTTATATAGCTTACACTGAAAACAAAAATTTAAATTGAGTTTCCCAAAATACGTCCTCTTTAATATTTTTTATTTTTCTTGTAAAAAAAGCTACAAGTGTAACTTACCAGTCCTCCAAAAATTGGAGTGGGCCTCCCAGTGGTTCTCCAGAAAAACAATAAAATGTAGCTTTTGCCGCAATTTTTCAGTACAATTTTTTTGAATTTGAAATTTTTAATTAAACGTTAATTTGAATTTGAAAAAAGTGCGTTGGTACTTATATTAGTACTATACAAACAAAAAAACAGTCAATAAACTATTTTCAGCATTTGAAAATTTTTTTTAATAAAAATTTTAAATTAAAAAAATGTACTGAAAAATTGGGGAAGATGCTACATTTTATTGTTTTTCTGGAGAACCACTAGCAGGCCCACTCCAATTTTTGGAGGACTGGTAAGTTACACTTGTAGCTCTTTTTACAAGAAAAATAAAAAATATTAAAAAAGACGTATTTTGGGAAACTCAATTTAAATTTTTTTTTTCAGTGTAAACTATATATATATAAAAAAAAAAAAAATGTTTGCTAGTTTTTATTTTAAAGTCTGTTTTAAGACAAATCATTTAACACCATAAAATTGAAAATTGAATAAATGCAACCGAAGTTATAGCTTCTCAAAAAAAACTTACCTAAAAATTTCAAAGTCCCATATCTCCGCCATTTTTTTAAATTTTGAAAAAATATTTGGTAGTAATTTTTTCCACTATGCAATCGGATGCCATGATCAAATTTCTTGATCGTTTACACATGGTTTGTACCAATTATTTAGTTTATTTTACCCAAGTAAGTTTTATTTTTAAATATGTTAAAAAAATGGTGTTAATATTGTAATATATTCTATAATAGAGTCCCTGATGATCACAGCCAATGGATGTCGAAATATTGGACAAAAATAAATTGAAGAAATTTTAAAGAACTTTTCTTTTTAATTTTTTGACCTAAAGCCCAAAATAAAAATCAAATATTTAAACCAAAAGGTCACTAAAATTTATATCAAACAATATAAAATAACGCCAAAAAAACCAAAACTAAAAAAGGCCCAAACTATTTTCATATAAATTTGGGCGATAATCATTTTGGAAATAACGCACAAAATTTATTTATTTATAAAAATAATAGTTCGAGCGTTATTTCGTTTTTGTTTTCTGAATTTGGCTTTGATTATTTGTAGGGCTTAGTTTCCTTACCAGTATTCTGCGGTCTGTTTATCAAGTTTTTTTTAAATACTTGAATCATATTGTGAGGTAACAAGTCGCTGGGTGCTCGTTTGATGCCTCCACATATTTATTTTATATCGAACATTGAATGTGAATTAATTTAAAATGATAAACATTGTATTTGAAATGTGTTAATTAGTATAATGAGAAAGTTGAGGAAGACAACAAAATAATTGGACGACAGTTTAATATATTAAGTACAATTTTTTTGGTAACATGTGACAACACCAGTCAACAGCTGTTACCGCAATCAGCTGTTCACTCACCACACCGAGGTGAGTTGGGATGATTATAACCTCAGTATAGGCAGAAAATATTGTCATTCGAGCGGCGACCGGCAGCGAGTAAGGGTGGTGAGCATAGTAGTTAGTGGCATTAGTTAGCATGGTATTAAGCCAAGCCGATACTGTGAACATTAAAATAAGTGGCAATTAGCTAGAACGGTATTGAGCCAAGCCGATACTGTGAGAGTGAGAAACCATAGTAATTAGCGGTATTTAGATAGAACAGTATTGAGCCAAGCCGATACTGCGAGAGTGAGAAATCGTAATACATAGTGGCATTTAGTTAGAACGGTATTGAGCCAAGCCGATACTGTGAGAGATCATAGTAATTAGCGGTATTTAGATAGAACGATATTGAGCCAAGCCGATACTGTGAGAGTCAGAAATCGTAATAAATAGTGCCATTTAGTTAGAACGGTATTGAGCCAACCCTATACTGTGAGAGATCATAGTAATTAGCGGTATTTAGATAGAATGGTATTGAGCCAAGCCGATACTGTGAGAGTCAGAAATCGTAATAAATAGTGCCATTTAGTTAGAACGGTACTGAGCCAACCCTATACTGTGAGAGTGAGATATCGTAATAAACACTGCCATTTAGTTAGAACAGTATTGTGCCAAGCCGATACTGTGTGAGTGAGAAAGCATAATAACCAAGGATATTCCGTTGTAACGGTATTAAGCTAAGCTGATAACGTATAGGCCGGACGTTCGAATCAAATTGTATCGCGCGCAAATTTGTAAATAGAGTACCGTAATTTTAAGAAATTTGTAGATAAAAAAACGAAAACCGGTGTTTATATTCAATTTAAACGGAATTAATAATAACTGTTAACTCTTTCTCCAAAATAAAAATATTTTGCGATGCAAACCTTGGCCACCGGCAAGCCAAAACCTCGGCCGTAGCAAAAGCTTCGTCACAATATCTTCTAAAGACTAAATAGGCAAAAAAACTATAAAATCCCATAGATATTGAATGGCCAGAAGGTGATGAAGCTTTGTCAGCAGATGCATTTACAGCTTTTGAATTGCTACTCACAATGGATCCACTTGAAAGGCCTACAGCTAAGGAAGTCCAATAGATGCGATTTTTATATCAATCGATTGGAATAACATTGTAAATGAGACGGCACCCTTTGTACCATCACCTAACAATCTAACAGATACAGCATATTTTGAAGCACGCAATAACTTGCAACACTTAAAGTTATCAAATTTTAAAAGTGATGATTAGTACGATAATTTAACATTGTGATAAGTTAAGTTTGAATTTATTTTTTATTTTCTTTATTTTTATGTAATGTATTTAATATGTTTAATGTTTTCATAAAATAATAAATATTTATTGAGCAATACTTACAGGATAATGTAAAAAAATGCATATTCCTGTTTATGTTTAAACTTTAAAATTTAATAACATACTCGTAAAATATGCAAAACGAGTACATACCTTAATACCAATTGTTATTCTTAATATTTAATATTCTACTATTTGTAGTTTGTTGAAGTTATTCTATAATTTTTATCGAAAATGTAAAAAACAAAAGTTTGTTTTAATTTAAATTAAAAATATAAATACCCATGCACGTCAATTTATTCAGTAAAGTAATAATTATATATATTAAAGAACTTTATTTACAAAGTGTTAACGAAGCGTTAATGACAAGAATCCATTAAATCTCAATAATAAACTTTTTTACTCCACCCACAGTCAGCCTGAAATTTAAAGAAAAAAACAAGCAATACAATACAATTTTTCTTCAAATTGCTGTTAGTTGCAGACTAGTGCGCACTACTTGAAGTTCTTTTTGGATTCACGCTTTTCTATGTCTTCTTTAAATTTTCGCCCTAAAATAGTTAACATCAAATCAACTTCAAGTGCAGCTTGGTGGATAAAAAATCCGTTTGCTAAGGCTAGACTCAGAAAGCAAAGGAAACAATCAGTTGGAAAAACCTTTTGCAAGGATATTGCTGATTTATTTCGAAACCTATCTATACATGGTTACAGCAAGTTGTTTCTTCCTGATTTTTGTATATGGGAAAAGTAAGATAGAACTACTTACGTGTATTTACTGAAGAACTGTTGTAAATTAATACTATTTGCATTTAATGCAGACTTATTTGGCTGGTCGTTCATACTATAACTTTGTTTGCTCTGCTCACGGTGCTGTCGCTTACATGGGAGCAATTCGTTGCTCAGTACTTTGCGATTAGCTTGCATGATCCACTATACCCAGTGGAGGATGTACCGTTTCCGGCTGTATCAATTTGCTCCAATAATCGCATTTCCAGACAGGCTGCACTACAATACGCGAATGATTTGTAAGTTAAAAGTTTTCCTTGTTTTTATAAAAATTCCACGTTTTAATACACTCAATATTCATGATCAAAAAAATGTGTATATTAAGTATGTATACATGGGGGTTATTGTGGAAAAAATATTCCAGGGGAATTTTTCTTAAACTGCAGTGGAGAATGGGGGATATCATGAATTTGTTTGCAAATTCCCTCTCGAGAATATATTCCTTTCTTACAAGAGAGCATTTGCAATCGTAAACATTTCGATAATGGATTCCGTTTCCAGCAGGAATGCTCTTTTCCAATTTTTTTTTTTTTAATTTTCTTCCAGTTTTCGCCGAAAAACTACTATGCAAAAACTGTATAAACAAACTTTAAACATGTAAATTTCATTAAAAACAATCAAAAAAAAATATTATTTCAAAATCGTTGATGGTTGGTCTACGTGTTTGGCCAAATAAATCACCAAACCTTCACACTTGCCAAGAAGCTGAAGGAGTCAAGTGAAATGAATAATTTTAGTCAAGTTAACTTTAGTGACTCCTGATATTTTTTTTCTTAAACCTATTTTATTTTATAACGCTTTTATTGCAAAGAAAGAATATGTAATCAAAAAGTGTCGCTCGGATTCCGGGGACATAGCCATTGTCATATATTATTTATTCGTGCTTCGAATTCCCTGCCAAAGAATTAGGCAATAAATTCTTTTAAAAAATGTTTAAACATTCTCTCAAGCTAGAAGAGTTAGAGAGGTGAAAGTTGAAATGTTGGAACTAGCCTACAATCTTACGAAAAATTTGGTATACTGATATATGGAATGCTATCACTATGAACGGAGAAAAAAGATGACAAACTTTAAACCACTCTGACTCGTTAAATAGAAGAGCTAGAGGGGTCAAAGTTGACAATTTTTAAAGCAATAGATCTTGCAAATTATTTAGAAAGCTAGAAAGTAGAATTAGCCTACAATCTTTCGAAAAATTTGGTATACTCAGATATGAGACACGTAAAATAAAAGAGCAAAGAGGGATCAAAGTTCATAAGTTTTAAAGCCATATATCTCGCAAACTATAAGAGCTAGAGGGGCAAAAGTTGGCTTACAATCTTACGAAAAATTTGGTTAACTCAGATATTGGCCACGAACATTATGAAATAATGATGTTGCGAATACATACTAGGGTGTAATACTAAATACGTCCAACGGTATTGACCTAGAAAGTATAAATAAAAGAACATAAAGCCAACGACTTCTCTGCACCATCATGAACTTTAAAAAGATCTATTTGGTAGAAACTTTACTGTCTCCAAATTGATCTTCACCGGACATTGACAATGAAGCTGTTTAAATTGTTAGACACTTACTTTTTTACGTATTAATGACATGCTGATATTCCATATGTGATTCGTTAGAAAAAGCAAACACCCAAGAGATCTTCCCATTGAATTCTTTTTGGAACGCATAAAAGGCTTTACGAATATGTATTACAAATATGGCAGGGAAGCCGTCATCGACAGTCATGATAATTTTCAAACATTCTTGGATACATATGATACATGGGATAACGAAACATTTTACAACACGAAAAGAGCAATGAGACGGGTAAGCATTTTGTTTTTGTTTTTTTAGTGAAAACTAAATATAAATTTTCTTTTGGATGAAACATTCCATAAATAAGCTGACACCAAAGTGTGAGGAGTTTCTTTTAAAATGTAGCCTAGCTGGTGTAGATATTGATTGCATAAGCAAAACTGCCTTTCAGGATAGTATGACTGCCTTTGGACCTTGTTGTACATTTAATTGGGATGACATGTAAGTTTTTGAATGCATTTGCAAATTATAAAACTTCTGCTTGTATAGACTTTTGGTCATACTAGAAGCGTATAACGTTAAACTTGATCAAGAGTCCTTATAGACACATAATTCTGAGCTAAATAAAGTAGAGATTTCTATTTATTTGTTTTTTAGTTATAGTCAGCGAAAACGTAAAAATAGTTTTGTTGTTCCTGATATGGGTCTAAGTGTTACACTAAACACAAGTCAGAGTGATGATTTTAGTCCTATCTTAAATATCTACAGTAGCATGGTTATTATACATGCACCCGGTGAGTTTGCTGACGTTGCATCTGGTGGTTCCCGCGTTGTTTTTCCAGCTTATGGTGAGGAGTCATTTATACCGCTAAGAGCTCGCATTGTCGACACAGTGGAAGAGATGAGAGCATTCTCACCTAAAACTGTAAGCAAATATGTACATTAAATGTTATTATCTACTAATTTTTTTTTTTGCAATGTTTATTTCTAGAGAAATTGCTATTTTGACAATGAAGTCATCAAATCAGATATATTGCTGAGAAGTTCTTATAGCTTTACTAATTGCATTACACGTTGCCGAATCAGTAGCATGTTGGCTCTATGCAGATGTTTACCATTCTATATGCCTCTCGATTTAGTGGATCGTTTAGATGGTGTTATATACTGCACATTACAGCATATACCCTGTTTGCAACGCTATACCTGTGAGTACACTTTTACTTCACTTCTACCTGTTAATGTGAGGACAGTATTCGATTTAACTCTTTACTCTACATACCTGTGAAGCTATTCATAAATAAGACTTACTGATATAGACAAATTAATTGACAGAGCTTTGGTTTCGGTTACGAAAGATCGGAACTTCCGATTGATTTTGACTTTTAACTTCAACTTCGGTTTCGAAAGTTTTGCATCGGAAGGTATTGTATAACGAAGGTTGAGTAAAAATTCACACCGTTTAATTGTTGAAATTAAAAGAAAGAATAAAAGCACTCAAGTAAATAACTAGAGAGTATGAATACAATTTTATCTCGGGAAATCCCTCACGTTTGTTCTCGCAGTGACGATATGGTTGATTGTTCTATGTTCCTATAATGCCTCTTTAATCTCCGACTCAAGTTTTGACTTCGGTTCAGACTACCCAAAATAAAATTTAAAATACTTGGTTCCGACTCCGGTTCCGGTAAATCGACCTCTGTAATATCCCTTATATAAGCTTCAGATCAGGATGATATATGGCAATTTTCATTTAAAAATTAATATTCAAACAAAATTTTCAAAATACTGCAGTGTAGGGTACGTGTAACATTTAATTAACAAGCCCTCTTTGGCATTTCTTACAATCACGAACACTCAGTAAGTTGAAAAAAAGTTGAAATTATTTTATGAAGCTTAGGAAATCGGTCAAACGGACGTGTTTCTTTGTAGGTCTTATGTAGAATTTCCAAAACCGAATATCTCCATGTTTTACTTACTACCCAGGTCCCCATCATCTATGTCAGAAAAAAATGTTTCCATTTCGAGCACAGTTTAAGTAATAAATCAAAATTTGCTTTAGTTAAATGGAACAATGTACTCACTCAACGTTCAAGGGTGCAAGGACTGGAACGTGAAATGGAAGATGCGCTTTACTGCTCCGAGTGCTTGCCTTCATGTGACGATGTTCAATATCATGCAACGCTGATGTCATTACCCGTAGACCGCTTTCGCTCAACTATAAACTTAGAGTAAGTATTATCGATTGCGATACCTAATGTTAATTGGGGGTGGTTTCTCTGGTTCTTCCGACGGACCTGGGATAAGGAGTATTTTATAATGGGCTATTACGCTGGGTATTCGCTAGAATAATTTTATTTATTTCTGAAAGGAATGCAGCTTATATTGGAAAGGACGATATATCTGTGGTGCGGGTTCATTTTGAAGATCTACATATGCAATATTTTCGACGAGTAGTTGTTAATGCATGGTTTGAAGCATTAAGTAAGTTGGTAGATATTTGCTTTTTTGTTTTTTTAAAGTTTATAATTCTTTCAACAGGTACTGTTGGCAATATTTGTGGTATTTTCATTGGATTTTCATTGGTGGCGATAGGCGAGATTTTATTTTACTTGTCCAAGTATTTTATTATGGCTTTAAAGGCGTTTGTGCAACAGCAGCGTAATAACCCAAGTAAAAAGAAAGTAAAAGGTGCAAAGTTGGATAGGCTGGATGAAAATGAACTTTACATTTGCCCATAATAACAAGTTGTTTTTTTTTTTTTATTAAATTATATGCCTTTATTTTGAAATGAAAAATTGAATACAGTCTATTATAAAATGTTTAGGAAAAATTAACTCAATTTGCTTTTTTTGAAAATATATGCACTTATTTTTACAAAATAATTAAATTGCAATACATATAAATACGATGCTTGCATAATTTACAAACAGAATTTTATTAATTTTTTTTATTTCGTTTTAATTAAGAACTTTTTAAATATATGTATAAATAAAGCTTGCAAAAAACTTTTTTATTAGTTATACAGTAGGACCGATTTTTCACATGAATTATTTAGAAAACAAAGCTAAAATAATATACATAAATTTATGCTTAAATATAATGCAAACCTAAAACATATAAAAAATGTAAAATACAAAAAATGTGTGTGTAATTTTTGTTAATGTTATGCTCGATTAAGCTTGCTAGTTTCTTTTATATAATTTTTTTTTGTCTAATTGTGTTGAACACGAGATTTTATCAAAGTGTACTTCAATAATAATTTTACTACATAAAAATGTATACCTTAAATTTCGTGTTATTATTGTTTGTTGTTTTTGGAGAAATTATGTGAGGACCAGTTTAAAAATGTTTTCCACGAGTTTGCCAAAGCTTCGCTTAATTTTGAACGGAAATGCTCACAAGCTTTTTTTCTATTCAAGGACCAAAAGAAGATATTAATTATTTATAATTTGCATATCTCAATACTTAAGAAAAAGCTTATAAATTGACATTATAAAAAAAATATTTTCTCAAATATTTCATTTTCCATGGAAGTATTTACAAAAAAAAAAAACTACTCACCAGTGTTTCTTTTAACCCTTTCGACCCGCAGAAAATCTGTGGGGTACACAATATTTGTGATAGGTTAATCTTAGAAACTAAATTTAAGTAAAATGTTTGACCGTATCTAAATTCAAATTTTCACCGTCAGAGGCGCTTCCGGTCTATACTCCCAACAGATGTTTTTTATTTGAATTTTCAGGATACAATGTCCTTGGAGTGGTTATAAGAAAAAACAGTGGTTACTAAAAATTGCATTAATTTTATTAATTTATTCAATTTAAGTGACGTAAATAACCGAGTTATATTATTCAAAATTATTTATTCAAAAATTTTTGGGATATATTGTCCCAACCAGTTCGAAAGGGTTAAGTAATTTTAATCTTTTTTCGAAGATTATTCTGGCAGTCCGGTTGATATCATCATTGAAATTAATGATTAAATAAGACAGCTATGTTTGCGCAAAATTTTAAGTGTATAAGTTTTATGTAGTTTCTTAAATTTACAAAAAATTTGAGCACGGTTGGACAAGTGGGCGTGGTACCTCCCATACAACTACAATATATTTTGGGCTATATCTTAAAAACGGAACGAGCTACGGTTACAAAATTTTAAATTATTCATATTCAAAGGTCAATAAAAATCATTTTTTTAAAGGTTTTTTCCTTTTAGAAATGTGAAAAGCTTAGTTTCATTTTGTTTGTGCACATGGTGGATAAAGGAATTTTTTATATTTACTACATAAATTTTTTACAATAGTAAAAAGTTATCAGGTCAAATTTTTTTTTTTGTGTCAAATTGACCAAATCGTTTTTATCAAAACAAGTTAATTTTTGCAATTTCATTCTCAACAACTTCTCGACTATTTGGTGATCCAAAAAAACGAGTGATTTTTTGTTACCTCTATTTTTCTAAAGCCACGAGTAACATGAAACTAAAGTAATTTGTACATGTTTTACACCGCCTTGAATGTTTCATATTGTTGCTACTCTTGTTGCATTGTTGTTGCTATTGCTATTGTGAACTATTCTATTATTTGTAGGCCAAATGAAAGTGGCTTTGTTGTAACGCTGAGTGTTGTTTGCTGCAGCTACAATGTATCGTATTCCATTTCGGCAAGCATCCAAGTTTCTGTTTTAAAATGCATTAAATTGTTTACATGCCATGTCGTCCTTTGTGTCCTGCACTTAGATTTTGTTTTTCTGTTGTTTTGATTTGTTTTGTTTACTTGGTTTGTTTTTTACTCTTGCTTTGTTTTAAGTTTCTCTTTTGCCTTAAACAAAACATGATTCCCAAAATTGTAGACTCTTTCAGGTTTTTTCGGACGTTTTTCTCGCTTCAAGAGCCACTCAATAGCCTCGTTTAGCGGATGTTAAATCTTTTTGTTTTTGTATGTAGCCGGCCTTTGTATTCGTATTTGCATGCATGCATCGGTATACGAGTACATACATGTGTATGTGGCTACGAAAGCAATGGCAGTACCCTGCAGTTAAATTTGGATCTATTCCCATATAGTGACTAGTTCAGCAACTGTTCAAAAAGGAACTAGGGTTGTTCTTGTTCCCACGTAGTGCACAGATCGTCAGTTTACAGAAAAAATACAAAGTTTTCATGTTGTTGTTTATCTTTATTTGCTCTCTTATTAACTGAGAAGTGCCGCTGATTGAGAAAATGTAGTATAGTAAGAGATTAATATATGTATACGAACAGTCACGTTTTTTTAATAAATTTACGAGGAAATACACTACTTTAAAGTAAAAAAATTGTTTTAATATCAGTATCGACGCACTGTTTCACATCTTCATATATTGGATTATCCAAAATTGTGTTAATTTATTGATTATTTGGAAAAATTGTAAATGTTTCATTCGCCATTTAAATTGCGCATTAGCTAATCCGTCTTTGTTTGCTCATTCTTCTTCTAATTACATCTCTCAATTTTAAGATAGGTACTCTTTCACTCAATCGAAGCTCTCAAAATTTTCAACTGTTTCTCGACTGGTGAATAGATAATGAAAAGGGAGACAATTATCTCTCGACTAGCGAAAAGGTAATGCGGAGGGAGACAATTGACGATTGATCCTGATTGGAAGTAGTCACCTTTCAATGTGGGTATTGCTAGAGTGACGTTACTCACCATTCACACGACAATAAATTTAAAAAATTAATGAAAATTACAATTTTTTAAAAGGTTTTTAGATATTTGCGTAGTAATTAAGTAGCACTACGTGTATTGTATTTAAGTAAAAATATATCCTTCCGCCTAATCTGATACGCAGTTTTTACAGGTGAAGAAACTGTTCCGTATATTTTACTTTTAAGGTTCTTCTTGCGAAAGACAAGTCTCCATTTTATATCATTAATGGAGGGGCGTACGAAGCAACTCTTTTTATCAGCTGAAATGTCTTCAATTTTATCATTCACTTATTTTATATACCTCGCCACCCTTTTTGGGATTTTATAAGCTTTCGTGGTGGATCGAATGCTTTTATTAGCCAATTTATTTCCTTGATTGCTGCGACCAATGCATTAAAATTGGTAATTCCACGATCGGTTTGTCGTGCGTTTTGTGACAATTGCTGTCCCAACTTATACGGCGTCCCATCCTATACGGCACTCCCTTTCATTATTTTTATATTATCTATATTTGCGATTTTGAGAATATCAGTAGGATTTTTTTTTGAAAAATGGATGAACAGAGGGATGATAGATTGGAAAGGAGGTGAGAAATAGTGAGGGGATAATTATTGCAGAAGCAACTAGTTGTCAGAAAACATCATTTTGTTAAAGCCTTTTTTACGTTTAATTTCTCCGATGGCTCACTTGAGAAATTTTTGCCCATATGCCACATATATTATACCAAAGTGTTTGTATGGATCTCAGCTATAGGTTAAAAGGCATAAATCCACCACTTGGGTGATTACTATTGAGCCGAATGTCATAAAATGCGAAAAATATCACTTTTTTGGGAATTTTGTGCTCTAACTTGCCGGAAATGCATTTTAAAGGACCAATTTGTTAGTAAAAGTTGTAGATATAGATGAGACGAACCAAACCTAATCATCAGATGCAATAAAACTTAATTTGCTTAAGAGATATATCGAAAAAACCACATAGTTCAAGGTCCAAAATTCAAACGGCCTTTTCTCGAAAACTAGAGCCAACTTGAACAAAATGGGCCAAATGGTATTTTTTTTACCTATATTTTCACCCCGCAGCGTCAGATCCGAGTTAACTTTTTTCGACCAAATTTTGTTCCACAGTGTTATCTGTATATAGTCCTTATGCAAGTGAAAAATACTAAGTCAGTTTTCCCTAGTTTTAAGTTGTTTGATATTTCTGATCTAAAATAATATAGTCTTCAGTTTGATAAGACCAATTTAGCCATATCTCTTTGAAAAGTGGTTTTTTTCATCATGAAAGTGAAAATAAAACAACAATTTCCATACAAAAAAAAAAAATCAAAATTTAATTTTTTTAACATCAAATATCTCCAAAATATCTTCGAAAATTGACTTAGTACTTTTCACTAGTATAGGGACAATATAATGTTGCTAGTATTTTGTTTCAGTAAAAAAAAAAAAATTACAACAATCGACCCAAAGGATTTAAAAATTTAAATAAAAATATGCGATGACGTTACACTCCAAAAAACAGAAGTGGGTTTTGACTTGGATTACAAAACTGCAAAACTTTGCGAATTGGGCATGGCTTTTTGAATAAAACTTTTTTTGGTAGGATTTGAAATAATCTAAGTTTATTTTCCAAGTAATCAAATTTCCAAATCTTTTCTGGTTTTTTATTAGTTTTAGTGCATGACATAACGCTCGTACGTAACTCACGTAAATTTCCATTGAAAATTTTAAGTTGAAATTGTTTTTAAAAATTATTTAACGCAAATTAAACATCAATTTAAGCTATTATATATTATATATTTTAACTTTTAACAAAAATATAAATTTTATTGATGTACTTGTAGAAAATATTGGAACATATATCTCACTAATGATGATTTTTTTTAGGGGCGTGGCATCGCCAATTTTCCCAGTGAACATTCGTTGTCCCGGCACTCTGTACATACTTATCAAATCTCATTCATGTGCGTTAAATATTTTCAGAGACATGATGAAGTAATTTTTATAAGGGCGTGGTACCTCATTTTGCCCAGTACACTTTATTTGTCTTGGTGCTTTTTACATATGTACATAATCTCATCCATGTACATTAAATAGTTTCAGAGCAATGCCTACTAGATTTGGTAATAATTCTAGCCCTAGCTTACTTGATCTCTTTGTTGTCTCAGATAACACTCAAGTACTCATTTTTGACCAAATTTCATTTATATCTGACCATGATTTAGTTTTTTGCACCTTTGATATTCACTTGAATTGCAAAGCAGCTGAGCCGACAAGCATCTCCTATTGCGACTACAACTCAATTGACCGTACTGCATTGTGTGATGCACTCATCAATATTAACTGGAATGAGTGTTGGTTTTTGGTCACAGTAGATGAGAAATTGGAGTTTATTTCTAAAAAAATCAATGAACTTGCAACTGCATATGTTCCTATTCGAACGCTTCAGATTAGGAGCAATTCTTGTCCATGGTACTCTGACCGAGTTAAACAGCATTTAAAACTGTGAAATAAACTTCATGTGAAATGGAAAAAGAGACCTACTAATGATAATTGGGAAGCTTAAAGGCTAGCTCGCAATGCTGCAGTCTCATTTGTTAGAAATGCCAAAATAAAGTATTTTTGTTCTAAACTGAATGCTTCGCTTTCTTCTAGGCAGCTATGGAAAAACTTGAGGAAACTTGGTGTTCACAAAAAAGAAGCTTTTGTATATAGTGTTGACTCAAATACATTGAATAATGCTTTTACAGCTAATGGTGTAAGCAATAGTAATATTACTTATGAGCCCAATGTGAGCAACTTGTATACTTCCATGGACCGATTTGAATTCAATGCAGTGGACGAATATGAGGTTTATAAATGCATTATGAAAGTCAGGTCCAATGCGGTTGGGGCTGATGGAATTTCGATCAGGTTTATCAAACTTATTTTGCCATATGTCATCAGTCCTATCACTCATTTAATTAACCATTGCATAACAACTTCTTGCTTTCCAAATTTATGGAAAGTTGCTGTTGTTATTCCTGTGGCTAAAAATCGATCTGCATCTGTGCCATCCGATTTTCAGCCTATAAGCATATTGCCATGTTTGTCTAAGGTATTTGAGTCAATTTTGTCTTTTCAAATATCACAACATTTAAATCTAAATAACCTGTTATCGCCATTCCAGTCGGGATTCCGGTCTAAACATAGCTGCTCTACTGCTATGACGAAAGTCATTGATGACATACGTTGTTCTTATGATATGGATCAGCTGACGTTGCTATGTCTTCTCGATTTTTCGAAGGCTTTCGATAGCGTAAACCACTCTATCTTATATAAAAAACTAAAGTTTTATTTTGGTTTTTGTGATAACTCTCTACGGCTAATAAGTAGTTATTTAAATGAAAGGGTACAAAAGGTCAAGATTAATAATATTTTCTCAGAAAATAATTTTTGTCGTGCTGGCGTTCCACAAGGCTCTGTGTTGGGACCTCTACTCTTTAGTATGTTCATAAATGACATTTTCAGGGTGTGTAGTAACGTTAAGATGCATGCATTTGCTGATGACATTCAAATGTACATGTCACGTCGTATTGGCTTAGTTGATGACCTTACACATAGATTCAATGAGGATTTGTCGGCGGTAAGCAATTGGGCTTTAAGCAATGATCTTTGCTTGAATCCGAATAAATCATATGTACTTCCAATTTCGCATGTGAAACCTGCTACGGAAAATATTGCTCCTCTCTTTGTAGGTAACTCTGAGCTCAAAATGGTTAGTAAAGCTATAAGCCTTGGTTATCACTTGACCTCCGATCACTCATGCACTTCACACATTAACCATGTTATCAGCAAAATTTATATGGTGCTTAGATGCTTGCGTTTGTCAGCTGACTTCACGCCCACTGAAATGAAGCTTAGGCTAGTTAAACAACTAATAGTTCCCTACATTACTTATTTTGAAGTCGTTTATATTAAGTTGGATTCTAGGTAACTACATAAGATTCAGGTAGCGCTTAACAATGCCACGCGTTATGTGTATGGGCTAAGAAGATATGACCATGTATCAGCTTGGAACACTAAGATTCTTGGCTGCTCTGTTGAAAAGTATCTTATGGCCAGGAATTGCATATTCTTGCATAAAATTATTCACGTTAAAGCTCCACTGTATCTGTATGAAAAACTCCGTTTTAGCATTTCTATGGGATGCAATAATCTAATCGTACCTAAACACAAATTCTACACTTCCACCAGATTATTCTTTATAAACGCCATTAGAATCTGGAACTCTTTGCCTAGTAATATTAAAGCCATAAGTAACTTCAACAACTTCAAGCATTTTGTCTTCTGCATTCTTCGTAAAATTAATATGTTATTTCTATTTATTATTATTATTTATTTTTTTCATATTATGTTTATTAGTATCCAGGCACCTCATAAGTTCTTTTTAACAATTTGTAACACTGTTTTATATATTTTTTATATTATTATCTATTTATATTACTTTCGTGACAAATTAAATTATCTATATTGACCACTGTAAATTTGTTGTACAGCAAAAGATATCGTTCTTATTGTACTAATGTCATTGTCTGAATAAATAAATAAATAAAAAAAAAACCCATATGTAAGTATGCCAAACCTTAAGGTGGAGAGTCGTATACAAGCATGAATCGCCGGTGCTTACGAAGAAAATTTTCCAACCGAAAGTTGCGGCGAAAAAAATCTTTTTTGTAATATGCGGACAAGAAAATCACTTTTTATAAAATGCGGCGAAGAAAATCACTTTTTACAAAATGCGGGGAAGAAAATAACTTTTTACAAAATGCGGCGAAGAAAATCACTTTAGAAAATGCGGCGAAGAAAATCACTTTTTACATAATGCGACGAAGAAAATCTCTTTATTTAGTGAGTACTTTTTCGACGAGTTACGAAAATAAACATTTTTAAAAAAGAGATTTTCTTCGCCGCATTTTGTAAAAAGTGATTTTCTTCGCCGCATTTTATAATAAGATATTTGCTTCTCCGCATTTTGTAATAAGTTATTTCCTTCTCCACATTTTGTAATAAGATATTTTCTTCTCCGCATTTTGTAAAAAGTGATATTCTTGTCCGCATTCGCACAAAAAAGATATTTTTCGCCGCAGTTTGAAAAAAAAGGATTTTCTTGTCCGCATTTAAAGAAGAGATAGTCTTCGTAAGCACCGGCGAAATATACTTTAAAAAAATATGCTGACAGAGTTGGAATTAGTTAAGGATTAACATTGAAAAGCCAAATGTCACCGCGGCTTATGAAGCCTACTGTTCTGACTCTGAAAGTCTTAATTAGAAGTCAGCAAGCACTGACCTCAGAAGTAGGCGATAGAAAAGTAATGAAGTCTTTGTCTTGCTAGACTATCACAATGACATACATTAGTATTTATTATTTATTTATTAATTAACTTATAATTACAAACTATAAGATAATGTAAGAAAGCAATGGCAACGAAGGCCTTCAGCTAACGTAAATTACAGGATATATTTACAAGTTATCATATTTACAAACATTGATATGAAAGAGAATCTTTATATGTAAAAAATTTTAAGTATTAGGCTAATATTAAATTAAATTAAAATGGTTATTGTTGTATACATATTTGTTAAATTAAGTGAAACAGGTTACAGGATTTTAAGAAAAATATAACCTTTTGAATAGATGTTATACTGGGGTGGGTAAGATGAAATAAAGGATCAGTGTTAGTGAAGATTTGGTTTCTGTTCATTCTAAAAGAGGGACACTCGGATAATAGGTGGGCTATAGTAATTTGTGTTGAAGAGTTGCAGTAAGGACAGTAGGGGGAATGGTTTTTATCTATGTAATGCAAGTGAGTTAAACAAGTATGGCCTAGTCTTAGGCGTTCACACTTAACTAAATCGGGCCTATTCAAGTCGCAGTGATGAAATTTTAAGTAAGTTGAATATGTTATTCTGTTTCCTCTTCTTCATTTCAGAATATACAAAATTCATCCTTCTCTAGTCTCATATCAAAGGGATGTTTCCTGTAACATTCAGTATACCTTTTCTGTTTAAGTAACTGTTTTGCTCTTTGTTCTTGGCACGAATGATTTTGTTTGTCTGTTGCTCCGCGAGACGCCTCAATCTTCCTGCATTTAAGGCTTAACGTACAGCTTTGGCGTCAGATAGAATATAAATGTTTCTTCCACTGGGAAGCAGACAGAGACATTCAGAATATTTTTTGTTTACGATGTAGAGTATTTAATTTCCGCCAGACCAAAGAAACTAATCTTAATAGTTTTCACTCGTTATAATTCTTTCTTGACAGTATTGTTTATAGAAGCCTGGTTTTTAGTTAATACTCCTATTAAGAGGATGTTATTTATGGAATTGTGGTTTAGTTTTTATTTAATATACCGATTTGTTATAGACTCAGGTTAAAAAAAAATAATTATGCCCATTTTGTGCTGTTTGTATTTGTTACGAGTCGTGACAAAAGGGATCTTGTCTAACCAGAGTAAAAGTTTAGGACAAAATTTCATGTTTTTGGTTTTTGCCACCAAAAAGTACCTAAGTAAATATCTCAAGATCAACTAACAAGCCTCACATTTATGTGTATAACCTTATGGGCACTTGTATTTTTTCCTTATTTGAGTTAAGTTTTTATCGCATATTATCCACTTTATTTTGCTGTTCCATCTTTAGACGCTTTCCAGCTAATTTTTTTCAAAATTTGCAGTTGGGTTCTTAGATATTTATACAAATTCACAGTGCTGTTCTAAGTGACCATTATGGAGACCTCTCATTATTAGTTTTACGGAAAATTTTTTTTTTTGCAAATTAGGGGCATAGAACTTCAGAGTGTCAAAGTAGTGTTTTTGCGAAAAATCGATGCAATTTGTATACCCTACACCCAGGGTATATTCACTTTGTCCTTCCGTTTGTAACGCAGAGAAGGAGGCGCGGCAGATATAGAAAAGCATATATATTCTTGATCAGCGTCACCTCCTGAGTTGGTATAGCCATATCCGTAGTGATGAGCAAACCAAGACCAAGACCAGGACCATAGCAGTCTTGGTCTTGGTCTTGTTCTTGCACATTGTGTCTTGGTCTTGGTTTTTATATTGAGTCTTGGTCTTGTTCTTGCACATTAAGTCTTGGTCTCGGTCTTGGTCTGGAAGAAATTTCTAAAGATTGTTGAGTATTCAAAATTTCCAAACCTTATTTTTGCAAAGCAGTTGGGTTTTTAAGATGCCAAATTTTGAATTGAGATACGAAAGCGGCGGGAAACACCTATTAACTATAAATACGCAAGACTTAAAAGCAGTCTTGGTTTTGGTGATCATCGAAAGCAATACCAAGACCAAGACCATAGCAGTCTTGGTCTTGGTCTTGCAATTATATCAGCTTCTTGGTCTTGTTCTTGCAAAATTACCAAGAATCAAGACCATGACTCATTTTGCTCATCACTACATGTTGGTCTGTCCCGCTGCCTGGCAGGCTGACTGGCTGGCTGTCTGTGGGTGGAAAAATTTTTTTGGAAAAACTGAGCAAGATAATTCAATGAAATTTGATATTCTGACTCGGTCGGCAAATCAAGCTCGAGGGATTGAAAATGAGTGAAATCGATCAACGGACGACTACCGCCTATACAAAGAATATGATCAAGCCAAAAAAATTAGGAGCACGTTAATACCAGGGACGATAAGTTTAAGCTCTGAGCAAAAGCTAGGCGGACTCGGACTAGAGGGAGTGGCACCTCCCATATAAGTAAAAGTTTCAAAATGCTATACTGAAAACGTTATTTCAGATAACCCAACCAAATTTCACCCAAACACTAAGAACTATAAATTTACGCTCTGAGCAAAAACTAGACGAACTTGGACAAGAGGGCTTGGCACCTCTTATATAAGCAAAGCTTTGAAATGCTATACCGAAAACGATTTTTGAGATAATCAAACTAAATTTTACTTCGACACTAAGAATTGTAAATGCAAGCAAAAGCTGGGTGAACTCGGACGAGAGGGCATGGCACCTCCCTTACAAGCAAAATTTTACAAATACTGCAGTGCAGGGAATTTAATGTTTGACCAGGCCAAAGGTAACACCCTTACTAGTTTTTATATCTTTCTGAGACGTCAATGTTTCAAAAAAGGGTCATAATATACATATTGCTGTGGAATTCAAAGATTGGAACGCAAAATCTCATATGTTTTTCGCCACAGTCCAAATTTTTAAAAATGTAGAATAAAAAATCTCCCAAGAACTAATAGAAAAATGTGCTTAACTATACCTTTACCTCAATTTGTTTAAGCAAAATTTAGCCATAAAATTGTATTCAAGCATATAAATTCAGTATAAATTTGCTGTTGAAAGCTCCCTCGTCATATAAAAAAAGGTCAAAATTTATGTCAAAATTCTTCACTGAAGCATAATAACTAAACAACTGTAAATATTTCATCATAGTTAAATTATCTACTTGAAGAAAAATTATCCACAAAGTAAGTTAAACAACCAACAAAAAAAGCATGCGGGTGTAATTTTGAAAATTACTTCTCTACCTTAATCATTTTGGTGTTTTTTTCAGACGCCTCATCCGCTTAATGTTTCCAACAATCTCTTAGCAAGTTTAATTGTTTCACTTTTTGTAAGTCCAAGAACTTAATACCCAGGTGTGAAATGTTAGTTAATCAGTCAGTGGTTTTGTAAACGGTTTTGCAAATAGGACAAGCAAAATCAGGACACAATCAAATTTTTCTCTCAAACATACTTACACGCTAAAAAAATTATCTTTAGAAAATGTTGCTCAAACTGCAAGATATGTAACCAGTAGTTCAATAATTTCACTGAATTCTCATGGAAAAATTATTCGACTAAAGTGCTATCTGAAAAATTCAAACTTAACTTGCCAAAGTAAAATTTTTTGTTAACGCCAAAATATGACTTAGTCAAAATTTTATTTTATGAACTTTAAACTTCAGGGTTAAAATTAACATAACTTGGTTTATTTTTGAGATTTTTTTATGGTTGGACTTCATTCGCGTTACATGTATTGTTTATACTTCAAAAAGTACAGAGAGGAGCTGTAAAAAATACTAGAACAAAAATTTTAAAGTTGGCGCAGGAAATCAGTGAAGTATGCTTAAACTAGAAATGGTGTTACCTTTGTCCTGACCAAACATTTAATACCCCAAGCTGCAGTGCTTTGAAAATTTGGCTTGTACGGGAGATACCACGATGTCTTGTTCGAATGCACATAGCTTTTGCTCAGATCTTGTACTTGCTGTTCTCAGTGTTTGAGTGAAATTTGGTTGGATTGTCTCAAAAAACGCTTTTAGTATAGCATTTTTCTTTGCTATTTCTATTTCCTTTCCTGAATAGAACAGCAATAGTTGCAAAAATGTTGTAGAACACATGCAACAACAATTTCTTTGTCAAATAATGCCTCTGGATGCATAATGTCACCAACTGCCAACATAAAATACTCAACGTGCGCTTAAGCGAAGAACCCACACTTTTCAAGGGAGTTGCCAACATGATTTTTCATTCCAAATAATAAATTATTTACTGAATTTAGATTTTTTGGATGATAAAAAACACCACTAAGCCATATATGCAAAAAGTTGAGTTTGAGATATACAACGATCTCGCACCAACACCTCAAGTAGCCAGAAAAACCATCACATTGTTGACAAAATATTTATCTAACAACATTCAAGATAAATACCTCACAAATCAGATTAAAAATTATGTTTTTGGTCGTAATCATAAAAATAAGAAATTGTTAAAGTGTTTTAAGTATTCGAAGCTTCCGAGCCGTATTATTCAAAGAAGTTGATTTTTTAATGAGCCAATTATCGTACTGAATGCTGATTTTCAGTTCGAAAGGACATTGTTCCACTATTAAGTACTAATAAACAGTACCAAAAAGCAGCTTTGGTCTAGATTTTTATCATTGAGACTGCAATGGCCAAAAGATTTAGCCTTGGTCTTGAGTACCTACTAATTATTAGTCTTAGTTTTGAAATCATAGTTGAGTTATGGTCTCGAAAAATGATCAAGAACAAAATTGAGATTTTTTAATCATATAAGATAGGAGAACGCTATAACAAACTCAAACAAATGTGTTAAAATAAATATACAGAGTGTATACCGGTTAGGTGAATGAGATATTTTTTGTTATCCAAGGTCGAACCTGCTACGCTTTCAAAATTATATAAATATGGGTTCTAGTCAATCAATCTCTTGGCAAGGTCTCAGGAAACCGATTTACTAGTTTATTTTATGATTCTATTAAATTGCAAGTCAATTCCTTTATTAATATAGGGGATAATCACCGGGTATGGGACAGGTTTTGTTTATGAACCAGAACTTAATACTGGCTAAATCGTTTTGGGTGTTTGAAAGGTAACATACGCAGCACTTATTTTGTCACACACAAAAGTTATGACCAATTTTCAAATGACATGTTTTTTCGCTCTCAAAAATTTGTATCCGGATATGGGACACCTTCAAAAATGCAATGGAAATAAGAAAATACGAAATAAAGACCCCATAACTATATGTATACACAAACCTTCATTATGCATCATTTCAAACATAGTCGATATTTGACAGTTGCACTCGATTTGGGTTCTAAAAATGTGTCCAATACGCAGACCATGATGTGTCCTATACTTGGAACATTAAAATATTTAAGCAATGCCAAAAAATAATGTTTTTGCCATTTATAATTGCACAAACTCATATCATATTTATTTATTTATTTTATTGAAACATCCTGAACACAAACAAGATCAAAAATCTTAAAATTAACTGTGCTAGTCATTGATAATAAACATTTTTTGACATAACATTGATAATTTTAAATTAATTATTCTATAACAAAGTAAGCTTTGAGTAAATAATTTAATAAAGTGGACATAAAACAACTAAATGCTAGTGCATGACACTTTAATTTTTCAATTGACTAAATCAAAAATAAAGCACTTCGAAACCCTTTTCATTTTGGTGTAGGCTTAAAATTTGAGGTGCATAAAGTGAGACATACAGGTGTGACGAATTTCGATGTTTTTTGATTGGGAATTTCGAGCTATTTTCGAGCTATTTTCAAGCTTTCAGTAATTTTCAGCTGTCTGGGAAATTTTCCGGAAAAGCGGAAAAATTATTCTGCATAACTTAGTTTATTTTTTTAGCCAGACGAATCCGCGGAAAGAGTTAGCGATGAAATCTTTTAGCGCAGGAATTTTGAGCTAGTTTCGAGCTAATTTTGAGCTAAAATAATTTTCTGGAAAACTCCCAACTTTCCCGGAAAATCCCAAAAAAGTTTTTTATGGCTTACTTTATTTTTTTCCGTGGGAAGCGTAAGCGATGAAATCTTTTTTCGAGATAGTTTCGAGCTGACCTTGAATGAAGTGTTTTCCGGAAAACCTGAAATTTCCCGAAACTTTCCCGGAAAATCCCAAAAAATCTTTTTTATGGCGGTCCCATGACATAATCCCCACGGACTTAATCCAATTTAAGAGATGTTTTTTTGGGATTTTCCGGGAAAGTTTGGGGTTTTCCGGAAAATATTTTTCGTTTTTGATGACCTCGAAACAAGTTCGAAATTCGTGTGTCAAATATTCTCATGGGTTCGTCTGGCTAAAAAAATAAAGCAAGCCCTTAAAAATTTTTTTTGGGATTTTCCGGGGAAATTTATGGTTTTCTGGAAAACAATTCATTCAAGGTCTGCGCGAAACTAGCTCGAAATTTCTACGTTAAAAGATGTGATCGTTTACTCTTCCCGCGGATTAGTCTGGCTGAAAAAAATAAAGTTACGCATAAAAATAGTTTTTTGGGATTTTCCGGGAAAACTGGGAGTTTTCCGGTAAATGCTTTTAGCTTAAAATTAGCTCAAAACTAGCTCAAAATTCCTGCGTTAAAGGATTTGATCGCTATCTGTTCCCGCGGATTCGCGGAAAATATTCCAGACAGCTCGAAATTATTGTTGAAAAGCTCGAAAATAGCTTGAAATTCCCAATCCAAAAACATCAATATTAGTCACACCTGAATGGCTCACTTTATGAACCTAAAAGCTTGGCCATATCAAGACGACAATTCGACAGTAGTCAGATTGGTAGTATTAATTTTACAAGATCGACTGTCTCGCACCCGGAGGTGTTCCAAAATCGGTGAGTCTCCTCTAGTATTTTCAAACAATCGAGAATTTTATGCAGTACTTCCATGGACTTATTGCACTTTAAAAACCATGGTGGCAACTCTATTTTTGTATTGTTGCATGGTGTTTTCGCTCCTGTGAATTTTATTAAGGCACACATTCATGTTTTTAATTTACAACATACAACGTCCATACAAACAAACATGAACACTTGGAAATAATTGTGCGGAGCATTATATTTATGTGTTTGGAGTAAACTTAAAGCAAGGGGTTAGAGCCACTTGTATGTTTTTGGTGGTATTGGCGTTGCAGAAGCAGCGGTGAGTTAAAGGCATGTCTGTATACTGAAAAATTTTCTTATCTGATAAAATTGCCTCACATCTCAATCTCAAAATTTGTTTATCAGACTACCAAATTAATCTTTAGTCGCGATCTAGTTTATGCGACTAATCAACACACTGCATTCTACATGTTGCATTTTTTGAAGCATTTTACTATTTAATATCAGCCACATGCCTTGTAACGCACACAACCGCTGTTTTGCACACACTAAGCCGCTGTAAACTAATATAAATTCAAACACATGCATTCACTCACACGTAAATATACCAACAAAACAAAAAGACATCATGTTAAAGTGTATTGGTGGGTGCTAAAACCTCGAAACAAAATGCAAACCGCGAATTTTACTAAAAGCTTTTAATGTCAGCTAAATGGCGTACAAACGACAATGACAGCGACGACGACGACGACAAGGACAACAATAACAACAAGTGCAATGGCAATGACAAGAAACGATGTTAGCTCGTTATCCTTGTTGCAATTTTACTAAACATAATACAATAACAATGCAAAGTAAAAGATAATGTTATATTAACCCGTTAGTCCCGAAAAATGCGCGATTTGCAGTGCCGAAATAAGCATATTGGACCAGATTACAGCCGAATATTGCAATTGTGTAACTATGCAGAGTATGAAACTCCCGGCCCGGAAAATATTTTTGCAATGATATGTACGGGCGGGCCAAAAATCTCCAAAAACTCTCCGAAGCTGAAAACGGGCGTCATTTACGTGACATTATTTTCCATACTTAATGTCAAAAAATTTTCATTTTGTATCTTATAATCTGAAAAAAAAAAAAAAAAAAATTTAATGATGCAGTTTAATTCAGAAATGTTTCACTAAGAAGAGATAAATTCTCTTCTCTCTTTCAATCTAAGTCAAATAAAGTTTGACTTTTTTCATGTGATTCATTAAATTCATCAATTTTTTGAATAAGGTTATGTGATTTTCAATGCAAATTTGAAAAGTGGGTGAAGATATCTAATTCTGTTGAACATGAATCGGTTTTGATCGGACATGGCTCATTTTGTTCTTGATTGAATTTAGAAAAAACTAACACCTTAGATTTATACTGTTTTTGAAAAAGGTCAGAAAACGGTTTTATAAAAAGAAAAATTATTACGACAAAAAAAAAAATATTTTCAATGTTTTTCTCAATGCTGAATTCAAATCCTAACTCAGAATCGCTCGATGACGTATGGTTTTTGGGATATTTCAATTTAAAGATTAAAGATTTTTGACGTTATATAGAGGACACAAGTACAATTTTTTGTCTTCAAATTGTTATTGGTGCACTCCTTCCATTTTTTTTGTTCCAAAAAATGTATGAGTTCATACCACTGTATACCGTGTCAACCCATTCGAAATAATTTTTGAGATATTTAGGTATTTGTGTAGATGTCGTAGAACAAATGATATGAAAATGTCAATCACATTTTGTTGTTTTCAAGCTCTTATTAACAAAATACTGGTTCTGTTTTTTGAAAAAACCTATTATTTACAATCGAATTGCATTCATAAATAGAAAAAAAAAAATTGTTTGAGGGTTGACTCGTTATTGCATAACAGTGTCCAAATACAAATATAGGTACCTAAACGAAAAAGTTATTAAATTTTTAAATTTTTTTAAGAAAAACGCTTTTTAAGTTTTTTGAAATTCGATGTTTGTATGAGGTTTTGAAGTTTTCTACTTTTTATTTGTTACATAAGATGGGGACTTCTTTCCAAAAAACCGACTAGACTGAAGAGTAGAACCATTTTTTCTTCATATTTCTGTATACTTAACTCAATAGGTATATCAAAAAATGTAGATGTCTAGTTGTAGTTTTAACCCGACGATATGTTCAAGTACATTTGAAACTTCTGACAGAGCATTTGCAGTGTTGCTGGCAAACAGGGCCCGAACATAATTATTTCGCAGTAGATAAGAGTGTTTCTCAGGAATTTGTCTTTAGTGAGCTATAGATAGCAATCACTCTTTTATTTCTAAAACATTGGCCCAGCTTTAGTCCGACGTTTTGTGATGAACTGACCTAGCATTTGGTCCATCACATCAATTCTGCCATTACTTTAGTTGTAATATGATAAGGGAACAGGAAAATAATGTTTTTTTTTTTTTTTCATTTCAGATGGAACACATAATTTATTGGTGTCAGTGAGCAAAGAAAAGTCAACCTTATTTTCATAAACCGCTCACATTCTTCCAAGGATGTAAAAAATTGTCTGTACCTGTTATCCGGCCCGAATTTGATTACTTAGAATCAATACACATCATTTCATTCTCTCCTTGATTTGTAGATCGCTGTCTCACCGAATTTTTAGAAGCATATTCAAAATTATGAGTTGTAATCCTTCTCATTTGTGGTGAAATTGTGTTCCTTTTTCGTGTTGAGACTCGGTTTCTTGTGCCGCTTCTAAATTTTTGTCATCACTTTGTTGCATACTATTTTTTTTAAATAGCAGTGTACAATTTTCTACAAATATAAAATTACTCAAACCACGTCACATGTATATAATGAGAAAATCCCCGATATATAACACTAACAAAATACCAGTTTCTTCAAAATCAAAAGAATGAAGCTAAAAACGTACCAAAGTTTTGATTTGCAAAATAAATGGGATACAAAAAACTAAACAAATATCGAAAACCTCTAAATATGTTCACAAAACTACATGGGGTCTGGCTTGATCCTTGGGTAGCGATTATGAGTATAAATTGAAATTTTCAAAAAAACTCGGCTCACCCTGTATTTTGAGAAAATATTTTTTTTATATTTTCGTTCAGAAATAGTTAGTTTGGACATTTCAGAAATTTGAGGTCGATATAAAAATTGGAAGTATCAAAAAACTTAGAACAAAATTCGAATGGGTCTGGCCAGACCCCAGAGATCGTTTAAGGGTTAATCTGAAAATTTTTTTTTAACCCTTTGAGGACAGCTTTTTAAACCGCGATTCTATGAATACGAAACTTTGTTAGTTATTATTTTTTCTGCCTAAATAAACAATGTTTAAAATTTTCTAGTCCTATAGGTCCTGTGAGAAGGTGTTTATAAGCAACCATTGTTCATGGTGGTAATAAATTATACATATAACAAAATTAAGCAAAATGAGAATTTTATTTAAAAAATTTGTTTACGAAACATTTGTGTTTTATATATGGTAAGCACAAAAACATTCGGAAAGTGGAGTTCCGGTTTCGCAATGTAATGTACTGCTTGGACTATTCACGAATGATGGTGTCGGTGATTGGATAGCTGGATGACCTCTTGATCGTTCCACGAGTGGACTTATAACTAGAAGTGTCTCCGCTATTTCCATTTGGAAACATATAAGTTTCATCGGCTTACGATTGGCACTGGACGTCTTCAAATATTGTAGCCAAGCTTTTACCATAGCTGCTCCAATGCACCAGTTATGGTTAGTTTTTTAGTGAGCGTGGCACCTTCCATATTTCCAGGGAACACCATTTTCATTTGAATCAAATTTCATACAGCCGCTTCAGATAGTTTCAGTAGCATCGCCCACTTTTCCAGCCTATGATATAGTATTTTACAATACTAACACAAACATTTCTTTCGAATAGGTCATTTAATTTCCGAGTAGATAAGAAACAAATAAACAAAATCTTAGTTTATACCCCAAAATCAATGTTTGTTAGCCATTTCATTGATATTTTTAAGTTTAAAGAGCAAAGAGTAAATTATTTATTTTCGATGCAGAATATTGCTCAAAGAATTTTTAAAGAGATTCAATTTAATTTGTGCCAATAGGTATACGTACTTTGCCTTGTTCAAAAGATATAGAATTAAAAAAAGTAAGAACTAAACGCAATTTTTTTTTTTTTTTTTTTTTGTTTCCAAAGCACTTTTTGTAATCAGTAGGATCCAAAAATTCATACAAAATTAGGACCACCCTAATGGGACTCTTGTTATTTTATTTGTAATGGTGCAACTAAGACCTGCACCTTTTTTCAGCTTTCACTAATTATTGAAATTTAAACCCAAATTTTATACTAACTTGCCTGGACTATTCCAACGTATTCTCCATAGTTCGATATATGGATTTCTAACATAATGTCAAATCGTTATTAAGTCATTTGATGTCGTTATGATTGTTATGACCTTTGAATTAGATATAAAAATTTTAGACAAAATGATGACGGAAATACAAATGAAACAAAAGGGGTTAATTAAATAACGGGCAGCAACGTTCGGGCAACAAATTCACTAACAACACAATTTAGATTATTAAATCCAACACGCTGACCAACAACTAGTGCGCCCCCAGTACCAAACCAGTAGCAGCTGACTGTGCACATACAACCAACTGACAAAGGGTTACCAATTTATCATGGCTAAAATTTAATGCAGCTACGTGCAAGTGCAGCACAATACACAGACCGACCAGACAGCAACTCTGCGCAATGTGCGCCAACCACGCGCATTGGCATTAATTAATGTGAACGTTTTATGTTTTGTGAAGATTTTTTTTCGAGTGTTTTTCAGTGGCAGCTACTATAAATGAGTGTGTTTATCTAGCGAAAATAGGTACCGATACAGTGCCGTTACTTCGTTAAGTTTATGAGTTTTTGGCCGAAATCATTGCATACTTTCTGGCTAGGACTGTCACTGTATTGCATTTTCATCATGGTGCGAGAACCGTTTGGTAGCGCATGTGTTTGTAGGTATGTATGTACAAACACTGCACACTGACAAGTTCCATGCAAAATTGCATTTTGTGGATTTCGCACACACTCGACAAATATTTAAATAATAAAAAAAAAAAATCTTCACCATCTAAAATGTTGTAATAAAATCTGTATTATAAGATTTATTTGTTTATTGGGCATTTGGTAGGTGTGGTGGTGTGTGGTAGCAACAGTCGGTTAGTGTGTGTGTGTACATTTGCATATTTAATTAGGCACGCATTGGTCAGTATTTGATTTTAAAGGATTTGGCCTTTCAATATGCCATTGCATTGAAATGCTTTTAAATTTCGTTCTGTAACTGGTCAATTTACTGTTGCATTTATTTGGAAAATTTGCTGTGACTAATGGTATTTGAATAAATAAATAAACAAAAAAATAAACTATCACTTGTAGCTTTATTGTTATAGAAAAAATATCTCATGAAAAACTTTAAATTCAGCAGGATGTCAAATTAAGGACTGCGTTCGATAAAATTGTCCGATACATTTTATCTAGTAACTTGTTTTCAAATTACTCAATTTAAAATTTTTTTTTTTTTCACAGTAGGCTTTGAATTGAATGTACCAAAGCTATGGTTTTCAAATTTTGTCCCTAGTCAGTCATATTTACTTAAAGAGTTCAAGAGTTCTGAAAAAATTTAAGGAAGACCAAGATCAAGACCAAGACCAAGAAAAATTGAAATGATTTCAAAAGCGAATATGTTAGGAAACTCCTTATATTTGAGTAAAATTTTATTTAATATCTTCAAAGTTTTATTTTTTCCAACTACTACAGCGCGACTCTACTTAATTTATTTTCCACAGCTTTCACTGTGCAACATAATATTTTGCGTTACGTTACGCTGCAGTGTGCATTGAATCGCAGCGTTGTATTCATTTAAATCGGCAACCAGCGAAAAATCAGCCAACTGTAAGGATTCCTTGTATTCGCCGTTGTTGTTTTTGTTGTTGTCGCTAACGTCCTTCCAAAAGACGATAACAAGCAAGATTATTGCAGTACTCGTAAATTAAATAAAAGTTCAAATGGTGGCAATTAATAAACTTGAAAAAGTTCAAACAATACGTGTACTGCACGAGGCATACCCTCGTACTTGTACATTCTGGATTCTGGAGCAAGCAGTTGCATGCAGCAGAAACATTTACAGATTAAAATATACTCGAAATTGGAACATGAAACTGGGAAAATTGCAGCGATTGCATTTGGGAGTTTCACTGAAAAAGGAGCAACTGGACTTCAAGGCGAAATTACTCTGTATGACTTGAATTTGAAAGAATCATTAAAAGTTTGTAGTACTTTTGAAGTGTAAATTTTCATAATTCATGGAATGACCTTTAAATGCTCTTCTATATGTATGTGGAAGTTAGAAATATGTGTATTTCACTTGCAGCCCAGTTAAGTTCACGTTAAAGTTATTTGCGCTCATTTTGTTAATTGCAAGTGATTTTGCTTTCTTCATACACGGCGATTTTTGCCTCTTATGTCCTTCTGATTTTGTTATTCTATGTATATAAAAAATTTCCAGACCTATAAGTAAATTTTTTAAATGAATTTTCAACCTTTTTTATTTGACTTTTTTTCAGATCAGAGTCAATACTTTTATTATCTGCAAAGTAAGAGAGGTAAACTATTTAATACACATTTATGACATCACTATAGACATAATATGTATGCATATGGTTTTTTATATGTGACCGTCCAGTGGAAAAGGCGCTTTACCTTCACAAAATAAAAATCCCGTTTTTTTACATTTTCTAAAAATACATACAATTTTGAAAAAAATTACACCACGATCACTGGAAAACTCCAAAAATTGCCTGAGTTATTGCATTTTGAAATCGTTAAATGAAAAACTCAAGTTTGTAGATATCGAAGTTCAAAGTTAGTCAATTATCAATTTTTACAGATGTTCGGTAAGTCCGCATTTATTGGTATCTGTAATCTGATAATCGACCTCAAATCAGTTGTAAAATGTTTAGGACATGTTTAAGCACAGAATTCTACCTTAAACTAAAAACCGGTAAAATTCACCCTGTCTCTTATTTTAAGCTTAACTGCTAAATTTTATGAGTGAAGAGGCAAGGTACCCTTTTCACTGGACGGTCACAATATGTTCTTATGAGTTTAAAGAAGAGTAAAACATATATGTATCCGTGTGTAAGCGTGTGTTGGACGTAAAGTATTCTATAAAATTATGCAAATTGCGAGTCAATTGAAAATAAAAAAACTTTTAACAATATGCCATAAGGATGCCGGCTCTGAATATTGATTGGGCTATTACAGTGTATTCATTTCAAACAACATTCACTTCTTATGGCTTTGAATATGTGAGCTGCAGAAATTTTGATGACTTTCACCATTATAAAACTACCGTAGTTATTGTAAACGAGAAATAAGTTCTCTTTCAATCAGATCTTAAAATAAACTATTTGAAAAGTATTAATATTATTATTTTTACTAGTGGCATTGTTTGAATCCTCCACTTTTCGACCATTGAATGGAATTCGTTTACAGGATCATCAGCAAGCTTACTTATGAAATTTCTTCTTTCCCTATGTTTTTCTCCAAGATATTAATTTTGGATAATGTTGTGGATATATATGAATATATTCAACGAAAAAATTTTACTGTTACGCCCAGTAAAAACTTCGTTTACATGTAATCGGTCGAGTAATCTAAAAAATTGTTTGCATTGATTACTTTCTGGGTTACATAAGGCATTATTTTAACACATGCATGTCATTGGGCGTAATCGATTACCCTAATAAGACACTCGCTTACATGTAATCGATCAAGTAATCGAACAAATTATTTGTATCGATTAGCCTACGCATTTCATTGGGCGGAATCGATTACCCCAACAAAACATTCGATTACATGTAATCGATCGAGTAATCTAAAAAATTATTTGTATCGTTTACTTTCTGGGTTATTTTTGTGTTGCATAAATACTAACTCAATGTAGAAGGACGTTATAGATATATTTTGGGTTCTGTTTTGGGCCAAAGTTCATCAGAGGAAACATTATCTGAAAAATTACCTTCTTACTATTTATTTCTTTTAAAATATTAACAAATGTTAACGTCAAAAAGACTTAAAAATCAAAAAATCTTAAGCAAAAAGCTTTCGAAATTTATGTTCTCACATTACCCATTGCATTACATGTAACTGGAAAAGTATTTCATTATTTATTGCATGACATGTAATATTTAAAATGTTTTAGCATTCATGTTATGCGTTAGGTAATCAACTATCGTATAATTGGCTAAAAATTTAATAAAAACTTTTATTGGGATCTTTTAAGAATAAAAGTCAAAAAAAATTTACCCAAAAAAAACATTTTGAAAAATAATTTCTTTCCAAAAAATTTTTTCAACCACTGAAGCCCATCTCAGCATTAAGATAAAAAATCCACCGGCGTGTTGGTGAAATTGAGCATTTGATCCAAACATGGGTACTCAGTTGAAACTCTAGTTGTCCTTTGGCGTATTCTGAATACTGAGAAAAAAAAAATTTTTTAAAATTTGTCAGTACAAAAAATAAAACTGACAAACAAAAACAAAAAAAGTAAATACAATCGTGAATGCATAAATGTATGTATATTAGTGTGTATCGAAAAACGAACACCCAATTCCACACTCAAATTATGAAAGAAGAGAGATAAAAAAATCAGTGAATATACATTTTTTTACTTTAAAATAAATTCCTAGCTGGCCAAATGGCCATTGTTTATAAAAACCGAGTGATTTTGCACTGGAGCCTATCTAACGGCAGATTTTTTTCCAAAAAACACTATAGATCTCAGTTCGTAGTCGAAAACAACTTATGTATGCAATTTTTCAGAGAGATTGTATGACGTGCAGGAGTGTCAGCAAAGAAAAAAAAGCACTTATTTTCAATCAAACGTTTAATTTTTGTACTAGAGTCCATCTAACGATTCATTTTTTTCAAAAGAAACTTGTGGTACTTGATTCGTCATAAAAAATAAACTATGCACCCAAATTTTAAGATTGGTGGAACGACGTGTGGGAGTGTCAGCGAAGGATTAAAAAATGGTATACAGCCATTTCATGCCAATCGTAACAAGATCTGGCACACCCCTTCCGATTTCGCTGAAATTTGGTACATGGTTTCGTTTCATGCTTAAACTTTGAGAAATGGCAAAAAAAAAAAAATGTTGCGATTTTTTTGTGGCTTGTGGAGGGGTGCAAAAAGTCGAAAAATAGGTAAAATGTAACAAACTCTCCTCAAATAATTACCAATAACTTGGCCATTTCTTAACCGATTTTCATGTTTAGACCTGTTTTGGAAAGGCATTGAATCAGGCTATAAGCCGCGCTGCAATACGATTACTTCCAAAGGGACTTATAGAAAAAATTTGTTTCGACGCACAATGGCACTTTTTAGCTATATCTCACGAAAAAGGGCTATGAGATGGTATTGGTGGCTCCTTCAAACGAAATACTTCAAGAGCAAGTTTGCAAAAACCTCACTAAGGCCAAAAAACTGATGCCAGGGCACCTTTCGAATGAGCAAATAGTTAAAAGTCCGACATAATTTATCGATATTGAGCAATTGCTGAATATGAAGCACCTGCATCGCAACTCTCCAACGCTTTTCAAAATGTAAAAGCCATACCAGGGACCCAGAAATTTCATGATTTTGTTCCCTTAGGCCGTAACCGTATTGCGCATTTCATTTTCAAAATCTTTCGAGGAATTTAAAATGATGTAAATTACAAAAAAACCTACATTGTACGAAATATTGCATGTACTGAAATGTTCAAAAAATCATTACTCCTATGCCATTAATGGTACCATCCAAATTTTAGATTCATTTGAAAGGTAATTTTGTCTTCTTTTCTAAAAAAATATTTTGGAAGGTCGAAAATAGATACTAAAGCGTTTTAAGTAGTTTAGAACTAAAATAGCAAATTTAGTAATTTTTACCAAATACAAAAACTTTTACTTGTGCGCATAGAATGATTCAATCCCTTTCTAAAAATGGTCCAAACATTAAAATGAGATAAGAAATGTTCCAGCTATGGGCCATTTTCTGATCGGACCTTTTTTTAAATTTCCAAAAAATCATAACTTCTTAGCCTCGAGACATACCAATTTTCTCTCTTTTTTGACTGAAAGATTTTTTTTTTTCTTTCCAAAAAAAAATATTTTGTAAGGTAACAAAAGTGTACTCGGGCACGTTTTTTGTAGTTTAGTACTAAAATAGTAATAAATGTAGTACTTTTTATCAACTACGAAAAATTTTATTTTGAGCTTATAGCCTTATTCAATGCCTTTCCAAAACAGATCTAAACATGAAAATCGGTTAAGAAATGGCCAAGTTATTGGTAATTATTTGAGGAGAGTTTGTTACATTTTACCTATTTTTCGACTTTTTGCACCCCTCCACAAGCCACAAAAAAATCGCAACATTTTTTTTTTTTTGCCATTTCTCAAAGTTTAAGCATGAAACGAAACCATGTACCAAATTTCAGCGAAATCGGAAGGGGTGTGCCAGATCTTGTTACGATTGGCATGAAATGGCTGTATACCATTTTTTAATCCTTCGCTGACACTCCCACACCACCAATCTTAAAATTTGGGTGCATAGTTTATTTTTTATGACGAATCAAGTACCACAAGTTTCTTTTGAAAAAAATGAATCGTTAGATGGACTCTAGTACAAAAATTAAACGTTTGATTGAAAATAAGTGCTTTTTTTTCTTTGCTGACACTCCTGCACGTCATACAATCTCTCTGAAAAATTGCATACATAAGTTGTTTTCGACTACGAACTGAGATCTATAGTGTTTTTTGGAAAAAAATCTGCCGTTAGATAGGCTCCAGTACAAAAAGTATTCGTTTCATTGAAGATAATCGTTTCCTTTGCTGACGCTCCTACACGTCCTACGATCTCTCTGAAAATTTGCGCACATAAGTTATTTTAGACCACGAATCGATATCTATGGTGTTTTTTGGAAAACAATTTACCGTTGGATAGGCTCCAGTGCAAAATCACTCGGTTTTTATAAACAATGGCCATTTGGCCAGCTAGGAATTTATTTTAAAGTCAAAAAATTTATATTTCCTGAGTTGTTTATCTTTCTTCTTTCATAATTTGAGTGTGGAATTGGGTTTTAAAACTCGTCCATATATTTCAATACACACTAATGTATATGTTAATGAATGTTTAAATGTATGTGTAAATATAAATTATAACACTAACTAAAGCAACGATAGTTATAATTACAGTACAATGTCGATAACTGGAACTACTATATATAATTACAATAATGAATAAACAGATATTAACTAGTGATAACCAATATAACATAATATTACTACAAACTTAACTTGGGCATGGATAGGTCATATTCTCCGGAAACGACACAGTGAAGCCACTGTTATGCCCTTGAGTGGAATCCACTAGTCAGTAGAGGACGTAGTAAGCAAAGAACCACCTGAAAAAGTAGTTTGAGAAGGAAATTTAAGAATCGCGAAAGTCGTGGAAAGAGATAAAAGTCATCGCAAAGATCATGACACATGGAGACGTTTCATTTAACCCTATTTATTTGTTTTTTTACTTATGTCTGTGGCAAAATTTTTTCTCGAAAACAGCTGCAGCGATTTAATGAAACTCGGGACAATGATAAATATAAGCACTGAATGAAGAATGAGGGTATTCATGAGGGCGCATTTTCACCAATACATTTCAAAACCTCCGGCGTTAGTTCCTTAAAACAAAAACCAACTAGAAAAGGCCGATATTGCTTTGCCAAAGTTAAACTTACTGCATACGAGGCTTTTTGAACATTTTTGTGTAACGGAAAACGCTGCAACAAACACTTTGCTATGTTTTTGATAACTTTTTTTTTTAAAGCCTTCCTCACAATGACGACTGTTGTAATGACGTTCAATATTATATTTTTTTCGGACAATTTCGGTTGACAATTAATATATTCAGCAAAAAAAAAACAAAATCGAAACTCTCATTCAAAAAGAAACATTTTGATTATAAATAAAATTAAAAGTACTTAAAAAATTTCTTTTGGGTGTAACATAAAATTCGCTCTGCATGAAATCTCAGCAGATACTAACAAAATTGAGCACTCGTCTGTGAATGAGTACGTATAAGGAAAGCTTTTAAGCACAAAAGCACAAGAGCCCGTGGGCAAGCGTTGGATTTCACTGCAATAGTGGGTTACTTAATGTGGAAATTTCATTATAAATTTCAAAATAGGATTTCTCGAAACCGGCGGGACTGATTATTTTAATTTTTTTTTTCTTAGTGTTCAGAATACCCTTAAGAACAACTATTTGCAAGAATTTCAACTGAGCACTAATGTTTGGATCGAACGCGCTATTTCACCGCCGTGACCTGTTGCAGATTAATGTTTATTGTAACTGCAATAAATAAGGAGTTGCAACTAATTATTTTTCAAAAGCACTGTTGGCCACAGTCGCACTTTACACAAGTGGAAATGAAAATCTTCAATTTATTTAATTTTAACTCATGACATATTGTGGATATCATTCTTTAAGCCCGAGAGGAATGAATGTCAAATTCTAACCACAAATCTCACGCGCACATACACAGTTATCCTTTTCGCTAACATTAGTTTATTGCACAAATTGTTACCTCTTTAGTGGTGTACCACGTGCTGTTTGCTGCCTGCTATGAATACACACATGCATACATATCTTGTTAAGCGATTTACAGTGCGAATTCTCGTATTCGTGGTTTCTAATCTATGGCAACAATACGTCATGTTGCATAGCGATGTGTCTTAGAATTGCACGGATTTCCTGCAGCTATCCGTTCCACATTCATACAAACGCATGAATATCTCTCGAGAAAAAGAATGGGGATAGACAAATCGACAGACAGACAATAATAAGCGCACATGCGAGCTATTAAATAGCGACAATAAGAAATATAATACCTAAGGATATAACATCCTTGTACATACGACGGTTACGGAAGCACGAGAAATGGCGCTGCAAAAATTTATTGGCTTAAAGCTTAAAATCTTAAGTCATTCACAATAACAATAACAAATTGAAATTTAAAATATAAATGAAAATTTTTCTTCTTGTGGAAAATATATAAAATGGTATATATACGAATATTTTATACGTCATATTTTAAGTTAAAAACTCCCCGTGATCATATATGTGCGGTGTTTTTTTCTATTGAAAATTTAGATCTTCCGAACGATTTGTTGTAGTACAATGATCTTGGTTTCGTTGGAAAGGTGTTGTTGCGTATTATCAACTGAATGATTAATTTCGAAAAGGTCATACCTCCGAATTCGTTTGGCATTATAATGATCTTTAACAAACCTTTTTTTTTCTTAACATTTTGTAAAAATATTTCTTCTTTGTTTTTTAATCACAAGGAAGTATAAAATAAAAAATTCTGTATACATTCAACAAGGCATTGTAAAAGCAACTCTGATCTGGTAGTTCAGTTGAGCCCTTTTGGAGTTTGGCCAAAACAGAATTTCCAATTGCTTCCTTAAAAATTTCTAAAGGAATAGTTTTTACAGTTCCGTTAGAAAGTGGTTGCTCATGACTATCAGATTTTTTACCAAAACATTTTGAATATTCAATTGCATCAGGATTCCATGAAAATAACTCACATGCCACAAAACCATTTTTTACCACTCGTTTTGATCGATGTGTCTTTCTAATGCAATGGCAAGAATGAGATCAAAATTATTTCGTCTCCAATCCAGAACTCACTTCTTAGATGCATTTTTCATAGGTTTAAAAGCCAAAACGTCTGCCGGCTGAAGAATCCGCGTTGAATTAGGGTAAAGTGCAATTAATATAATTCCCTTTTTTTTGCAGGACTCACTTAGCTTGAAATTCAAATGGCTTTTATGGCTAAAGAATGTTGTTAACATATTGATAAAATAAATCTACGTTCATCCAACTTTTCTCAGATAACCCTAACCCCAGGAAGAAGGAACAGATTCCCTTATACTAGCACGTATTTTCATATACATTTTTTGTACCCTTTTTCTGCTAGGACCTTCGAATTTTTACACAAGTAGTCGTCAATTTGGCAAACCACTTCCTGACATTTGCCTCTGAAACAATGACACTGGCTGCTATTACGGATTCTGAAGTTCGAGTTGTTATTTCGGGATGTCGTTTTAAAAAAAGACGGTACCAACCATCTCCAGGTTGATTATTTATGAAAGGATTTGACCTTGGTTCGGTGTCTAAAAATTTACACACACTTGCAATTACATTTTGATATTTATATAAAAATGCCAATGACTGGTATTGTGCCAGGTTGAGAATATTTGAAACTGTGTCAGTTGTTGGCATCTTAATATTTAACATAGTATTTAACATAGTAAACTGGAACAAGATATTTGATTCATTACTAAGCACTTACAATACGTTATAAATTGTTTTTTTTAACCCAAAGTCTAGATAGAAAGCGGCAAAATAAACGTCTTCTTCTGAAAACTTTAAGAAAACACTGAAAATGCATTACTTGGCTAGACCGCTCTTTAAAAATGATAGTTATTGCTATTTTGAGATATTTTTATTAAAACTTATTTCTTGGGCTTTGAAAAATTGCCACTAAATAAAATTAAGGAATTGTAATAATAAACTTAACCAGGTTGGATTTATTAATATTTGACTTTAAATTCCAGAGTGCCAATAACTACATAGTGCCAATAATAGAACATATAAAATTCTTAAAAATCAATTTTCTGAAAAGCAAAATTTTTTTCTTAAAATGTTTTTTTGGAAATCTTTTGAAAGGTTGATGATAAAAAAAGACTTGAGTTAAAAAAAAAATAAAATTTTTTTGGAAAATTATTTTTAAGATTTTTCAAAACATGGCCGTCATTTCGTCAATACTTATTTTTATGATTCATATAGGAAATATTGGTTTTTTTGTAAAGCTTGTATTTCCTCAGCAATGGAAATTTGTATATCCTTGTAATTTTTTTTTTTTGTCCACCTATTGGGTTTAAATGTAAGCACAAAACAGAGTTAAAAAAATTGTAACGTGACTCTTTAGAAAAAAAATTCCTGTGGCTTTCACAACCGTTTCGCGCAAAACAAGTCTTCTACAAAATGTTTGCATTTTACTCACCTTTCTGCAAAAAAAAAAAAATAAAAAAAATGTTATTTTAAAATAATCAACTTTTAAGATTTTTCAAAAAATGGACACCATTTTTTAGATTTTCAAAATTTTCCAAATGGAAATTAAAATAACGTTTAAAATGCTACAAGAATCCGCAAACAAAAATAAAAAAGAAATTATTTTTGACAAAATGGCGGGACTTAGAATAAAAAAATGCATTGATTTTTCGCAAAAACACCACTTGGACACTCTGAAGTTCCATGCCCATAACTTGCAATAACTTTTCGCAAAACTAAAAATGAGTCTCTATGCTAAGCACATCTCTGTGAATTTTTATAAAAATATAAATGTTGTTTAGCTGGCTCAAGGTCTTGATTTATACACAAAGGTCGCTAAAATAAAATCATTTTTATAAAAATCTGAGAACCCAACTGCAAATTTCGAGAAAAGTGAGATGATTACAGCCCCATATAAATTTTTTTTAAGACTAGGAAAATAAGAAATTTTCTGAAGTTTTCAAGGATCGATGTATTGTGTGCTACAGTCAAACATTGCAGTTGCTATCGGAGCAAAATATTGTGAATCACGAAAAAAAGAAAAAAATTCTGCATCCTAATTTTCCGTAAATCTATGAGGCTAAGTGTGTACTGTTACCGATAGTATTGAAAAACTGAAAGGGTAGGTTGAGGCGGTAACCAAAACTGGCAACGAAAAACAAATACAATGAAAATACCATTTTAGTCGAAGGTTAACAAATTTCGTATGATAAGGCGTAAACGTATTGTGGGACAGTAAATATACCATAGCATATGTTAAGGCTTTAAATTTTAAATGCTTACGCTTTATATAAACAAACAATGGTAACGAAGTAACGGTAAGAATGCAACAAATCGAAGGCTTACAGTGACGCCTGAAAAAATAATATTGGGAGAGGAGTAAAAAAAATCAAATTTCCTGAAAAAAACTTTTAAACTCCAACCAGGTAGATACGAGGCAAGCGCAAAGACGGAACGATGAAGTTAAGGCAGTTTATGCTAACATATGAAACTGTTAATAAAATACATATGTATGGTATACTATGTTTAGATGCGCACTCTCATTTAGTTGGGTGTGTGTTTATTTAGGTATAAAATAATATATGTACATATTTGGGTTACAATATTGCCACATATCCCCGGTCGGAATAAGAAAATATTCAGGAAATGAATTGGAATTTCCTATGTTATTACACATTTGTGCTGGTTCTAAGTCCATTTATTAATCTGTGTTAAGTTAAACACATTTCTTGATGCTTTTTTATGCTTTTCTCACAATTTGCTTACACAAGCACAGATGAAATGTCGCTAGAAACACAGCAATTGTCACTTAAATGCAAATAATATTGCATAAATTAAAAAATATAGAAAAACAAATATTCATTGCACCCTATGTGCCAAGACTGCCAAGAGTGTAATTTAACGTGAAATAAAGATGCGATGGTCTACGACTTGATGGTCGCATTTGTACCAACGAATTAAGAAAATTCGAGGATGCTGAAGATTTTACCGATATTTTAGAATTTCGATACTTTTGGAATTTTATCGATATTTTTTGACACTTTTGGTGTATTTTAATATTTTTCAATACATTGGGACTTCTGCCGATATTTTGGATGTGTTATTTTTACGGAAATAAATAAAATTATTGGAGCATCTGCTTGTGGCACATTATTTTAGAAAATAGTTTTCGTTATTAGCTTTTTAGTACTTTCTTGCTTAAAAAAACGATTTTTTATCATTAGTTTTAGTGGAATAAGTAATATAAAGCAACTTGTTGTGTTTATTTTTCAGCGAATAACCTCGTGTAAAAAATTCAACAAAACCCGAGCAACACCGGGTAAGACAGCTAGTGTATGCATAACAAGGCGATAAATAGACGAGATAAAGGTCTTTATCGCGTAATATCGTCATAAAGAATATCCTCAGGAATAGCTTTGACAAATGAAATTACTCAGTATGCTAACGATATTAACATAATTGATCGTCAAAGTAGCTTACGATGCAATTTAATGAGAAGAAATGATTCCGGACTAGCAGTAAATATGGGTAAAACGAAGTTTAAGCTTGCGGTAGATAACTATAACTTTGAAATTTTCAAGGATTTTGTGTGTCTTGCCTTTTTGGAAATAAAAAAATGGATTATTTTTGCAGGCAGGTGTTATTTTGGGCTCAGAGCTCAATTGAGTAGTAGGGCCATCTCTCGAAAGACAAAACTTACAGTTCGTGAGAAAGATCTTTAGAAAATCTTCGGCCCTGTCGGATTTAACATGCTTTTTTTTGTTTTATTATTGAAAGGGGAATCTTCTAGAAAATACTGCTAAGCAGTATACACGATTCATACTGATTACTGGCTAACCGCATTCGGGACCAACGTACGGACAATAATCTTACTTAATATGCCGGCTCGCAAAACATGTACAGAGTACATGCAATGTAGATATATACATACTACGTTGTTAAACCCTAACTACTTTCTGTGTCGCTGCCCTTCTAGTGCCAAGCGGTTTATATTGTTTTTTAACGTATGTTCTATAGTTTAGGAGATATTTTTTCAAAAACACCTAAAATTTAGAAAAGAAACGTTTTTTTACTATGTTCAATTTTGAATGATTTTCAAGTCGCGATATCTCATGAACGGTAAGTTAGAGGAAAAAACAGTTCAAAGAGAATTGAACGCTTTACAAAATGCTTACAAATTTTTTATTTTTTTTTTCTAGGACGAACCGTTTTGGAGATATTTTGTGAAAAGGGTTTTTTTTATAAATTTTAGGTTGTTGAAAAAAATATCTCCTAAGCTATAGGTCATATGAAAAAAGCAATATGTAGATTGTAGTGCAAGTAATTCCCTAAAAAAAGTATTTTTTTCTTTAAACGTGTGACTCACCGTTCATGAGTTATCGTAATTTTAAACTCAACACATCACTGTTTCTACTGATAAGCGGCATGTACAATTTACTAATTTTTTTCAAATTTTGAATTAGGATATATCCTGAGTTATAAGTCGTATGAAAACAAAACAAAGCACATTTTTATAGAAAATTTCATAAGCTTCAATATTGTGCAATAACATTTTTCTCTAAATGTAACCGTTGAAGAGATTTTGGACTCCATTTTTCCAATATGATACAATTCGAGGTAGCAAAATCCCTAATGTGTTTTGTTTTTTGCAGACGAACCAAAAAACCAAAAGAAATTTTCCATGTGTGTTGTAGTTCAGAGAAATTTGGAAAATATTGGAATATTGTGTTTGTGTTTGTATAGGCGAGATAAAATTGGCTCACTTTTGTTCTACGTTGGCACCCTTAGAGTAGACTGTCGCCAAATAGAAGCGCTGCTAGAGAAGTGTTGCAAAATGTAGCTGAAGAAATGGGTGTCATGGTTAATTAGGCAGGTGCATAAAGTGAGCTATGCATGTGTGACAAATTTCGATGTTTTTTGATTGGGAATTTCGAGCTATTTTCGAGCTTTTCAACAGTAATTTCGAGCTGTCTGGGAAATTTACCATTTTCCGGAAAAGCGGGAAAATTGTTCTGCATAGCTAAGTTTATTTTTTCAGCCAGACGAATCTGCGGGAAAAGTTAGCGATGAAATCTTTTAACGCAGGAATTTCGGGATTTTCCGGGGAAATTTAAGGAAAACACTTCAGGTCAGCTCGAAATTCCTGCGTTAAAAGATTTCATCGCTTACTGTTCCCGCGGATTCGTCTGGCTGAAAAAAATATAGTTAGCCATAAAAAAAGTTTTTTTGGGATTTTCCGGGAAAATTGGGAGATTTCCGGAAAATGCTTTTAGCTCAAAATTAGCTCGAAAGTAGCTCAAAATTTCATCGCTAACTCTTCCCGCAGATTCGTCTGGCTGAAAAAATAAACTTAGCTGTGCAGAACAATTTTTCCGCTTTTCCGGAAAATGGAAAACATCCCAGACAGCTCGAAATTACTGTTGAAAAGCTCGAAAATAGCTTGAAATTCCCAACCAAAAAACATCGAAATTCGTCACACCTGCATAGCTCACTTTATTTTAGGTTGTTGAAAAAAATATCTCCTAAGCTATAGGTCATATGAAAAAAGCAATATGTAGATTGTAGTGCAAGCAATTCCCTAAAAAAAGTATTTTTTTCTTTAAACGTGTGACTCACCGTTCATGAGTTATCGTAATTTTAAACTCAACACATCACTGTTTCTACTGATAAGCGGCATGTACAATTTACTAATTTTTTTCAAATTTTGAATTAGGATATATCCTGAGTTATAAGTCGTATGAAAACAAAACAAAGCACATTTTTATAGAAAATTTCATAAGCTTCAATATTGTGCAATAACATTTTTCTCTAAATGTAACCGTTGAAGAGATTTTGGACTCCATTTTTCCAATATGATACAATTCGAGGTAGCAAAATCCCTAATGTGTTTTGTTTTTTGCAGACGAACCAAAAAACCAAAAGAAATTTTCCATGTGTGTTGTAGTTCAGAGAAATTTGGAAAATATTGGAATATTGTGTTTGTGTTTGTATAGGCGAGATAAAATTGGCTCACTTTTGTTCTACGTTGGCACCCTTAGAGTAGACTGTCGCCAAATAGAAGCGCTGCTAGAGAAGTGTTGCAAAATGTAGCTGAAGAAATGGGTGTCATGGTTAATTAGGCAGGTGCATAAAGTGAGCTATGCATGTGTGACAAATTTCGATGTTTTTTGATTGGGAATTTCGAGCTATTTTCGAGCTTTTCAACAGTAATTTCGAGCTGTCTGGGAAATTTACCATTTTCCGGAAAAGCGGGAAAATTGTTCTGCATAGCTAAGTTTATTTTTTCAGCCAGACGAATCTGCGGGAAAAGTTAGCGATGAAATCTTTTAACGCAGGAATTTCGGGATTTTCCGGGGAAATTTAAGGAAAACACTTCAGGTCAGCTCGAAATTCCTGCGTTAAAAGATTTCATCGCTTACTGTTCCCGCGGATTCGTCTGGCTGAAAAAAATATAGTTAGCCATAAAAAAAGTTTTTTTGGGATTTTCCGGGAAAATTGGGAGATTTCCGGAAAATGCTTTTAGCTCAAAATTAGCTCGAAAGTAGCTCAAAATTTCATCGCTAACTCTTCCCGCAGATTCGTCTGGCTGAAAAAATAAACTTAGCTGTGCAGAACAATTTTTCCGCTTTTCCGGAAAATGGAAAACATCCCAGACAGCTCGAAATTACTGTTGAAAAGCTCGAAAATAGCTTGAAATTCCCAACCAAAAAACATCGAAATTCGTCACACCTGCATAGCTCACTTTATGGACCTCAATTAGGCTAGTAAGTAAGAAAAGACAATGGTCAAACAAAATTTGACGTTAAATGGTGCTTGTCATTATTACTTGAAAAATTTTGTAAGCATAAAAAGCTATTATAGAACCAAGTTTTTGAACATTTCAATATAAAATATTTCAAAAAGTGGAGTTTATCGATTTATACTATAATCGGCTCAAATTTCTGCAGGGACGGTTGCGTAAAGCTTAGGTCTTATTTACTTACTCCGAATAGCATTAAAATAACACATTAGCACTTCAAAAAGAAAAAATGCAATAAAACTTTCGGATTAAATTTTTGTGGTACAAGTTTAAAAAAAGGGGTAGTGCTAGAAAAGATGTGTAACTAATAGAAAAATATTTTATCATTTTATCTTTAACTATGGTTTAAAGATAGAAACAATTCACATTTTATGTCAATGTATTTGTCATATTTCCACTTGTTACTTTTTGAATAAGATACGATGGAATATAACGGAGTTTAGTCTTTCAATCATCCTGCTTAGTCACAAATAGAAGGTCTAAATTTCAAGAACAAATCGCTTAAATGCTTTATATTTATTATGAAAAAGCACTTATTTTAGATTTTTTCAGAAACACTCTTTGTTTTTGCACATTTTTTCCAACAAATTCACAAATCCAAAAGAACTTTTTTGCAGTTTAACTTTTTTTAAACACATTTTGTTATTACAAGCTTTCGAATTTCAAAGGATTTATAATTCTAAAAGTCCAAGCCTTGCTAAAAATCCAGAAAGTAATTGAAAATTGTATCCTCACAAAAATAATTATAAAAAATAAAAAAAATTAAATGCTCTCCATGTTATCTATGCGATGGCAAAATTATGTTACTTGAAACTATGTTTGAATGCATCGGAAAAAAATCCAAATCCACACGGTTGGGCTTGCTATGAAATATAAAAAAATGTGCTTGAATTTGTCAGTTACTTGAATTAAAATGATTTAAAGAGAAAAATATCTAAATATACTTATAATGGAATGTCGTATAGGTAGGGACGACGTATAAGTTGGGACAGCCATTTTTCCTGAATTGTCGATACTGGCGACACCTATGTTATGAAGTTAAGTCTGTTAAGTCTCGAAGAACTCTTGTTGATTTTGTCCACACCAAACAAAGAGTGAATTGTCATATCAAAAGGATCGTTTCGATAGTTTCTGCGTGTTCGTAATTTGCCGAATTTAAGCCAATTATTTCATGTAAGTGTATTGAATGTGTCTTTTCTTCAGTGCATTTTCATTGCGTGAAAGACTAATTGAAATGTATTGTTGTGTATATTATTTTTGGGCTTTCACGAAATGGCAACTTTGTAAAGATTCGAACACTCATGTCGTATAAGTTTGGACAGCACTTTTTTTATTCCAAGGCATTGCGATGCCATTGAAATGATATTTTCACAATATCTGATGAATGCAATTGCATTTATAACACTGTTCGACACAAAAAAAAAACACATGAGAAAATCCAAAAAATTCTGAAAGTAGACGTTAAAAAAAATACCCGTGTCTCGTGGTTTTTCCCCAGCACGTCACATTTTTTTTTAATCGATTTTTGAATTTTTTTATCCACTGTACATGAAAAAAACAAAAATACCGCATTCTTGTGTTAAATCGATGAATTTAACTATATGATCCTTACATTTGAGGTGTATCATGTGTTCAGCAAACTTATGCGTTATATTGCGGGGAATTTTTTTGTATAAAATTTTAACCCTGTACAACCCCCACATGTGAGTAATTTTTGCCATTATCTTAAAAAGGTACAAAAATGACACCTATAACAGGGGAATATTGAGTCAGTAAGTACTACAGAAATATTTGCTATACAATTTCACTACTAGTTGCTGAACACTAAAAAAGCAAAATTTTATCCTGAAAGCAAAAAAATATTTAAAATCAGTAAGCAGTTCTAACAATAAATATTTTCCAAATTTCACCCCACTGTAAAACTCTAAAACTACATTTTGGACAAAACTCGTTCTCACAAGATCATAACGAAATCACACAAGGATCATTTTCCTAGAATTAATTCACCTATTATATCCTGTTTTTATGAGTCTCTTTGATCTCTTTTCTAAAACTGAGCCACAATGGGTTAAAAAATTTCGCTTAAGGTAAGCGCGTCGGAGATGTAATAAATATGCAATGTGAAAAGTTCTACTTGATTTTAACAATTTTTTTGGTTTCGGGCTCAAATTTCGACCTTTACGTGTTTAGAAACTAGTAGTGAAATTTTATAGCAAATATTTCTGTAGTACATACTGACTCAATATTTCCCACATGTGGGGGCTAAACAGGGATAAAATTTTCTACAAAAATATTCCCCGTAATATCCTGCATAAGTTCGCTGAACACATGATACACCTCAGATGTAAGGATCATATGGTTAAATTCATCGATTTAACACAAGTATGCGGTATTTTGGGGTTTTTCATGTACAGTGGATAAAAAAACTTCAAAAATCGATTAAAAAAAAAAATGTGACGTGCTGGAGAAAACCACGAGAAACGGGTATTTTTTTTTTAACGTCTTCTTTAAGAATTTTTTGGATTTTCTAATGTGGTTTAAAAAAAGTTCGAAATTGTCGAACACTGTAATAACTAAAAAGCATCTATTATTGAATTTTTGTAGATTGTAATGCATTTATGTGTTTTGAATTCCGCAATGTCACAGAACGCAAGACAAACCGATCGTGAAATGTCCAATTTCAATGCATTGGTCGCAGTGATCAAGGAAATAAAATTGGCTAATAAAGGCATTCGATCCACCCCAAAAGCTTCTAGAATCCTAAAAAGCAGTTTGGCATGGTATACCTACTTATCCAAAAAGTGAATGATAAAATTGAAGACATTTCAACCATTGTAGTCGTTGCATTGGAGTTACGGTAATATGTTTTTCATCGCACTTCTTCTGACGAAGCTGATACAAATCAAAAATGCCGAAAGACTTTTGATTAAATTTACTGTGAAGAAAGAGTAAATCCAAAGAAACACTCTTGTCTTTTGGTGACCAAGATCAATACTAATTTTGTGTCTTTTGGCGTTTTCTTCCTGGCAAGCTCTTTTCCGTTGTCCTGCAGTGTCTTTGTAATATTTCCGCTTTCGTATGGTTCCTTTTTTGATAAGATGGTTTTGATCTGATTCATTGTCCACCATGTGTGGTTGAATTTCCTTAAGTTGTGATTTCCAACTTGAATCACAGATTAATTCATCTCAGCCGCTACAGTTGTCCTCCGTGGAACTATACTCTAAAATAGATCTTAGGGAAAATTTTAGTTGACTGACTTGTCCAGAAGCCATAATCGATACTTTTTACGCGCACGAGATGTTTCATAAAGAAAATTTGTTTGTTTTTGAAATGATTTAGGGAAACGAAATGATTTAAAAAATGTATTTTACTACATACCTTTTTATGGAGTTGCGGTGTTTTTGCTTAGCATGTGGAGAATACGGTATTCTTGTTTAGTAAAATGTGTACGGCTGGGAGTTACGACAAAAGTCGTAGTTGATTTTATAGGGAAAATAAAGGTATAATGCAACCTGTTCTTGTGGGTTGACGGATAGAACCAAGATGACCCAAAAAACGCCATAAACTAATTTTTTTGAAAAATTGGAGTTACGGCATTCTTGCTTAGGACGGCAGTATAGAAATATAGTATTTTTTAAAGAAAACATTATTTAAATTACATAAATGGTTTAAAAAATATCCGCAAACTAAAATGGCGAAAATTTTCGAGGTTTCTGCATACGTGATGTAAGGTTAGCCGCAAGAGACACAAATTACAGAGTCATAGAGCTACAAAAAAACTTCCATGCTCCTATGCTTGCTCACAGTAAGAGATTTTGCCAGTCTGGATGCTCTTAGTAAAATTGCAGCCGTAGTTTGAAAAATACCTTCTTTAAATTTAGTCTTTGAACTTTAGCGCGTCAAAGAAGAAACAAAGAAGTTCTAGCTCAGATGAAGATCGTGATTTTTGCACCATTTGCATGGAACTCATGCCCTAAATCATGGCCAGACACAATACCATCAAATGCAACCTAAAGGATTGTCAACGCCCATTTCACTTGAAATGCGTTAATCTCACTACAAGCTTCTTTTATTACTAACACTGTGACGCGGACTTTAATGTTTCATCAGAGAACGACGAATAAGCTACTATTTCACAAATTTTTTTAAACACATTTTTTCATATAAAGGGTGTTTTTTTTAGAGGTTTGTTTTTCGAATAGAGATAAAACTGGCATTTTGTGGTCAAATCTGGCAACTCTAATGTCATTTATGTTCAGTTTGGTTTGCCATTTCATCATGAACAGGTTGACAAAAGAACAACGCTTGCAAATCGTGCAAATTTATTTCGAAAATAATGGTTCGATTCGCGAAGTTTACCGCAAGCTCCGTCCATTTTATGGTCGACATAATCGTCCGTCAGAGCAATTAATTCGGTTAACCATGGATCGTTTTCGCACTACGTTTACTCTATGTGATAATACGCATCCGCAGAGACGTCGAACAGTGCGCACCGAAAAAACAATTGCCGCTGTAGAGCAAAATGTTGAAGAGGACCCGAATGAATCGATTCGCCACCGTGCACAGCAATTGGAGCTTTGTCCATCAACTTTATGGAAGATTTTGCGCAAAGATCTTGGCTTGCGAGATCCAGCTTGTGCAAGAATTAAAGCCGCGAGACCATGCAATGCGTCGTGATTTTGGTGTATGGGCCGAAAATGAGATTGATCTCGATGCTGATTTTCATCGCAAAATTTTTTTCAGTGATGAGGCTCATTTTTGGTTGAATGGCTACGTCAACAAGCAAAATAGCCGCATTTAGAGGGAAGATAATCCACATGAGACCCTTGAGACGCCATTACATCCACAAAAACTGACTGTTTCGTGTGCTCCATGGGCTGGTGGAGTCATTGGGCCATACTTCTTCCGAAATAATGCTGGAGAGTCAGTTACCGTTAATGGAGACCGGTATAGAGCCATGATAACCGACTATTTTGTTCCCGAATTGGATGGCATGAATGTGGATGAATTGTGGTTCCAACAAGACGGCGCTACATGCCACACAGCGCACGTCACAATCGATTTATTGAAGAGAACATTCGATGAGCGCATAATTTCGCGGAATGGACCTGTCAATTGGCCACCAAGATCGTGTGATTTGACACCATTGGATTATTTTCTTTGGGGATATGTTAATTCGCTCATCTACGCCAACAAACCAGAAACGTTAGGGGACTTGGAAGCCAACATTCGTGGCGTTATTGCCGACATACGGCCCCATATGCTCGAAAAAGTGGTTGAAAATTATGCCTGTAGAATTGGCTTTATTCGAGCCAGCCGCGGCGGCCACATGCCCGAAATCATATTTAAACATTAATGGCATAAAATTATCCTTCCAATAAAGCCAAATTGATGGACATTAAAACGATTTTCTTGTGCTTTATTTCAATTCGAAGTTCTATACCTCTAAAAAAAACACCCTTTATATTTTTCCAGCGAAATCATTATTTCTTTTCATATTTACTCTTATGGGCGTGTTCCTTGAACTTTTGTTTTAGTTTTTATGAGTTTTGAAAGTTTCCCACTTTACCCCATGATTTTTTTATTTTTGCCATTTTGGGCATTCTCGATCAATGCGTCGTACTCAACATGAAAAAATAAGAAGTTTTGTTCATTTCATGGAGCTTCGAAAAAAAATTTCCCACTTTACCCCACTTTCCCCTATTTATTTATTTCATTACTGAATAAATTCATAATTTATTAGTACAGAATTTTGAAACTTTTGTTTATATGGAAGGTGCCAAGCCCTCCTGTTTAGTTCGCCTATTTTTGCTCAAAGCTTTCTTTTATTATTCTTAGTATCTGAGTAAAATTTGGACGGATTATCTCGAAAGCGCTTTTAGTATTGCATTTGTATTCATATGGGAGCTGCCACTCCCTCTTTTTCGAGTTACCCTAGTTTTTGCCCTAAGCTTGCATTTAATAATTTGGACGGCTTATCTCAAAAAACGCTTTCAGTATAGCATTTTTAAACTTTTCCTTAAATGGGATGTGCGCCGCCTTAATGTCCGCGTTGACTTTCATTTTGCTCAAAAGTTGCACTTACTATCCTTAGTGTCTGAAAACTGATTTTCAAAAGTTTACGTTCAGAATTACATTTTTGGTCTGCTTTTGCTTCGAAAAAATGGTTTCATAGTGCCTCCAACTCACACGGTAGCAGGAAACGTGACCCGTCGAAACACCATGGTGAAACAAGAAATGCGTGAAAAAGGAAAATGTTAGAGAGCACAGTCACCATTCTCGATGCAGGAGTTTTGTGGATTTCCTATGGTCTAACTAAAAAAATTTGCAATGCAGTCGAACCGTGTCCCAAACAAAAACAAAAAATTAATCAACAATGGACACAAAAAAACCAAGTGTGCATAAATTGTGATAAAACTAATTTCAAGCCGAAATGAACAAAGTAAATTTTGAATTAAATTAATTAACATGTCAATTGCATGCATGCAGCACTGTGTACAGTCACACCTGTCCAATCACCTATGCAAATGCTAGTGTTGCTAACGCTGGCTTTGTTGATGCATATAACAACAACAATAAAATTTAATTGTAAAAAAAGCAATTAAATGGAAAATGATTAGTATTAAATTAAATTTTCTATTGACATAACATAACGCGTGTTATCTTTTTAATGCTTTACACTAGGCAACAAAGAATTCTAGTTAATTCTGAATTTGAAGGTATCCCTGGTGGATTAGTCGTTCTAAATAAGAAATTAGTTGCTTACACTGTTTAAGTGGATTCACATGCTTTTTGTTCGAATTTATGTTGACTTTCAGGCTTTTCTTTTCTGAAATAGAATAATCATTTTTTTCTAAGTGTCTTAATTCCCATAAGGTTCTAAGTTTTATATGAAAAAAAAAAAAAATTACAAAAAACTCACTTTCTCTCGAGCCTTTGAGTACAATCCTCAAGGCAGTAAATAGTTTGGCGGATCAAATGTCAAAAGATCATTGATGAAAGAAATTCATGTGCATATCAAGAGCGCGAAATCAATCTCATTGAGGGTATTCCTTTAAACGTATAAATGCCTCGAAAACCTCGTTAACTCGTAATAGTTGTCAAAATCAATGCGAACATTGACAGTTTCGCGAGGTTTTACGGAATACTCTAATTTTAAAATATCACTTTCTCGAAGGCTTATAGCGGGAAAAAATAAATAAAAAAAGCAGCAGAATCCTTAGTTTCAGAGATGACAAGTTTCAAAACAAAACGGTTTTTTTGAGGAAAATTAAGAGAGAGAAATATACAAAGTGATAAATTATATTTGCATGCATAAAGCGCTATTTCGCACAAGAACCACTTATCGAAGATTTGAAAAGGTTACATGTGAAAAAAAGAATACCAGAATCATAAAATCAGAATAACAGCGCTCCGGTAGACTGGCTATGTTAGCTTAAGCATGCCCCTAAATAGCATATTTTGCGTTTTAACCCTAGAATACTAAGGAAAAATTTTACCCTTTAATACTAAGGTTCGCCTGGGAGGCTAGCTTTAAAAAAAAAGCCATTTTGGCCTTAAAAAAAGTACAAAAGTTTTATTTAAAGCTAAAAAGTGTAAACTGTTGTTTCTACATTAAAATAAAAACGTATTCAATTCACTTGTTTGATTTAGAAGAAAAGAAATTTTATACTTAGAATACGTACAAATTTCGGTTGTGAATGCCAATTTTTAAAAATTAATAAAAAGTACATTTCGTCCCAAGGGAAAAGAAGTGCTTCAAAAACCCTTCTGAAGTGCATCTTTTCACCAATAAGCGCTTCCGATCCGTAACCAAAAAAGGGTTTTTGAAGCGCTTATTTGTAATGCTGCGGTAAGCGTTTTTTTAATAAAATTAAAAAACTAGCCACACCAGGATTTGAATCCATGACCGTCCGTGTGATAGATTAAAACAGATTATTTTTACTTACATTTATCAGCTCTTTAGACCGCTACGCCAATGCCCGATGATATGAAGAGGTGTTAAATTTGTATATTAAGCAAATGTTGTCCAAACAAAATTTGAAATTCGAATTCTCCTACAGCCTTACATAGAATCATTGTGTAATCACTTTCAATTCAAATAAACAAATGTAAATAAATAAGAGAAAGGAAAATAGAAAAGTGAAATAAAACTTGTAAGTGGCCAAACATTATAATTCTTAGTATTTGAGTGAAATTTGGTTGGATTATCTCAAAAAATGTTTTCAGTATAGCGTTTTGATCCTTTCACTTATATGGGAGGTGCCACGCCCTCTTGTCCGATTTTATCCAGTTTTTGCTTAAAGTTTGTCTTTATAATTTTAAGTGTCTGAGTAAAATTTACTTCGATTATCTAAAAAAACGCTTTCAGTATAGCGTTTTGAAGCTTTGCTTATATGGGAGGTACCACGCCTTCTAATCCGAATTCACCTTGTTTTTGCTTAGAGCTAGCGCTTGCAGTTCGTTGTGTTTATGTGTATTTTGCTTGCATTATCGTGAAAAATACTCAAAAAGTTGCATTTTGAATATATCTTTTGTATGGGCGGTAGGCGCGTCCGTTGACTGATTTCTCTCATTTTCAATCCCCCGAGCTAGCTTTGACGACGAAGGCTATGCACCAAAGTTCATTGAATTATCTTGCTTAGTTTTTCCAAAAAATGTATTTCTACCCACAGCCAGCCAGCCAGACAGACGGACATGGCTATATCGACTTAGGAGGTGACGCTGATCAAGAATATATATACTTTTCTATATCTGCCACGCCTCTTTCTCTGCGTTACAACCGGAAGGACAAAGTGAATATACCCTGGGTATAGGGTATAAAAAGGTTGAATCAAAAATATTTTAATAAAAAAAAAATGCTTTCATAATATACATGGATTATTTAAAATAAAGGGAACCTTTCGTTAAAACACTAACTTTTCTTTTCTGAGGAATTTTGTTTTTCTTCGCCTCCTGAAAAGTAGATAATTTTGACTTACGACGTGTTAGAATTAGGGCGACGATATTTTCAAAAACTTCAAACATAATAAATTTTTTGAAAGGTATTCGTACGAGTACATTGTTTTATTTGCATAAAACAAACTTAATCAAACGAATAAGTTGATAACTCTGAGATTTAATGAAGAAAAAACCATTTTTTTGGACTAAATCGATTTTATTCATAAACTTTGGCTCATTTGAGAGCGATACAATCATTCTAGCGTTTCTCTTTCATTATGATACCTTTCTTGTAGAACGCAGCAAATTAGGCTTCAAAACAGGAATTTTTTCGGGTTGACTACCCCTTTTTTGAGCCAAATCTTTTTCCAGCGTTTACGCGGGGAAATGCGTAAGCTGTAACTCCCAAACTCCGGTTTGATTCCTCGACGACTGGCAACCCACCTACTCGATCTGTAACTACTCGTTACAGGCGATGACCAAAACTTGAAATATGTATGACTTAAATTTTTTGAAACGGACACACTAAAAACTAACTTGCTAATTTGAAACTTTCTTGGTGGTTTTTTGAAAAGTTTTTGATCAAGATACTTTTTTTTAAAAATTTAAATTTTTTTAAAAGCTGTAAGCATGTGAATTTTTATGTACGTCTTTTTTCAGATTGCAATTTCTCCGTAAATGTTGGGCGAAAATTTATGCAACTTTTGTGGTAGGAATAAAAATAATTCAAAATTTAGATGAAATAAACTTTTCATAAAAACTTTTAAAATTTCTGATAAATAATGCACTTTTTAATAAACAAATAGATATTTAAGCTATACCTATAGATAAATAAAAACAAAATTTTTACACTGAAATGTTCTCTGCACAACATTTCTATGAAAAAAAATTGGAGGAACTTATCATTAATAAAAAAGTTACGCAAGCTTTAGTGGCGCCACATAAGCGCCTTGCCCAGTGATTTTTCGCATTTCACTGCTGCATGCCGTTTCAAAACAACAAATCATAATTTATGCACAAAGTGAGAATGCACGTTAGAACGTGCAGCGAGCTTAAATGTGTGAATCGCATAGGCAAGGCGCCTATGTAGTGACATTTAAGTACTCGTAACTTTTTTATTAATGATAAGTTCCTCCAATTTTTTTTCACAGAAATATTGTGCAGATTTCAGAAAACATTTCTGTGCAAAAATTTTGTTTTTATTTATCCATAGGTATAGCTTAAATATCTATTTGTTTATTAAAAAGTGCATAATTTATAAGAAATTTTAAAAGTTTTTATGAAAAGTTTATTTGATCTAAATTTTGAATTATTTTTAGTCCTACCACAAAAGTTGCATAAATTTTCGCCTAACATTTACGGAGAAATCGCAATCTGAAAAAAGACGTAAGTACATAAAAATTCACATGCTTATAACTTTTAAAAAAACTAAAATTAAAAAAAAAAATATAAGGCAATAATCTTGATCAAAATTTTTCAGAAAACCACCTAAAAAAGGTTCAGTTTAGCAAGTTAGTTTTTAGCATATCAGTTTCAAAAAATTTAAGCCTATGTTGAATGCTTTTTAGCACTGACGGGTGTTGCCGTCTCGCTCACTCGAATTTAATATCAATTGCTGACAATTGCTGAGCACAGTTCTCAACTGGAAGTCTAAAGTTCAAGTTTGACATATTCTTCACTCGTTAAAAATAACCCAAGAAGCAAGCAACATAAATCTCGAATTGTTCAGTTTTTATATTTTAAAAATTAAATAAAACTAAACTTAAATTAAAAATAAATTTTTTCATTTTGCGTTTATGCAATCTGTGCTTCAAAGCATTAGTCTTCGTGACCGATTTTCGTAGAAGCAGATTCTACCTCCAGATGACGTAGAGATCAGCAGCTTCATGGAAAAAAGCTTCGCTAAAGGATTCAAAAAGCGTCATCAACGCCATTACTGGCACTCAACATTGCCGTCATCATCTTTGTCGATCCCCGTGAATTCAGTGACGATCTCATTAGGGCAGCTACCAACAGATCAGTTAAAGGTGTCTTTTCAAAGGGTAACGCGTTGAAATTTTATCTTATATTGAAAAATATAAATTCGGTCCCCGACCAAACATCCAGTAACCATTTTTTTAGGTGCAAACATCGTAAAAGTCGCTGGGAGACAAATCTATAGAATGGAATGTGTGGGGAAGCAATTCGAAATAGAATTCATTTAGTTTAATAATAGCTTTCATCGACCTGTGACGCGGCAGTAAACGCGGCACACATTTTGAAAGTAAATTTTGCATTATCATATTTTGAGTTGGCACAAAGGCGAAATTGTTCCGCCTCCCAGGCGATCTTTAGTATTCTAGAGTTAAATTATCGAAGTTAACCAGTTTGGCGATGTTGGTATTTTATAAGAAAAAGTGTCCTAACAGACAGATAGTAATAGTATAAAACTCTGTAAACCAATGTTACCTATCAATTTATAGTCAGAATTGCAGTACTACAAATATGACTTTTTTTGTTTGTAAATATCTGCCTGTTCGGCATTTAATTAGCTACATAATATCTGGAATAAACTATCAAATTCCTGGAACAATAAAAATTGTAATTTAACGCAAATTGTGGGTTCATAAAAATTCAAAGTACCAATTTGTACGAATTTATATTTAACAACATCGATTCATTTTTCCATTACTTTCTATCGTATCCAAAGCATTCTTATATTATGTATGGAAACATATGAAGGAATTTCATAAAATTTTTAAATTAAATAGAAAAATAATATGAATAGAGTAAAATCGAATAAATGCATATGTATTCGAAATTTATTACAAAATCAAATAAACAAATGTTTTTCTTAACTTTCCTTTCAATAGCAAAGAAATTCAATGCAATTCTTGTCGAATGCTCCATAGCATGAAGAAGATGAATATGGGAATCCAATAAATACTAATAGCAATTTGTTTACACAAAATGAAAAACTGCAAAATAAATAGCAAATAAAAGCATTCTACCCAAACATATTTTTGCAGCGCAGACATTTTGTTTTTTCTTCGAATTTCGATAAAAAGTAAATAAAGTTTAGTGACTTTTGTTTCAAGCTTATATAACAAAAATTGCTTATTTTTAATTGAGATTTAATTTGCAATTCAGTTGAAATTGGTAGTTAGTCTTATTTCGGATGCTTAATTTCAAAATTCTCTTTCTGATAGTAATGTGTTATGTTCTTAGCAGAACTCATAACCCTAATAATAGTGATTCATCTGTTACTATCTGCCTAAGAATAGTTCTCATTATCCTAAAACTATGTGCTAAATTCGCATTTTAACTTACTTAGATGTTTCTTGTTATTTATGTTTTCACATTTTGCACTTATGAGTTGTTTTGAACTGCATTTGAAATTTTTCCAGTTAACATTTTAAGCTTGTTTATTATGACTTTTGTTTATCTTGGCGTTTGCTTTTGCTTTTCTTTACTTACAATTACTGTTAAGCTTTTCTTTTTTTTGTAAATGCTAACGTGGTCTTAACACTTCTTTCTTAACAAAGTGAACGAAAGCAACGAAAAAAGTTTTTCCCTCCAACGTCTTTTTCAATTTGTTTATTTTTTCATCTTGTTGGATGTACTTACTTTATGTTCTGTTAAGTCCATAGTTGTTGTTTGATATTTAATTACAAAGTTTGCTTATGATTGCACTTTAATTACAGTTGAGTTGCACTTTGAATACACAGCAGTTGCTGAGTTTTTTCTTTAACCTCAAGGAAGAAAAACAAAAAAATAAAAAAAAAAACTTTTTATAGGTAAATTTTGTAGCTGCAGAAATAGCAAATAATATAAAAAATGGGAAAAAATTAAAGTTTGACTTATACCTGACAAGTGAGTGTGGCTCTTACTTGAGTGCGCATATTTTTCGGCCAGGTATGTATAATCGAAACCTATGTAAAGGGTGTTTTTTTTAGAGGTATAGAACTTCGAATTGAAATAAAACACAAGAAAATCGTTTTGATGTCCATCAATTTGGCTTTATTGGAAGGATAATTTTATGCCATTAATGTTTAAATATGATTTTGGGCATGTGGCCACCGCGGCTGGCTCGAATAAAGCCAATTCTACAGGTCCAATTTTCAACCACTTTTTCGAGCATTCCGCGAAATTATGCGCTCATCGAATGTTTCCTTCAATAAATCGATTGTGACGTGCGCTGTGTGGCATGTAGTGCCGTCTTGTTGGAACCGTAACTCATCCACATTCATGCCATCCAATTCGGGAACAAAATAGTCGGTTATCATGGCTCTATAGCGGTCTCCATTAACGGTAACTGACTCTCCAGCATTATTTCGGAAGAAGTATGGCCCAATGACTCCACCAGCCCATAGAGCACACCAAACAGTCAGTTTTTGTGGATGTAATGGCGACTCAAGGGTCTCATGTGGATTCTCTTCACTCCAAATGCGGCAATTTTGCTTGTTGACGTAGCCATTCAACCAAAAATGAGCCTCATCACTGAACAAAATTTTGCGATGAAAATCAGCATCGAGATCAATCTCATTTTCGGCCCATACACCAAAATCACGACGCATTGCATGGTCTCGCGGCTTTAACTCTTACACAAGCTGGATCTCGCAAGCCAAGATCTTTGCGCAAAATCTTCCATAAAGTTGATGGATAAAGCTCCAATTGCTGTGCACGGTGGCAAATCGAACATAAATGACATTAGAGTTGCCAGATTTGACCACAAAATGCCAGTTTTATCTCTATTCGAAAAACAAACCTCTAAAAAAAACACCCTTTACATACCAAATTTTGGGGTTTGCTGCACCATTTTTATTTTTTTTAAATATTTTTATTTAAAAACATACTTTTTTACAATTATTTTCCGACACTCAAAATTGCGGTATCTCTTACGGTTGTCAAGTTATGATTTTTTGAAGATTCTTATGTTTTAACCCTGAATGGCAATTTTGAGAGGTCCATAAAGTAAGCCATACAGGTGTAAGAAAAGCTTCATACTTCGAAGTAATCTACTTTGTGAAAATATACTGAGCGAGAAAAACCCCATCTCAATGCTCACTTCGTTTGTAAAATAACAAATTCTATTTTCCTAGCAACTCGTCGGCACGGGCGTTGCTGACTAGTTAGAATCTTTTCAGTAGACGTTGAATACGGGCGTGTCGGCGAGTTCTTTTTTTTAAATTAATATAACATTTTCAGAAGTGGGATAAGAATTCATCCCCAAAACGAAAAATACATTTGCGGTCGTTGTGAAAAATAAAAAAAAAAAAAATAATAAAAATTTGTTTGACAAAATAAAAAAATTAATATTATTTTTTTTTTAAAAAAAGAAATTGTCAACAAAAAAAACAGAAATTGAAAATTTTTTTTTTCTTCTCAATAAAATGGAAAACGGAACACTAGAACCAAATGGTAGCGTGTTAAGTGAAAAGGAGTTAGCTACCAAGGAACACGAGTTAAATGAACGTGAACAGTTAATAACTGAAAGAGAAAAAGCTATTGAAATGGCGTCACAGACATCTGTGTCTCCTCGGTCTTCTGAGCGATCCGGTGATTCGCTACTCTGCGGTATTGAGGAATGTAAAAGATTGATTCCGGTGTTCAACCCATCAGCGCCCAACACTATTTCCGCGAAACAGTGGATAATTAGTGTTGAAAGAGTGAAATCCATTTTTAGATGGGATGATCGGTCTACGTTATTTTACGCCGCTTTGCGTTTAGAGGAAGCTGCTTCGTCATGGTTTTCGACGCTTCGAGAAAGTGATTGCTCGTGGGCTGATTTTAAAAACTCGTTAATTAATGCATTTCCTTCCGTTCTAGATGAAAGTGAAATATATATAAAATTACTAAAGCATACAAAAAAATCAGATGAAAGTATCGAAAAATACTTCTACGATGTTCTGGCTCTAACTCGTCAAGCTGGACTTACTGACGAGTCCGCTAAAAATTATATAGTGTCGGGTTTAAAAGATAAGGATATTATTAATGCTGTTACTGGTTACATACCTCATTGCAAAACAATGCAAGAACTTCTTTCTTACTTGAAAATTCACTTGAATGTTATTGAACAACAAAAAAATCGTGAGAGTTTTGTGGAACAAAAAATTTGTGAGAATTTTTCACAACAAAAAAGTCGTGAAAGTTTTGTACAACAAAAAAATCACGAACGTTTTGTGCAACAAAATCCATTTAATGTTAAACCTATAAGCAATAACGAAAGGTTATCAAACGGGCGTTCGTGTTTCATATGTCGCCAACCAGGACACTTTGCGCGCGATTGTAATCAGTCACGTAAACGATTTTATGAAAATAAAATGGATAATTTCAAATCGGGACCTTCGTCCAAAATGTCTAGACTGTCGGTTATAAAAGGAAATGGGCTCGTACAAATTGCTAAAGTAGAGGAACATATAATTACAGCATTTTGTGATCTAGGCAGTGAATGCTCAACCATGAAAATTTCTAAAGTACAAGAATTTGGTTGGAATTATTCACCCCGAAAAACCAAACTTGTTGGATTTGGAGGAAATGAAGTGTTTTCGTTTGGAGTATTGAATAAAATTGTGAAGATTCAAAGAGTGGAATTGCCAATTGACATTCTTGTAGTTAACAATCGTGACCAGGAGTGCGATATGATTATTGGTCAAAACTTTTTAGATCATCCCGGTGTTAGTTTGCTTCGTGAAAATGGTCAGTTTATGTTATCATATAAAGAAGATTCAGAAATTAATATTACGCAATCTACCACTTCGTCGGATTGACTAGTTTTAGAAAATGATTCATTAATTACATCGAAAATTAAATATGAAGAATTAATCAAACTTGATAACACATTTCGTCAAGAACATAAAACGAAATTTTTTGAAATTCTAAATAGTTACAACGACTGTTTTGCAGAAAAGCTCTGTCATTTAGGAAAAACAAATTTTTTAAATATGAAAATTGAATTGAGTGAACAAAAAACTGTTAATCATAAACCATTTCGTGTTCCTTATCACTTACGAGAAAAACTGGATGAAATTGTGAAAGATTTGTTAATAAACGATATAATAGAACCTTCAACTTCTTCATATGCAAGTCGTGCTTTGTTAGTACCTAAAAAGGATGGTGAGTTTCGTATGGTTGTTGACTATCGCGATTTAAATAAAATCACCGTACGCGAAGTGTTCCCAATGCCCAATATTGAAGAGTCTATAAATAAAATGTGTAACAGCAAACTCTTTATAATTTTGGATTTGATGAACGGATATCATCAAATACCAGTAGCAGAATCGTCGCGACATTTAACTGCTTTTGTGACACCGAGTGGTCACTATCAATATAAAAGGATGCCATTTGGTTTGACAAATGCTCCTGCTGTGTTCATACGACTAATTAACGCTGTGATTAATTCTTTAAAGTATAAAAATATAATAGCTTACATGGACGATATTGTTATTTTCGGAAAGGATTTTGACACTATTATTGAAACATTTGAAAATTTGCTTCAAGTTTGTCACAATATGAAGTTAACATTCAAATTAAAAAAATGTGCATTTTTCGTAAATAAAATTAACTATTTAGGTCATATCGTAAGCAGTGACGGGATACAGCCAGGTGAAATAAAAACAAAAGCAATACAAGATTTCAAAGTGCCTTCCAATATTCGTGAAGTGAAACAGTTTTTAGGACTCACAGGTTATTTTCGTCGATTTATTGAACATTATTCAAAAATTGCATATCCTTTGAACCAATTATTAAAAAAAGACGCGAAATATCGGTGGACTAAAGATGAAGAAAGTTCATTTAAAAACTTGAAGCAAAAACTTTGTGAATCACCTATTTTAGCTATTTTTGATCCAAATTGTAATCACGAACTGCACACCGATGCCTGTCAAATAGGATTAGCAGGTGTATTAATCCAGGTATGTGAATTAGACCAAAAACGTGCGATTGCATATTTTAGTAGACAAACAAATAGTCTTGAACAAAAGTATCATAGTTATGAGTTGGAGACTTTAGCTGTTGTTGAGAGTTTGGAGCGTTTCCGTTTCTACCTATTGGGCAAGAATTTCAAAATTTTAACCGACTGTAATTCTTTGAAGGAAACAGCAAACAAGCAACAGTTGGTACCAAGAATTGCAAGGTGGTGGTTACGTATACAGGAATATGATTTTGATGTTATTCATCGACCTGGAGTTCAAATGGCTCATGCAGATGCACTAAGCCGTAATCCAACTGAGAAATCAAAAGATCCGGACATTGCTGGTATTGATATGCTAATGATAGGAATGGGAGAAACAGATTGGATTTCAACCTTGCAGCGGCAAGATGAAACGCTATGCGAGATTTTTGATTTGCTAAATGATATGAAATGCAAAAATAACAAGAAGAAGGGCATTGAAAAGGAGTATACTTTAAAAAATGGTCGTCTTTATAAGAAAACTAACGACGGACTAAAATTTGTGGTTCCTAGAGGTATTCGCTGGCGAGTTATTAAATCTGCTCACGACGATGTCGGCCACGTTGGAGTAGATAGAACTTATTCTCGTTTACAAAAAACTTATTGGTTCCCGAAAATGCGTCGAATTGTTGAAAAATATATCAATTCCTGTGTTCCATGTTTATACAACAAAAGGGGAAAAGATGAGTCACGGTACAACATACATCCTATTGATAAATGTGCGGTGCCCTTTCATACAATACACATCGATCACTTAGGTCCTTTTCCTAAGAGCAAACGCGGAAATCAATACATTTTTGGAATAATAGATGCATTTACAAAATTCATTCTTCTAAGACCTGTTCGTGATACAACGGCTAAAGCATCTGTAAAATGTATTGTAGACATTGCCGAGTTTGTCGGCATTCCATCACAAATTATAAGCGATCGTGGTACAGCTTTTACAGCAAAGATTTTTGCAGAATTTTGTAATGCCAATTGTATCCGTCATATTTTAACTGCAGTAAGAACACCTCGTGCAAATGGTCAAATAGAGCCATATTTCCGCACTGTTAGTGCTGCACTAAGCAGCATGACAAATGATTCAGATGGTCGTGATTGGGATAATTATGTTGCAGCTATCCAATGGGGAATAAATAGTATCGAGCATAGGATAACAGGACAAACGCCACAAAAATTGTTGTTCACTTTTACTCCTCGAAATTTTCTTGGAAATGAATTGAGCGCTTCATTGAGCGAAGAAATAGAAGATGAGGAGGATGAAATTCCGCTAGCGGTTTTAAAAGAGAATGCTAAGAAGCGTATGGATGAAAAATCTTTAGTGCAAGCCGAAAAATTTAATAAAGTTCATCTTGGGCCGCGTCAGTTTGTTGAAGGAGATCTTGTTCTAATTAAAGCTGAACATCCTGCAACAGGACAATCAAAAAAGCTGTTGGCAAGATTCAAAGGACCATATATTGTCAAGAAGGTTTTGGGTAACGATAGATATGTCATCACCGACACAGAATCCACTCAAGTAAGTCAGAAATTTTTCGAATCAGTGCAAGCAGCTGATAAACTAAAACCGTGGTGCGAGCTTTCTGATTTTGAGTTTGGGGAACTTCAAGAAGAGGGGGGAAGTGCTCATTCAGAAGAAGAATTATAGTAATTGTTTGAAGTTTTAAATTTGGTTTTTGTTACAAGAAATGATTTTTTTTTATTTTTACTTGTCTTCTTAACATAAAATTATCAAAGAAATGATATTTTGTTGATTTAAATGTATGAAGAATTTATGATTTTAAATTATTAAATTGAGCATTGTTGACAAATGAAAAGGTTTGTGTCAGAAAGATTTATTTTGGCTGGTGCGTGGTTTTCACGATGAATGGGGTTATTGTTGATATTAAATTATAACTTGGATGCTGTGTGATCTTCCAAGGTGTATGTAAGTTTGGATGCTGTGTGATCTTCCAAACTAAAACTTGGATGCTGTGTGATCTTCCAAGGTGTATGTAAGTTTGGATGCTGTGTGATCTTCCAAACTAAAACTTGGATGCTGTGTGATCTTCCAAGGTGTATGTAAGTTTGGATGCTGTGTGATCTTCCAAACTAAAACTTGAATGCTGTGTGATCTTTCAAGGTGTGTGTAAGTTTGGATGCTGTGTGATCTTCCAAACTAAAACTTGAATGCTGTGTGATCTTTCAAGGTGTGTGTAAGTTTGGATGCTGTGTGATCTTCTAAACTAAAGCTTGGATGCTGTGTGATCTTCCAAGGTATGAAGTTTGGATGCTGTGTGATCTTCCAAACTAAATCTTGGATGCTGTGTGATCTTCCAAGGTTTGTAAATTTGGATGCTGAGTGATTTTCCAAATAAAGTTTGATAAAACTAAACTAAACTAAACTAAATATTGCAAACAACTTGTTGCAAAATGAGTTGTTCTGGTATACTTTATGAATATCACTGGGACAGTGATAATATAGGATGGCCGAGTTGTAAGAAAAGCTTCATACTTCGAAGTAATCTACTTTGTGAAAATATACTGAGCGAGAAAAACCCCATCTCAATGCTCACTTCGTTTGTAAAATAACAAATTCTATTTTCCTAGCAACTCGTCGGCACGGGCGTTGCTGACTAGTTAGAATCTTTTCAGTAGACGTTGAATACGGGCGTGTCGGCGAGTTCTTTTTTTTAAATTAATATAACACAGGTCTGACGAACTTCGATGTTTTTTGGTTGGGATTTTTGAGCTATTTTCGAGCTTTTCAATAGTAATTTCGAGCTGTCTGGGTAATTTCAATTTTCCGGAAAAGTGGAAAATTGTTTTGCATAGCTTAGTTTTTTTTTCAGCCAGACGAATTCGCGGGAAGAGTTAGCGATGAAATCTTTTGACACAGGAGTTTCGAGCCAGTTTCGAGCTAATTTTAAGCTCGGTCATTTTTTATATTTAAAAATCAATTTTGCAATTTTGCATATTTTGCATTTTTTTTTTTTGCCTGAAAATTTATTTTTTCTGACTTACAGTTTTTAAGATATTTGTCAAAAAATTACTTTTTTAATCTTTTAACCCCCAAAACAGGGAGTAAAACCCCTGTTGAGCAGGGAACTTTTTTTTGCAAAGTTACTATGACCCAATAAATAACTGTGTCAAGTTTCAAGTCCGCAGCAAGTTTTTGCTTTTAGATATTTAATTTTACTGTCCTAAGAATATCAATTTTTTATTGAATTTTAATCGAGGTCACTTAAAAAAATTAACGAAAAAAAAAAAATGGGGCACCTTTTTTTTCGTCTGCTTGCACTTACTTCTTTTGTTTCTAATTAAGGCACAAATAAGCAAAAGAACATATGCCCAATAAAGTAACTGTCAACAAAATGTTAATACAAAAATCTGCTCAAAAATTGCTCTACTATATAGGAAAAATGTCATTTATTCCTAAAAAGTTGGTTTGAACTAAGTTATTCATATAACATGTTTAATTCTAAAACGTTTAAAATGGGCGTTGCACTTTACTGGTTACGTCCACTTCTCGACTAGTGTAATTGTAGCATTCGTGCTTTGCACCTTCATACCAAAATTAATCACAGTACCTGTTATAGCTGGCAAGATACAACGTGTTAAAATGATCTATCGTTTAAAAGTAGGCGTGGCACTTATTTTGATTGTACCCTCTGTTCGACCATTATTCATTTCTCCAATTTCATCGAAACAGCTTCAATAATTTCCGATAACGGGATGTAACCAAAAGTGTCCCAAAATGTTACAGTAAAAAAGGGTAGGGTCTAGTGAACTAGACTACAGTTGTAATTTTGCATTCGATATTGCTCCGAAAAATCCTTTGTATGTCATTGAAAGATATCCTTACTTTAAAGCGGTGAGATCCAACGCTTATGCCCGCGTGCATTTGAGCTTTTGTACTTAAAAGCTTTCTGTATAAATATTCACTCACAGATAAGCCTTTAACTTTGTCAGTACTTGTACAGACCTGCGCCACTTGCTTGCAACTTATACAAAATATAAAAGCTTTCAACTAGATTTTATACATTCACAAAATGCGCTAGCATTGAGTTTGGATATGACTGCTTTAAATAAATATAACTCGGAAAGTACATAGGGATCCAATAGTAAAGCGGTACAAGTATGGCTTGTTGATAATTAGTTTTTCTCTCCGAATCCATTAACAAAAGTTAATTTTACTGGATGCTGTTTTTATGTGGACCTCAAAACAGTGACTTTTGGAGCAAGAATAATTCAGAATCCTGACGTGACAAAAAAACCAAAATCAGATTTGTAATAAAAAGGTACCAATCCACCATAAATGGCTGTATTAACTGAGGACAGAAAGCCATGATTGGACAAGACGGGTGATGGGCTATAAATTAAAAGTAGAACACCGCAGATCCTGACAATTTCCACATTCTTATTACTTGGCGTGCTACCTATGCGAAACTGAGCTCATCTTTCGGTACTCATATTTTGCAGACCTCCCACCATCTTCTGACTTTTTGATACATTTCGAAAATAATTCATTAATTTGGAAATTTTTGCGATAATAATGCGACGCGTTTCGTTTTTAGCAAGACCAGGTATGAGCATATCACTGTTTTTGCCAACAAGATTCTTGGGTGTAACATCTTGAACTATATAAAGGCGAGAAACTTTATATTTTTACATAATTTGTTGTAGTCAAAGACACCTTATTATTTATATGAAAAACTACAGTTTTCCAAGTCATTTAGAAATATATGTAAATCTTATCATTCCTCGCTTTAATTAAGGACTGCCCCAGAAAAATTTGATACTTTTATTTCTTAAGATTATGATTTACCTGATAATTGTGCAGTTCAAAATATGGGTGCTATTTTTTCTATATAACATGACGATTACAAAAATATATAACACTTGGTAAACGAACTTCAAACGATAAAGATGTCTAGCAATCAAGAAAAAAAGCGCAAACTCATTTTGTATACTTACCTGCAAAAACCAGAATTAAAATATTCAGCCATAGCTAAAAAAACAGGTGCTCCAAAAATCATTGCCCAAAGGGTTACTTCGAATTATAGAAAGGGTCAACTTATTATGCGGAAAAAGGGTTCAGGTAGAAATGCCAGTATAGACCCACAGTTGGTGAAAAAAGTGAAGCTCCTTTTTAAGCAGAATCTTAACACTTCAGAACGAGATATGGCTGCCAGAGCAGGAACCTCAAAATCTTCTATAAACAGACTAAAGAAAAAACTTAAGCTTAAGACCTACAGAGTTCAAAAAGTACCAGACCGTTCCCATGAAAAGCAGTTAGAGGATCAAAAGCGAGCTCGAAAGTTATATGTCGATTACCTGATTAAATTTGACTGCTGCATAATGGACAATGAAACATACGTTAAGGCAGATTTTAAGCAGCTACCAGGACATGAATTTTATACCTGTTCGGAGAAGGGGCAGGTATAGAGCAAATTTAAAGAGAAGAAAATTACAAAATTTCCCAAGCAGTATTTTTTTTTGCAGGCCATATGCACTTGCGGTCTGAGAAGCAGTTTTTTTGTAACACAGGGCACAATTAACTCGAAAATTTATATTGATGAATAACTTCAAAAACGTCTTTTGCCATTTATTCGTAAGCACGGGGGCACTGTAATGTTCTGGCCTGATTTAGCAACCTCTCACTACTCTAGAGCCACCATAGAATGGTACAATAGCAATAATGTAAATTTTGTTCCCAAAAATGCGAAGCCACCTAACTGCCCAGAGCTTCGACCTATTGAGAGATATTGGGCTATAATGAATTCGGACTTGAACTTCGGAAAATTTAAAAGATTTCAAAAATAAGTGGCGAAGGTCGTACGGTACTGTCGACGAAACTGTACAAAACTTAAGAAAAAGTAAAATATTTTTATATAAAATAAATATTTGTTAATAGTGTAAGGTTATTTATGTTCGGTAAAATACTCATTAATAAATAAAAAAACTAAATTTAAAAAAAATTCATCACGTATTTTTTTATTGATGAAAAACAAAGTATAAAATTTTTCTGGGGCAGAATTAGCAGGCTATTCTTTGCAAACGCCACCAGATTATGGAACTCATTGCCAAATAAAATTCAAACTGTTTCATCTAAAAACAATTTCAAGCATTTAATCTTTCAGTACTTCTCCTCATAATCTAATTTACTCTCTTTTTCAGTACTTAAGAATTTAAAGCTATGTTATCATTATTATTATCATTAATTGTTAAGATTGTTGTTAAAGACTAAGTTCTTCTATGCAAAAAAAAAAATATTCCCAAATTCGTAATTTTGCATATTTTCCGAAACTTCTCACATTTCAGTTTTTTCGAAATTATGTAGGTAAAATAGTAAAATATTTATTTAAGATAAACCCCAGTATGTTAAAAATTAACTTTTGATTAGTCCAAATACCAAAACAGATTGTCACGCAAAGTCAACAACAGTAGCCAGCAATCTATTGACCTTTAAAAATCATTAGCTTTTTTTATTACTTAATTTCCTTTAAATGAGAAAGAAACACTGCTGCTGAAAACGCTTTTAGGTTAATTAAAATACAAGACAAAAATTGCTTTCAACATCAAGCGAGTTTCTTTTACTACAGGAATTTCACTTATTTTTTGCTTGCTTCTGCTTTGTGTTTGGTTTACACACAGTTTGTTAACATAAAGTCTTGAAAATTAACAAAAAAAGTATCTACGTATAGCAAAGATAAAATATCTTAGATGTGCATTTTTGTAATTTTACTTTAGCATTGCAGTTAAAAGCAGAGACAAGTTAACATGAATGGCTAAAACAAAAGATTTATACCAGGAAAAACAATCACAAAAGAATGGCAACGTCTGCCAAATAATTGTCTTACTGTCTCATTTGTAAATGCTAGGGATGCTGTTGTTCAGAATATTATAATCGTAATTGCTAAAATGACTATCTGCTAAATTTTCCTTTTTTTTTTTGTTTAATACAGGGGTTTTCAATTGGTGGGGTGCGCCCGATGGGGAGTCGTGAAGACACATTTCAGAAAGCCAATGAAAATATAAATAAATGGAACAATTTTTTCTTTATCTTATCTTATCTTATCTTATCCCAATATTCATATTTTGATGTCATTAAGTAAAGCCACTTTCTGAAATTCAATTCTTTTGGAATCGGAATTTAATCGAACTTAAATGTTTCGCATTTCGATAAGATGAAATGAGATTTGTATACCAATAAACCAAATTAGACATCGATTCCAATCTGTTTTACTGAAAAGTGCATCAAAATGAGAGAAAAAAATTATGATTGAAATCTCGCATCTGGCAACGCTTTTTTCCACCACATATGGCGCATATCTAGGGAATAGTGTAGGTCATTTTTTCAACGGCACCGGATAGCCATCGTCTTCCTTATTAAATCTTACCTTTCAACATTTTAAATTGGATCATTACTTTCCGCGATATCATCCATTGGAAAGGTATCTTAATTCCATACGAATTTAATTCAGTTATTTACATAGAGTTGCGATACACTAATTTCAATAGAAGGTATTTCGGAATGTTATGATAATATTGAAATAAGTTAAAAGCTAAACTACTCTACTTCCTGGATGTGCGTCATAAGCCTGAAAAAGGGTGGTTATGCTCTTAAGAAGAAGGAGAACTGGAACAACCTAAGACCTGATAGAGAAAAATCCAAAACTATTCAAAATTTCGTAACATCTAAAATGTCAGATTATGGCTGGTAAACTTGAAATTAAAAAAACGCAATGTAATTATTTTAAAAAAGAATCATTTTTGAAAAAGAAGTAAATTTTAATATGCAAAATTGTAAATATTTATTTATTTTCTATTTTTTTGAAGAGGAGGCGCAAGCATGTGAAGTACTTGAAAAGGGGGCGTGGCCAAAAATGGTTGAGAACCCCTGTTTTAAAGTTTACTGTTTTATTTTGCTAAATGCTGCACATGCAAAATTCGCTTTGTTCTGAATGTGGAGATTTATTGAGAATGCAGTTTTTTCTACAGTCTTTCATGTTAAAAACGTTGTATTTCCCTAAATCGTTGCTTTACATTTAGGAGTTATGTATGAAAAACGATTTTTTAACGTATATCGCCAAATTAGTGGTGTTTAATTTCTTTTACATATGTGACCTGTTTTGTGAAACAATGAATCGATTTAAAGATTTTCACTGTTTTAGGTCACATATGATAAGATCTTTTCAATGGTGTCAATTACAAAAATTTTTAAAAATTTTTTGACCTTGAAAATGTCAGTTTAAATGAGTCCCAAATGAAAAACTTGTGTAGAAATCAAAAAACCAAATCTTTAAACACATTTTTCTCAAAAACTTATTTTCACACGTAAGGAATATTTTCACAAAACAAATCACACATAATGATATTTATTTATTATTTGTCGATAATATGACTCTCCATAAAAGAAAATTCGGTACTTCTTTTTATGCGACTCACGGTTCATGAGTTATCGCTATTTGAAAACACTAGCGGCCATGCTTCCTCATTGCCGGATCTCGTACTTTTAAAGAGATAAAATAAAATACGTAAAAATTCAACATCTCCTTGGATTTGCCGGTTTTGGTTTTATCAAGAAAACTTCCCAAGAAAACTGTGGCATACTAAAAATACCAAATTTCTGGAATTTTGATAATTTAAATAAGCGTATCTTCTTGAATTAAATGAGCGATGTAATGAGAATTATTTGTCGACCATATAACTCTCAATAAAATGGATCTCGGCACTATTTTTCTTGCGACTCACAGTTCATGAGCTATCGCAATTAGAAAATTTTAGCAGCAATATTTTGATCAGCATCCCGGCATAAATATGTTTCTCCTTCACAATTACATAGGCGTTTAAATTATATTTCGATTTAAAAACAAATGACCTTAGTAATTGTGCTACCGGATCTTATACTTGATGAATTTGTCAATAGCGATTTCGATTCGTGTCATAAAATTGCTTTGTTTTTAAGATACCCTAACCTAAAAGTGCAAAAAACAATGTTTTTTATATTTTTTTGAAATTATGTAACAAATAGCAAATAAATCTTTACCATATAATTTGAAAGTAGCCTTCACCTTTAAAGCCCTTTTTGAATTAAGTATATCGATATATTTTTCTTTTCTCCGAAGTATCATAAGCTGTAATAATGAAAAACTGTGTTTTTTGCACTTTTTCTGCTTTTTTCAGTAAATTGCTTGCGTTATATAAGATAATGGAACCATATTTTGCATAGACACAAGCGATAGTCAGTGCAAGAAGCTCTGAGCATAAGTATAATAGTTGAATTAAGATAATAAGAGATAATAAGAGATCGTGGCACCTTCCATAATATGATACACTTGAAAACTTTTAAGTGCTTCAGTTTTGGTGTGTTGAATTTTCCTAAAAACGGAAAATATTAAACCACTTTATCTGAATGAATACTCTTTTTTGGCATACTGAACATATCTAGCGAAGACATACAAGAACAAGCGCAAAAAGGACAAACACAGATTTACCACACACATACAAATTATACAAATATACAACCAAAGGAAATGGGTTAACAAGCTAAAGTTGCAATTGCAATAATTGGCAGAATATTCGTTCTCCGAGTTTCGCATGCTTTTTAGATTTTTTTTTTTGTTTTTGGCTACACTCTGAGAAGACTTAACAAAATTGCTTATTATGCGGTATCTATTTGATAAATATTTAAAATATTCCTCAAAAATTTTAATTAATTGCTAGATAGATTTATAGTTCAAATGTTTGTCATTTTTAACCTAATTGCTACTTTACATTCTTAGAGCCTAAATATCTTAGTTTATTTTTGTTCAAGTGTACACTGTACAACTTGCATTTTCTTTTCGGAAACATCATGTCTATGAAAAGAGCTTGCTTTGCTTGCTGGTGGATTTTAATGTTTGTTGTTTTAATAAAGTTTTCTTTGCTGTCACGTTGTAAATGTAATTGAAGTCACAATTAAATATGGGACATGTATAGTACACACACCCACACATACAAATGAACAAATGGCACGATAATACAAAGAAATGGTGGAGTTGCACTTTGTTAGTGTATTCGTATATATCCGTTTATTATTGTATGTTTGTATGCAAACAAGGTCAATGGTTATTATAGCAAGGACAAAATTACAAATTTTCTAATTTGCTAAATGAAAAAGTTCAGGAAAAGAAACAACAACAAACAAAGAGCAAAGAAGAAACTTTAGGTTTGACATTTAAATAAAAATTAAAATTTTATTCACGTATTTCTTCATCTTAAGTTATTTACATAAGTTCTGTAAGGATTAAAGAGCGCTTTATTTTGGCATTTATGAAATTAGCGACAAATGTTTAAGGATGAATATTGTAATGAATTACTTCAAAGCGATAAACGAAAGTACGTGTCAATGAATAATACACCAACATTTTTCTATCATAGCAGATGACGCAATGACGTTTTGTCATCAACAACAGCCAAAATCTTTATTCATCGAAGAGTTCGCATACGCCAAATTTTTTTTTCAATTTTTCTATTGCTCTTCGATGGAACATAGGACATAAGTTCTGTAAGAACTTACTGTTACTTCTTGGACAGTTTTAGTACTTTTTTTTTTGTTATTTAGTACAAATTAGAAAAGCTCATTTATCATCCGTGGTGCAATGACAAATGTGAAATGAAAAAAAAAAAAAAAATCATGAAGTCAGTGTCAGTCAACTTATTGCTTTTCTCCTTGTGCAACATCCTCTTTTTAGCTCTGTGTGGCCAAGTATTTTGTCGTTATTAATACTGAAAAATTTGCATTTAATTTTACCTGACTTAATGGCAAAATATTAAAATATTTTGACTTTTTGCACAATTACACTCAAATACCTTTCTAGAGATGTTTAATCCAAAGCCGTGCTCCATTTCTAACAGAGTAAAAAAGTTGGGACAAATTTTTGTCTTGCGTATTAATATATACATGTGAAGTAAAACACGCCAAATGTACCAGGTTTAATTTTTTTTGTCTCCGATTTTGGCAATATAGTAGATCCGGTGTGCAAGAACAATATCCCGGGAGGAATTGATCCTAGCACCTTTTGTTGTTAAAATACAGGGTGTTGAAGTTGACGTTTTTAGTCATTTTCATCAAAAGGGTGTTTTTTCAAAAATTTATAGCTTACACCAAAGTTTATAAATTGTATGTATGTATTCTCCTTTAACTCCTAGGAGGAGCATAGGGCCAATAATTTTAAAATTTTGAGAAACCATATTGGTTCCAGTTATAGGAGAATCATTCCTAACTATGCATGTTTCTTGCACCTCCAAATCCGATGTGCATGCTGCCGAGGCAGGTGGATTAACCACACTCTGGTGGGTACCACTTGGAGAGTTATTTTCCATCGTTTTTCGATCCATGCTTTATTAGTATAATCTTCTCGGCAACGCCCCACGCAGTAAGTTATAAGCTTAAAACTGGATCCGGCAAGCGCTGCAAATATAGTGGCCAAATTCACTTTTAATTTCAGCCGCCCAATCTGGAACAGACGCTGACCTGGAAGCCGCCCACTCTGGGTCGGACGCTTCAGGATTTTGACAAGATGCTTATTTTAAGGCGGCATCGACTCGCCTTGTCAGTGCCAATTACGGGCATTGTGGGTTTTTCTTTCGAGGCGCAACGCTGTCCAACGCTACAACCTTCCACACCCTGGCTGGTCACCCGCTTTTAGTCGCCTTTTACGACAGGCATGCTTACCTCGGGCATATTCTGACCCCTTACCCGCAGGGTAAAAAGTTTATAAATTGATATATATAAATTGGTGGTCCCATTTATTTTTAAGTGTTCTTTTTACAAAAAAATATTACTTGGTGAAAACAATTTTTTTTTTCACCAAAATTTTTTACAATTAAAAAATTTTTTTTGAAAGTATGTTAAATTAAAGCATAATTTATAAGCTTTAAAATGATGTATGGCTCAAGATGGGATTCGGTCGCTAAATGAGAGTTTTTGGCTTTTAAACGCCCGTGGCAGGCAGAACTCTTTGTTTACAGAAGAGGAAGGCATCTTACGAAAAAAATGTACTAGGTATAAAATGCTTAGAATCGTTCAGGAAATACGTGTGAATTCTTTTGGAATTTTTTAAACTTTTTTTTTTTGAATATCTTGTTTTTAAAATTTTTTACAAATTATTCGAAGATAAAAAAAAAATTTTAACTTTCCAAAAAACTCCTAAAAATTTCACACGTATTTTTTGGACGATTCTAAGTATTTTATACCTAGTACACTTTTTTGTTTAGATGACTTCCTCTTGAGTAAGAAAAGAGTTTTGCTTGCCGCGGGCGTTCAAATGCCAAAAACACTCATCTAGCGACCGAGTCCCATCTTGAGTCATACATCATTTTAAAGCTTATAAACTATGCTTTAATTTAAAGTACTTTTAATAAAATTTAATATGGGTTTTTTTAAAAAAAAAACAATCAAACGATGAATGAAAAATTATGATTTTCAAAATAGAGATCATAAATAAATGGTGATTAGCAAACCAAGACCCAGCCCAAGAACATTGCAGTCTTGGTTTGCATGTTAGGATTTTTTTAAAATCGGTTTCTTAAACTTTTTATGATAGTAGTATTTTTCGAAATTTCACATTTACCCCTAAAAGTCTGAAAGATGTTATCACAAATATGAGCTGAGAATTTTTTAAAATTTTTTGAGTTTCATTAAAAGGTTCGTATTTTATTACGATCTCAAAAATACTTGGTATGAGTCTCGCGAGATCATAAATTTTTATTCTACAATCCAGGTGTACAAAAAAAGAAAAAAAATAATATCTCAAAGTTCTGAACCTGTAAAGTTGATATAATGATTTTTTTTCCTAATTTTTGACTTTGGCAGCCATTGTATTATGAAAAAAGGTAGAAGACCATATTTTGTTCAGTTGAGCAAACGCCAATTTTGCTTTTGTTATTGTTGTGCTGATATCCTCATTTGCTCCACCATCCATGGAGATAATGCTGCCTTGATACGTGAAGCTGTCGATGTTTTCAGTATCATGACTGCCAGCTTTAAACGTGATGTCATTCCTGTTTGCGTTCAGCTTCATGCTTTTAGTCTTGGATGCGATGATTTTTACGCCGGCCTTTTGCGGTTCCAAAACAAGATCTTCAATTTTGCTCTGCATATTTGAGTGCTTGGACGATAGCAGGCAAATGTCGTCAACGTAAACGAGATCTTCCAGACGTTCTGTAAAATTCCATTGGATATCCATTTTGACCTTATTAAGAGCTTTATCTAGGAGATATCCTGATGATTCTTGATGATAATCAAGAACGATAAGGAAGAGAGACGGTAATAGTAAACAGCCTTGCTGGACGCCTAAATTAGTGGTGAATGTCTATGGCAACAACCCGTTGCACTATGGTTTTTTTTGGACTAAAAAGTGCCAAAAAAATTAATTCACTACAAGGACCCTTTTTTTTAAAAAAAATCAAATGCAAAATTAAAGGTTATACATTGAGCTATCTGAAAAGATGCCCGCTTTTTCTAGCATTTGATCCACAAATTTGGGACAGAGGTCAAAATCTCATAAATTTTGAAAAAAATGGTTTTTCTGTTTAAAAATGTTCGTCGCACTAAACGCAGGAGTGCTATATGAATAAATTTATATGTATTGAATGAAATCAAAGAAGAAAAATTTAATTCATTGGAAAAATGGGCGGTGCCACGCCCCAAAAAATGAAATTCATCATATCTCTGAAACTATTAAACGAAGAATAATAAGACTTGGTAAGTTTGTAACACGTATAGGGAGAAATAATTATCATTGGAAAAATGGGCGGTGCCACGCCCCCAAAAAACCAAAATCATCATATCTCTGAAACGATTTAACGTAGATAAATAAAACTTGGTAAGTTTATAACACGTAGAAGGAAAAATAATAATAGTTGGAAAAATGGGCGGTGCCACGCCCCCAAAATCTAAAATCATTATATCTCTGAAACTATTGAACGTAGATAAATAAAACTTGGTAAGTTTGTAACACGTACAGGGAGAAATAATATTCATTGGAAAAATGGGCAGTGCCACGCCCCCAAAAAACCAAAATCGTCATATGTCTGAAACTGTTTAAGGCATATGGATAATATTTGGGACACTTATAAAAGGTATTGAAACAAACAACATCCACTCAATAAATAGACATATAGGCGGCATTACGCTCATTTGTGCATGTTTTTTTCGAAATTTGTTTTTTGTTCAGAAAAAATGTTCGATTAAAAAGTGAGACAAAAATAAAGCCCATGGCAACATGCGAAGTTTTTTTTATTTTAATCTTCATTATATATAATTAACGCCTTCAAGTCCTCAGAAAACTGGTCTGTTCCCTTCTTTGGACTGCTTGCTTCAACAGTAAGGCCTGGGTCAGAGGATAATAATAATAAATTGAACATGTCCTCATTAGTTGCCACCCTTTGGAGAGAAAAACAAGTTTATCAACTTAAAGATAACCTAAAGATTTTTTTTTTTATAAGACAGATACCTGCTATTTTTTCTGGCATGATTGAACCTTGATGATTTTAAATATTTGTGTGTGCTCTCCAATGCCTCTTCCGAAAGCATCTCAATGGGTGTGACTAAAAATTCAATGACCTCCCAACCATGTATTAAAATAATGTGCACTGATGTTGGCATGTAGTACCACTGATACTGCTCTGCATACATTCGTGCAGTTTCAAGGCAGAATATTTTGAATTTCTGAACTTCTACTGGATATCCGCAACTTATCGCAGACAATATCGTTTATTATTATTATTTATTATTATTTTCCTCTGACTCAGGCCTTACTGTTGAAGCAAGCAGTCCAAAGAAGAGAACAGACAAGTTTTCTGAGGACTTGAAGGCGTTAATTATATATAATGAAGATTAAAATAAAAAAAACTTCGCATGTTGCAATGGGCTTTATTTTTGTCTCACTTTTTAATCGAACATTTTTTCTGAACAAAAAACAAATTTCGAAAAAAACATGCACAAATGAGCGTTATGCCGCCTATATGTCTATTTATTAAGTGGATGTTGTTTGTTTCAATACCTTTTATAAGTGTCCCAAATATTATCCATATGCCTTAAACAGTTTCAGACATATGACGATTTTGGTTTTTTGGGGGCATGGCACTGCCCATTTTTCCAATGAATATTATTTCTCCCTGTACGTGTTACAAACTTACCAAGTTTTATTTATATACGTTCAATAGTTTCAGAGATATAATGATTTTAGATTTTGGGGGCGTGGCACCGCCCATTTTTCCAACTATTATTATTTTTCCTTCTACGTGTTACAAACTTACCAAGTTTTATTTATCTACGTTAAATCGTTTCAGAGATATGATGATTTTGGTTTTTTAGGGGCGTGGCACCGCCCATTTTTCCAATGATAATTATTTCTCCCTATACGTGTTACAAACTTACCAAGTCTTATTATTCTGTGTTTAATAGTTTCAGAGATATGATGAATTTCATTTTTTGGGGCGTGGCACCGCCCATTTTTCCAATGAATTAAATTTTTCTTCTTTGATTTCATTCAATACATATAAATTTATTCATATAGCACTCCTGCGTTTAATGCGACGAACATTTTTAAACAGAAAAACCATTTTTTCAAAATTTATGAGATTTTGACCTCTGTCCCAAATTTGTGGATCAAATGCTAGAAAAAGCGGGCATCTTTTCAGATAGCTCAATGTATAACCTTTAATTTTGCATTTGATTTTTTTTAAAAAAAAGGGTCCTTGTAGTGAATTAATTTTTTTGGCACTTTTTAGTCCAAAAAAAACCATAGTACGTTGTGTAGCACACTGCACTTAATGCCTTCATATTGCGCGCGTACTAAATTGATGGCCTTTGCGGCAATACCTTTTCTTTGCAGTGAAACCCAGATGTTTTCTTGGGAGACACTGTCTATGATATAAAAAAACAATGATTTTTTTCAAATTTTTTTCTTGTTTAAATTTGCAGTTGATTTTGTGTTGATTTTATTTAAATTTTTTTGAAAAAAATTGTTTTTTCTTAAAAATCAATTTATATGACCGAAACTAACAAATCAAACTAACCAAAAAGTGTTTTGAATATCATTCATAGGTAATGCAATTACTTTTAATTTGACAGTACCTGGAGACCGATCACCACTCGGTAAACAATCTAATCTTATTATTTTAGTCGATGTTTTTATTCATAGCTATTTTTTGTTATGAAACTTGTATCCTTTCAGTTCTAACGGTCATGCTTTCAAAATGATAAATAAACCGATGAGAATAATAATAAAAAAAAAACTCGGAAAGCATCGAATGAAATAGAAAAATATCAAAAACTTTAATTTTTTTTGGTGAAATAGAATGCCCTAAAATAAATAAATGGGATATGCCACGCACCCAAAATATTTCGTATTTTGTATGGCGGCTGAAATATCTTATCTTCAAAGAATCATAACTAGGAAAATAAGAATCCTTTTGGAAAAATCCATAAAGGATATTTGGATAAGGAAGAGTGTAACTATTCGATGCTATTATTAAAAAGAATTCCACCTTTTCTTGTAGCAACGCTGTAAGACTGAACACAGCGTTTTCTTCAACTTCAAGTAAGGAAATTTCAAAATCCTGCAGGTATAATGACACTTCTGCTAATGAAGATGGATTCAGCGTCAAAAAGTACTTAAGACTGCATATAAAAATTAAACAGTTCATTCTATTTTTTTTTTTTTTTTTTGTGCCTGAGTTATTAACCAAAATTTTTATTTTGATAAAAAAGTGGGCGTGACAATTATTAAACAAAGCCTTCTTTTTGTTATGCTTTAGATACTCATGATAAAGATCCGCATACCAAATTTCATCAAAATATGTTGTATCATTTGCGAGAAATAGCATTTAATGTGTTTTACTTGTATGGGAGGTTCCACGCGCACTTTCGATATTTTGCATACTTTTAGGTCGTAGGTGCCTAATAGCAAGTAGACTCCCTACAATTAAATTCAGAAAGATTGCTTTAGTAGTTTTCTTTTCATAGCGCATTATATTTTTGTGGGCGGTGCCACGCCCTTCAAGGAGTTTTCCCAATAAACGGCATATCACATACTAATACTTGTTTGCAGAGGCAACAGCTCCAATATTTTCATCAAAATTGTTGTAGTCTTTTTCGAGTAATATTGAATCAAATTTTTCAAGGCGAAAAAGTGGTCGTGGCACTTATTCGATCCCGTCTACTTTTCGTTTGTTACAAGTTATTATTAAGCAGTACCTACATACCAAATTTCATTAAAATACCTTGTAACATTTGCGAGAAATAGCATTTAACGTATTTTGCTTTTATGAGAGGTTCCACGCGCAACGGCGATATTTTGCCCACTTTCAGATCAGATATGCCTTATAGCAAGTAGGCTCTCCCCACGGCTAATTTAGGAATGATTATTAGTTTTCTTTTTATAACGTATTATATTTTTGTGGGCGTTGCCACGCTCTTCAACGAGTTTTCCCAATATAACGGCATATAACATATTAATACTTGTTTGCAAAGGTAACATCTCCTAAATTTTCGTCAAAATTGTTGGAGTCGTTTTCGAGTAATATTGAATCAAAATTTTCAAGGGCTAAAAAGTGGGCATGGCACTTCTTTGATCCCGCCCACTTTTTGTCTGTTACAAGGTATTATCAAGCCGTACCAGCTCACCAAATTTCATTTAAAAACCTTGTATGGTTTGCGAGTTATGACAATATCAAATTTAAAATTTAATGCGATACCACGCCCCCTGGTGAGCGTTTACAAAGTTCAGGCCTAGCTCATTCTTCATTGTATGCTAATATCTAACATTATCCGAAGTTGCATTAAAATTGCTGCAACCGTTTTCGAGAAAAAGTTTTGCCCGTTCCAAACATACATACAATGTACATTAGAGTGGCCCATAATGAAAAATTGTGGAAAAGTCAAAGTTTCCGCACGGAAAAATATGTAGTTTGGGCTAAAAATAATTAAGAAATTTTTTGATCCGAGATCCGGTCATTCTAAATCGACCCGAGTTGAGCTTCTTTATGAGAAAAAATGCAAAAAACTGACTTTTTTTACATATTTTTATGTAAAACAACCACAAAACTCAATTTAATACATTTTAATTGTCTTTAATCGTAAAGTATATACATTTACCTTTCCAAAGAATCCAAGATTTCTGAAATCGGTGGAAAAAGCTTGTCCTACAAGAACATCAAACCCTTAGAAGTAAGGAAAAAATTTAAAAATCACAAAAAATTTAAAAATCAAAAAAAATTTTATAACCATAGAATATGCTTTTCTCCCTTTTCTTCTTGTATTAAATATAGGTATTCTACATAATGAGCCTTAATCTACCTCTCCAATCTATTTTTCAAATGCTTCTTTACCCAGAAAAATTCCGGAATCGGTACATTTTTGTTTTTTTAATATATACTGTTTGCGACCACAAAACTCAATCACAACTATCTTTTATCAAAAACTGCATACAATCACCTTTTCAATGAGTTCATAAAGCTAAAATCGTGTGAAATAGCACGACACACGATGAAATCGAATCCCTTAGAAACACGAAAGGCCAAAATTTCATTAAAATTTTGCCAACAATTTATGCAACTTGGTAGCCGATTATTTCAAATAAATTTGAATATCATGCCATATAAATGCGATCGTGAACCCATAATTTCAGTCGAAGTGAAGCAATGAAAGAATATAGTGGCAATTATTTAGATAATTTTTTTTGTTTTAATTGAGAAAATGGCTTCGACATCAGGTTCATCTCAGAAAAAAACTCCCATCTGATGATACAATATTTTTGGTGGGAAAATGTGAAAGTTCTATAAACAACTGCTTGAAAAAATTGGAGAGACTGTACGCAGAGTTGCAAAAATTGTCGAAGGAAAGACATGGTTCTACCAAAAGTACCGGCAAGACGAAAAAGAATTCTCTGAAAAGATTGAAATCTTTATATTTGATATCGTTGTCCCGGATGGACTAAAAACGATGAAAATTCAAGAGAACAAGGATTTTCTTTCGCTGCAAAGAGAAAAGGGCCGACCAGGAAGCATGTGTGGTGTCGATATTACGCTGGCTCGAAAACAAGAACGCAAAGCAAATCTTCTAGAAATAATAGAAAACCGAAAGCGAAAATATCGCGACGAACCGAATGCTCAAGGTAATATTCAATGTTCAAAATTTTTTTACTACGCGAGCAATTTAAAATGACAGCACCAGTACTGAAAAGCATTCGAAGCACTTGTGTTTTCTTGACGCGTATTTTTGTTCGTTATTGGTTCGGTTGCATGAGCGATGTGAATGCTCCACGACAAGATTTACGTTTCATCCAAGACGCGTTTGCATGTTTGGATCCAAACGTTTCAAAAGCCTTATTGTGCAAAGTGAGAAACCATTTATGGTACTTGTCAAAGGAGGCAGTTGCTTTAGGATTTTTCAATGAAAATTTCCCACTCGAATTAAAAAGGAAAATGGTTCAAGCTCCTGGCAATCTTGATGATAAAGATGAAGAAATTGATATTCCGAAAGGATTAAGTGCAACAGTAGAGTGAAGTCATATCCGAATAAAGACTAAAGTGATTTTGACACACAACGCACGAAACGATTCTTCTATCGTCTGCAAATCAATATTGATTTTTTAACTTTGGATCCATCGAAATGACAAGATAAAGAAGAATATAAGAGCTGTGAAATCTATTACTGATTTCAATCGGGCGTTGACATATGACTAAGAGGACAAGCAATATTTGCTACAAGTTGTTGAGCACTACCGACAAAACTAGCCATTTCATACAAAATCATCTCTCATGGGAGGAGAAGCTTAAGTAGTTTAATTTTCATAAAATAAGATGCTTTAGTTTATAAGAGTAATGTTTAATCTTGCACATGCACTTTGTAGTACAAAATTTTTTAATTTTAATAGAATAAAGAAATAAAAAAAAAAAAAATTTTTTTCGTAAGAAAAAAGGTCCTATTTCGGAATTTTTTCTTGCTTAGAACCATTTGAAAAACATTGGATAGGTCGTTAAGACACATTAAATTGAAAAAGCATATGTAATCTTATTCCAATTTTTTATGACTCATAAAATTTTTGTAATTTTCAAATTTTTTCCGTACTCCTTAGACTTTAGTGTTATCATATATCGTACTTTTTCAACCGATTTCACACGTCTTGGGTTCTTTGGAAAGCTAATTGTATGTAGTTTTTAATTGAAGACAGCTTAAATGTAGGGGAAAGTGGGGAATCGTGGGCCATGGGGAATCGTGAGCCACCGCCACCTTTTGGCAGTATGTCGAGATAAATAGTTAGATGCAACTGTAATCGTTTTCTCTTAGCCTCAACTTACTTTTACATTGGTTGTTGACAAACGTACGCGTTTTATTTGCTTTGTACAATACTTGCCCAAAAAAAAGTATCTGCAAAACTTTTTTTGCGTGTTTGATTTCCATCATTCTTGGACGAATTGCTACGACAAAACACAGGTAAATATGTTTTTTATTATCGTTAGACCTTTGCCTTTCAACATACAAAAGTAATTTTGCATGACACTTCAACAAGTCAATTACACGCCGTTGTTTTGCAAAAAGTAGCTTGTGGGGAATCGTGAGCCACTTCGTGGGCCACCCGTGTTTTGACAGTTTTCGTATCAATACACATTTGTATGTTGTGTTTATGATGTTTTGTGCAAAATGGAGGCTGTGAATCAATAAATAAAACAATAAATACATATTTTGTATCAAATTTTCCTATTTCTTTGTTAACGTATCTGATTGATCGTGCATAACCCTTCTTCTTCATTTTGTCGATTAAAATAACTTTACTTGTCATTTCAACTAATTCAATAAAGTTTTGCATCATAATTGTTTGATTTTTACTTAATTACGGCGGTGGCCCACGATTCCCCACCATTTTTGAAAATCGCAAAAACACTAATTTTTTTCAAACCACGAAAAGTCGGAAAAAACAAAAGAGTTGTTAGAAAGTGTAATAGTCAAAAGTTACCTAACTTCATGTAGAATAACATACCATATTACAATTTGCAAAATTTTTTATTTTTTTTGAAGATATTTAACAAAATAAAAACGTGGCCCACGATTCCCCACCTTCCCCTACTAAATTGAGTTTGGGGTTGTTTTATATTAAAATATAGAAAAAAAAGTAAGATTTTTGCATTTTTTCTAATAAAGAAGCTCAACTCGGGTCGATTTAGAATAACCGGATTTTGGATCCAAAAATTGCATAATTATTTTTAGTCCAAACTGCATATTTTTCCGTGCGGAAACATTGGAATTTACGATTTTAAAATTTTTCATACAACTTTTGCGCCAGTCCAATGTACATACATAAGTACATACAATTTTATCTCGTATAAGAATTAAAATATAGTAGGTCTAAACATAAATATTGGATTTTGAGATAAGTGGAACCTTTTTTTTTGGTCCAAAAACCGAAAATGACAGATTTCTTGAAAACGACGTGAAAGAAAAAAAAATAATGTGATTTTCGGAATCAGCAACCGAGAGTTTATTTTGAAAAATTAAGCAAATTAAAAAGTTTAAAAATATATTTTTCTGCATATTTCAAAAACTCAATTAGTTACCTACATTTTACATTATGATCACTTTTTCACTGAGATGCATTACAAAATAAATTGTTTTCCCAAACCATGAAACTTTAAAAAATCATAACTTTGTTAATTTTCACCAAAACGAAAAAATAAAAAATACGTATTCGATAATTTTTAACAGAGAATTATTAAAAAATTATAAATTTAAAATCAATTTTTAAAGTGTAAGTCTTACAAATGAGGAGTGATTTTTCAAAAGGGCTTATAAACAAAACGAGGCAAAAGTAATGTCATAATATTATTTGTCTGATACTTTGTTATTTGTTAATAAAGTTGGGTTCTGTTTCCACGAAAAGTTTACCTGTTGGCGTGGAATTAATGATATTTAGTTAAAAAAATCATATTTATCCAATAACCGATTATTATACAAATAATGTATATGACATTACTTTTACCTCGTTTTGGTTATAAGCCCTTTTGAAAAATTACTCCTCAAATAATACCCCATATGGTTAAAGTTTTCCACAAAAATATTCCTCATTGTATTCTTCATAAGTTTGGTGAACACATGGTACCACTCAGATGTTATTTTGTTATTTTTCTTAGAATGTAATAAGGAACTTTAAAATCGATAAAAAAAAAACTGACGTGCAGGAGAAAAACGACGAGACATATTTAGTGTTTTTAGGATTATTGGAAGAAAATGTTAAACAGTCGCATGGGTGCAAACCTTTGTAGAACAGTGTTATATCTGTGGCACGAGGTCGGGGCTACAGTTTTTGTTGTGTAATCCCTGCAGATAATGGAATGACGTAGTTAATAACAGAACTGGCTTCTGATCTATCGCTTTAATACATATAGAATCAACACGCTACATTTTAGTGGTGCTGTCTTTGGAAGTCGCAAATACCGCCTATTGAATTCCATTTTCAGCGCTTTTGCATTACAAAAGAAATACTTCATATATAATATACCCCATTTGCATTACAAAATCGTTAGTTTATGAAAAATTTCCATTGTGAACAAATTTTGTATCAAATTTTAAAATTTTCCTATCAATCTTTTCTTTATTTAGGGAATAGTTTAAAAATATTAAAATATTTTTTTTTTAAAGATCTGAATTTCCGAATATTCATTTCAGTAAATCAAATAAAAGAACTTTTCCAACAACTCAATCTACTTTGAATAACACAAATAAAATCATAGTACTTAACCTTTTGCCAGAGTAATAACATGTGACATATATTATGATGTTTTATTTTTCCCAACAAAAAAATCTATCACTCATCTATTACCACCATCAGCCTCTAGCATTTTCTCCTTGCTGTGATATTTTACTTTTAATTGCATTTCCATCGAGTTGAATTAATTTTGCTTCACTGAATTTTCGTCATTATAAATTTGATAACTGCGACATTAACACGTTTTGAATTTAAATGAATCCTTCTACCGCAAACACTCACACACACCCACACTGGTAAATCCCCTTAGCAACATATCGTACACATACACATGTAATTTTAAATATTAAATTTTGCGCTATCTATCGTGTAACTTCAGTTACTCTTTCCTTTTTTAGTTTTTTTTTTTGTGGAATTTTCCATTTTTTTGGTTAATATGCGAGTAATTTTAAATAAATCTCGTCCTCAATCGTGCCAGCAGCTCATCTTCATATGGATGTGGATGCGGTATATGTCCCTAAAAAAAGGTTTAGTTTTTTGGCTCAGAATTATTGTTATGCATTATAAGATTAGCAGTCGTTTAGAGCATAACTAATTGCAAATTATCTCACATAAAATATGCGGATAACTGACACCCCATGGAAACTTTACTTAGGAATTTTGTTTGTTTTTTGTTCATTGGTTGGATTATTACGCTATCCGTGTTTTACTTAGCATATCATATGCTTCATTGGGTTTCCGTAGGATTTTGAAAGTTACCCTACTACATAAATAATTAAATTATTTATTTAAATCAGCATAACATTTGCATATGGTTTTGGTTATTTTCCTTATGAAGCCTTTCATATAAAAAATAAAAGCTGGGAAATTCTGTTCTGTTTGATGTAGTTTTATTGAACTAGATAAAGCCTTTGATCTGATAACATCTGATGGAATGTAGATAAAATTAATATCACATAATTATTTTTGAACTACAATACTGAGCGAAAAAACTAAGAAATTACTAAGTGAAAAAATTAAGAAAAATTTGTGGAAAAAAAATTACAGTGTAGGATTCAAATCCCAATGTTCGATTAAAAAAAAAAACATATTTTTATATATGTATCCATTATGAATACGTATGTACCCCATTAAGGGGTAAGAAAAAGCATATCGAGCCCTAACCGCAATAGTAGCGTATGCGACAAAAAGCAAATTTTACAGGAGAGAGTTTTTTTCATTTTTTTTCGAACATGCATGACGGATTTTTTTGAAAAGTTAAAGGCAGTCTATATTAGACCTCATATAAATAATAGACGCGTTTTTAAATTGATTTTGTGCATATTTCACTCATTTATGGCGCATACGACATTTTCGCAGTCACTCTTGGCGAAGACTGAAATTAAAATGTGGCGCATACGTTTTTTGAAATTACATGGTTTTGCGTTTGAAGAATACATTTGTTACATTTATTTAATACACAAAAAGAAATTTGTAACAATCTGAACGGTTGAAATTGTACCAACCCACAAAAACGGTCAGATTGACTGTAATATTGTTAATTTACAGTACTATTTTGTATTAAAAACTTACAAAATATCACACACACACATCGTTTGAACTTGGTTTTACTCCGATGTAGTCCCATTCCAGGTCTTTTTTTTGCGAAGTTATTCATAGAGGTCCAAATAGACAGAAAATGTTTTTTTTTTAAATCGGTCAACGAGCTGATCGATTTTCCGAGTCGAATTCAGGTTACCAGGTTGTTTCTGCATTAAACAAAAAAGTTTGAGCAAAACTCACTAAAAACTGGGTGTGCAGTTAGTTTTCTGTTTATTTGTAGATTCAAAAATATTGTTTTTGGAAATTTTAGCTGATCGCGTTAACGAGATATTGTATTTTTAAAATTTTTTTTTTAAATTTTTTGTTAAAAAAAAATGAACTTTCGCGTTTTCTTAAAAAATTAGCAACGGACGAAAACAAAAAAAAATCATCTTCAATGTAAATTTTGATGTTGAATCCGAATCTGGTCTTAGAATTGCTATATCTGAAATAGTTTGAAAGAAATTCTAGCCTAAAGACTAATTTTCCATCCATTTTGTGAAAAGTTAAAATAAAATTTTTGTTTATTCTTTTGAGGTTATATAATAGAACTAGGAAATCCCTATCCATAAAACTTTAAAAAACACCTTGAAGCTCTATTATTTTATTTCAAAACCCAGCTTAAATTATATCGATATATTTTTTCTTCTTCGAATTATTCTAACCTGAAAAGGTGAAAAAAGAAAAATCCACGTTTTTTTGATATTTCAGCTTACGATATTTCGAAGACAAAAAAAGATATCGATATAATTCAAACTGATTTTTAAAGTAAAAGACTGGGGCTTTGAGCTTCATTTTCAATCCTTCGAGCTAATTTTTACAACGAACCCTCTTTACAAAATTTCATCGAATTATCTAAGTTTTCCCGTGAATAATATTTCCACGGACACACAAACATCCATCCAAACAGACGGACATGACGATACCGACTTAAAAGGTGATTCTGACGAGGAATATATATACTTTTCCATACCTGCCACGCCTCCTTCTCTGGTTTTTGAGGTGCTTACGTTCTTTTTGCGGTCAACAAAAAAACATATGTGGCTCTTACGACATAATTGAAATTGCGATATCTTTGTTAATACACAAAATTCAGTTTTAATATTTGGCATATAGATGTGAATGACATTTTAGAACATATTTGCATCAAAAAAAAAATTTCGAAAAAATGTCGCATACGCTACTGTTGCGGTTAGGGCTCGATATTGTGTGTTCTGAAGAAATGTTGGGAATGGAAATATAGTGGTGGTCGTTAAACATTTTTTCCATCTCTTCCCTTTTTTGATAATTTTATATGTACTATTGCTTGTTATTGGACGTAGCCAATTGTCTTCTTATATTTAACATTGAGACCAGAAAAGGCTAATTGTCTTCTTTCGCATTACATATAGACTACACTACTATAAAATCAAAATAAATTCTAAAAAAGTTGATTTAGGGTTGATTTCACAATGTTCAGCTAAGCCTTGACTGGAACCGTAACTGGTACTGTTAAACGGATTTTCGATATAACTTTCACACAAAAACGTTAGCAGTTTCTACAGCAGATGTGCCTTAGAGTTTGTTATATATTTCTGAGCGTTATGTTCCGGATTCGAACTCCAGTGGGAGTGAAAATTTTTTATTTATTTGATATTTTAGCTATGCTGACAAGTGCTTCATTTTCCGGTCCAAAAACACTTCACGCGAATTATGTTAAATTAATAGAAGTAGAAAAATTAGAGTTCAAAATTACCGAGCCGAGTCTTTGAACACGGATCTCTCCATGCAACGCAATTCATTCGACCAATAAACTATCGTCTGCTCTTTATCACAGTGGACGATTTGTCACACAATTCTTTATAATTTCACTGACACAATTGGAACACACTGATGACATGGTATGCATTATATTTGAACAATTTTTGATGCAAATGACATTAAATTTAGAAAACTTTTTTAACAATTGATAGTTTTAGGTGCAGTAGAAAACTTGGCGGTGCTACGTCCCTGAATAAGAAAATATCAGTATATCTCAAGAACTAAAGCTGCTGGATATATTTTGACAAAAAAACTGCGCTTTGAAGCAAGAATAAAAACATAAAAATAAAAACATAAAAAAAAAACCAAAAACAAACTAGCAAAGATGTTACCTTTGGCCTGGCTAAACATTAAATACTCTACACTGCGGTATTTTTAAATTTGACTTATACGGAAGGTGTCACACCCTCTTGTCTAAGTTCACCCAGTTTTTGCTCAGAGCTTGCATTTATAGTTCTTAGTATCTCTTTCCAATTTAGTTAGATTGTCTCAAAAAACATTTTGAGTATATCGTTTTGAAACTTTGCTTATTTCGGATGTGCCACGCCCTCTTGTCCAAATTCATCCAGTTTTCCTCAGAGCTTTCGTTTATAGTCCTTAGTACCTGTGTGCAATTTAGTTGGGTTGTCTCAACAAACATTTATATGAGAGGTGCCATACCTTATTGTCCGAGTTCAACTAGTATTTGCTCAGAGCTTGCATTTATAGTTTTTAGTGTTTGAGTGGAATTTAGTTGGATTATCTCAAAGAAATTCTTTCAGTATGGCATTTTGAAACTTTTGCTTATATGGAAGGTGCCACCCCTCTTGTTCGATTTTGCCTGGTTTTTGCCCAGAGCTTGCGCTAACCATTCCTAGTATTTATGTTTATTGTGGTTGCATTTTCGTGAAAAATACTCTTAAAGTTGCATTTTGAATATATTTTTTGTATGAGCGGTAGGCATGTCCGTTGACTGATTTCGCTCGTTTTCAATCCCTCGAGCTAGCTTTTACGGCAAATCTACTCCACCAAATTTCATTAAATTATCTTGGGTAGTTTTCCCGTAAAAAATATTTCCACAGACGGACAGCAAACCAGCCAGCCAAACAGACGGACATGGCTATATCGACTCAGGAGGAGACGTTGATCAAGAATATATATATTTTTCTATACCTGCCACGCCTCCTTTTTTGCGTTACAAGCGAATGACAAATATATCCAATAAAAAAATTTCCAACATTCATTTTCCATCAAAATATTGAGTGTACAACTTAAAAACCGGAATTTGACGGTGGATGTCCATACTAACAAATATCGTGAAAGCTCGAACTTTATATATATGTCATTTTGAAGGTACATTTGACAGCTGTCAAAATCAGTCAACAAAACAATTTTATCTTGTGTGCATCATTATTATTTTTCACGATGAATAACTTCGAAATTTGGAGAAAAAGACAGCATTTGCGGGAGGTTCTGTTGGGTCATTTTTTTGCAAAGAAAACTGCTGCGGAAAGTCATAGTTTGCTTGTAGAAGTTTATGGGGACTATGCTCCAGCTGAATCAAGCTGTCGTGAGTGGTTTCGACGGTTTAAAAGTGGTGACTTTGATGTCGAAGACAAAGAACGTCCTGGTCAGGACTAGCTAGGTGTGATCCATTATGAGCTGTTGCCAGGTGGCCAAACCATTAATGCTCAACTCTATCGTCAACAATTAATTCGAATGAAGCAGAAAATCCAGGCAAAATAGCCAACGTATGCGACCAGACACGAGTCAATCATTTTCCACCACGATAACGCTCGGCCACATATTGCTGCCCCAGTCAAAAATTACCTGGAAAACAACGGATGGGAAATCTATACAAATTTTGCCTCACCCGCCTTATAGCCCAGACCTTGCACCATCAGACTACCATTTGTTCCGATCAATGCAGAATGCCCTATCAGGAATACGGTTCACTTAAGTTCAAGATATCGAAAATTGGCTCGATTAATTTTTGGCCGCCAATTGGCGCAATTTTTTTGGGATGGAATTCATAAATTGCCTGAAAGATGGGGAAATGTTGTAGCTTCCAATGGACAATACTTTCAATAAAATATATTGTAACATTTTTCCACGATAAAGCATCAAATTTCACTAAAAAATTCCGGTTTTTAAGTTGTACACCAATAATTTAACTCAATTTAACAAAATCGATAATTTTTTATTTGGATTTTTATTTTTGGGCATTTTTTTATTGGATGTTTTTTTTTTAGATATTTTTCATTTGATATTTTTTTTTTTTGATGTTTTTGATAATAACGCAAAAAAACATCTAATAAAAAAAATATCCAATAAAAAATTGTTAAAAGACGAATTGCTTCGGTGATGTCAATTAAGATAATTAAACTAATGGTATCATTTCATTGACATACCAAAAATGAAAAATAATTAAAATTTCACTGCAACATAAGAATATCTCATTTGCATTTCATTTCCCAAATTG